>OLKM01000306.1:0-70000 GCA_900291075.1 Melanogrammus aeglefinus | reverse complement strand
AGGGAGGGAGGGAAGGAGGGAGAGAGGGAGGGAGAGGGGAGGAGAGAGGGAGGGAGGGAGGGAGAGAGGGAGAGAGGGAGGGAGGGAGAGGGAGAGAGAGAGGGAGAGGGAGGGAGAGAGGGAGGGAGGTAGAGAGGGAGGGACGGAGAGAAGGAGGGAGGGAGGAGGGAGGGAGAGAGAGAGATCCATTGAGACTCACAGTGGCCGAGCCAGAAACACACACGGCGATAGATATTTTTATTCAGTAAAGTAAATAAAGGAAAGAAAAATAACAAAGTTGGAAGTGCATCTCCAGATATTTTACTGATCTGGCTATGACATTTACAGGTATGCAAGGACCCCTTGTTGCAATGCATTAAATCAGACTAAATATAAATAAAACCAAATAATAAAATAATATTTAAAAGAATGAAGAAATAACTGAAATAAATAGTTCAATTTAATTCAAAGGACCATACAGCTTTTCAGTAGCAAGAGCAGTTTTTGATTTTCCTCTGATTCGGTTTTTGAGTTGCAGTATATAAAAGTAAATCAAAAAGCAAATCCTTACCCTTACTATTCTAGCAAACAATTTACATTTTCCGGCTTTAATAGATGGTCATTATGGCTTGTCCTAAGATTAAATCAAATTGTTGGTTCTTCTGTGATGCTATATATTATAATATAAACCTAAGATTCAAGTTTGTAACCTAAAGGACACCAAAACATTTTTCATAATTTTTGTTTCAAACTGAAACAATGTTTTCCTGTGCACAACCTCTCTCTTGGCTATTTTTTTCCCCCTTTATGTCGAACCATCAGAGCCTGACTTTTCTGCCAATTATTTTTTAACAGAAATACTCAATACCCAAACTCATTAACACACTTAAACAAAACATCAATAAAGTTCTGATTCTTGACAAAAACAATAGCATCAGCCCCATAGGAGAACACCTTAAAATAGTTATCTCAGAATAATTCTAGGTACGAACATTTGAAACATTGCGCTCACACAGACAAAATGGAAGGTTTGCAACTACCTCTCAGCACTGCATTGGGCTTTGATCGAAGTGCTATGAGTAATCAGCCAAATTACTGAAACCTTTCCCATTCTTCCTCGAACTCACCTCTGTCTGCAATCGGTCAGCAATGCCAAGCGAATGGTTGAGTCTCACCTGACTCGTCGTCATTAAGCTCCACACAGCGCAGTGACGAAATATGCCATGCCAAAATCGCTGTTTTCGACAGAAGTTTGACAGCCTATGCAAACGCTCTCTTCTTTTTTGTGTGAAGTATATCAGGGCCTTTAGTCGACTCTTTATGCCCATTTTTTAGGAGGAAGAGGGTGATGAGAAGCGAGAGGAGGAGGGGGGAGAGACGGTGAGGAGGAGGGAGAAGTGGGAGATGAGTATGGTGAGAATAGCTGGAGAGGGAAGGCGCGAAAGAGGAAGAGAAGGAGTAAGGAGAGAGGAGAAGGGAAGAGAGGGCGATGAGAAGGAAGAAAGAGGAGGAGAAAACAGAGAGGAGGGGGGAGAGAAGAAGAGGAGTGGGATGATGGAGCGAGGATGAGGAAGAGGATGGGGAGAGAGGAGGAGGAGGAAGGAGGGAGGATGGGGCATTAAAGGTTTGAGCCAGCGTTCCTTTCAAGCTTCACCCTTAAAGAGAACAAGTCAAAGCAGGCTGCATGCTAGCACATGAAACATCACTGCTAACATGGACTGAATGAGTGAGATGATTATCTCATCTTGCTATGGGCATTTAATTTCCAGGTTTAATACAATCAAATTAAATATTTACTATATATCCTTAAAAACATCATACAAGAGGATGATCAGAGAAGCAAGCATGAGTTAACTTTTAAAAAGGCTCAAATAGTGCGTAACCATTTGAACCACTGAAGCCTAAAGCTATAGACAGCAAATAAAAAAAAAGCAGTAAATTATCTCTGAAGTCGCCCTCTCTAAATATTTTGTGAGTTATTTGACTCTAATATGCGTGTTTAATGCATTACAACTAGGCCGCATGTAGTTTTTATGATTGCGGTCTAATTTCCCGGCAGCAGTATAATAAAATCACCCCCTAAAAAACGAATATGCCTCCTCTGTGCTGCATCCTTGAATTGCGTAATTTAAACTATCTCTATCCCAAAAATATCCCTACTTATGGTTGGAACACAAAGATAGAAGACATTTTAAAACTGGCTCTAATACCTAACATTTCGTTTGCTACTTCTTATGCACGAAACCTTTTACCTATATTCCATCTTCCATTCAATCCCTTTAAATGGAACCATGAGTTTCCTGCAAGAGCACCTCATTCACATTTTTCTATTTCAACTAATTTACAAAGAGCAGATCTTTCACACAGCTCTTGCTACGAGTGTAAACTAAATTGAAAGAAAGGAAAGAAAAGTGAAAAGGGAATGAGAATACGACTAGATTACCAAGCCATCAAAAAGGGTTTAAAATTAATCTTTTTTAGTCCATTAATGTCTTTCTCAGTAAATCCTCAAGACCTGAATTCTCTACTTTATAGAATGCACAAAACAAAAGATATCTGGGAAGACTTTCTTCACTGCTTTTAACTTTTGTATCTTTGAGAAATGTTCTCACTTTAACGTCAATCGTCACTAACAATGTCTTCCTCTGATAAGAAAGCCTGAAGGTTAGGTTAGGTTTTTTTAACTGTTTGATTTTTTCATCTTCTTTCTTGTACCATTCACCCATCCTTTCCATCTATAAATCTCTCAATATGGATCTAAATGCTCCTTATTTTACTCTTGTTCAGATTTGTGTATATCATTTATTCTTAGAATCTGGAAACTGCCACACTCCCATGGAAAATATTTCCAATCCAACATAATTTAACAGGAGAAAGTCACACCCTTGAAAACAACTTTAATGTTCAAATCATTTTAGCTCTCTTTTCCAAGTCTTCCAAGACAACCCAGGGCCCATTAAAATAATGACCTACGTTGGTTGATAAATGAAATAATTGAACAATTGGATTGTTCTGAGACATGCCAACAGCATTAGCAGTAGGTCTGCCAAGCCCTGCATCATGGGGAACTACTTTACCCAGGTTAAATGCTAAGAGGCAATACAGAGGATACATTTTTCTTCTGAGTTACTCTGAGAAGAGTTTATTCTGGTAAAACCACGTTGTAACAGCGTAAAATTGGCGAACCTGAGGTAAATCTTGAGAGCTAACACTTAGCTGAGAATATTGCATGCATTGTTTTCTTCTGTCAAAGTTTGAAGCTCCGTCTAAATGGGAAGCTTCTCCTGATTGGTCGCTTGTGAGCATACGCTAAATCTGAATAATCCAATGGGTGTTAGTGAGGGAACTCCTTCCTGGGTTTCATTTGGTTTCAATGGATACCATCTCTTTGTGTGGGCAGTGGCTGCTTTATCAGGCCTAAGCCCCTTGGTATGTGTACAAGGTAGAGTTTTCAAGGAACCCCAAGTCTGTTCTAGGTGACCCGTCAAACATCCTCTGGTTTCACCAAACCATGACCATATAATGTTATGCTTAACAACTAGATGGGGTTTTATGGGGCAGCAAATGGGTTTTATATAGCTGAGGTTCCAGACTTGGTGAGGCATTATACAGCATACCAGTTATAGCAGATGGGACAATGTATTCCACATTCCCTTGCACTCATTGAGCACTAAGTGCAAGGGAAGGGGACGCACAGGTTGGTAGGCAGGGAGACAGACAGGTAATTCACGCAATCATTTAATTTGGGTCAAATTACATGATTGGATTGGTTTATTACTGGCCTGCAAAAGTCACAGATACCCGATTTATAAAAACAAAATTGTCATAGCATTTGATTTATTGATTGCTGTCGGGATGTAAAGTGGAAATATGAAAATAAATTATTGTAAAATAATTTGCCTACGCAAGCATTAACAGCCAGAATGTCACATATGCCAGCACGTCCAACTCTCGTAACCCCTCCCACCACCTCTGGTGTCAGGCTGCTAGCCAAAGCACCAACAAACTTCAAACGCCGGCCTCACGTTGTTGTGTAGAAAAGTGGAGGGTTTTAAATACGCTATGATATATGAATGTCCTCTGAAACTAAGAGACTAAATCTGTTCTAAAAGTTGTGTTTTGTCAGCTGTGTACTTTGAGAGCTTTATTACTGTTAATCATAGCTTTGTGTAAAGGTGTGAAAGTCTTCTAGAATTTGGCAGATTTATATGGACAAGATTCCAAGTTTATTCTCTGTGGTTTTGGCAACTTTACACTCTGTTACTCCCAAAAGCAACTTCACCCACCTGTTTGTCTACTGATTTTGACATGTTGCTTTCATGGTAAACTGTACTAATTGGGTATCCTCTTTGTTGTTGTAAAAAGTGTATGGCTTTATGGAAATGCTGTAAATTGCATGTTCCCATTGCTGCTGCAGTATTCCTTCATATGCATAAGACACCCAGTGAAGCATTTTTGCTTTGCGGAGGAGGGGGGGTGGGGGAGGGGAAAGATTGCGATATGGGTGGAGAGACAAAAAAGGGGGAGTCGGAAAAAGAGAGAGGGGTGAGAGTTTGGGGTGAATTCCATGGAATGTTGAAGAAATGGGGTTTGGGGTTGATGTATTACAATGACAAGTTTTGGACAAACTGTGCCCACTGTCACCATCGGAAACACACCCACTAACTGCTTGTAGGATAGATGTCGTGTATTGATGAGAAACACGTAAACACAGCTGTGTCATGTGACACACCCCTCTTCACATCATGTGAAGAGGGGCGCTGTCTGATCTAGCTGAAAGAGAGATTGGGGGAGGAGAGAGAGAGAGGGAGGGAGAGAGAGAAGGAGATAGGTTAAAGGGAGAGAGGGGGCAAAAAAGAGTCTGACCAAGACGTGTGTATTGATCCACACAGTGATCTATTGTTTATTAGTTTGAGGGCCAATAACTGAATTGTGCTTGGCTATGATGCACCTAGTACAAATAAGAATGTAGCTGCTGTTAAATTAGAAGAGAGTATAATACCAAAGAGATGTTGTTTTCAGACAGCAATCCTTTAAAAGCTAGTTAGCGAGCAGCTTATGTTAATGTATCAATTTGAAAGTGCCTAACTCTTCAACTGCATGTGCGTGTGTGTGTGTGTGTGTGTGTGTGTGTGTGTGTGTGTGTGTGTGTGTGTGTGTGTGTGTGTGTGTGTGTGTGTGTGTGTGTGTGTGTGTGTGTGTGTGTGTGTGTACGTGTGTATGTGTGGTTCTGTGTTGTGTGTGTGTGTGTCTGTGCACGTGTGTATGTGTGGTTCTAGGCCAGTCCAAAATGGTGTGCCAGATAACTAGTTTCCCTTCAGTGTCATAAAGTACAGGGTGCAGATCTCTCTCTCTCTCTCTCTCTCTCTCTCTCTCTCTCTCTCTCTCTCTCTCTCTCTCTCTCTCTCTCTCTCTTCTTCTTCTCTCTCTCTCTCTCTCTCTCTCTCTCTCTCTCTTCTCTCTCTCTCTTCTCTCTTTTCTTTTCTTTTGTCTCTTGTCCTGTTGCTAGGCGTTCGGGAGACCGGTGGGATTACACTCTAAAAATAAGGTGTCCCTGATACTCTTCTGATCTGACCCAATAAGACCCACACACGTACACACACACACACACACACACACACACACACACACACACACACACACACACACACACACACACACACACACACACACACACACACACACACACACACACACACCCAAACCCTTTGCCCTGTCTGTCTATCTGGAACACAGTGTTCTGACATCTGCATGTCTGTCTCTTCCCTGTCTCTCTCTCTCTTTCTCTTTGTTTCTGTCTCCTTCTGTCTTTATGTAAATATCCCTATTTATCTCACTGTTTATATCCCTCTGTCTATAAATCTCCATTCTAACTCTGCCCATCCATCTACCTTTGTTTCAGATCGACAGTCTTCCTGTCGATCAGTCAGTCTATCTTATTTGTGTTCCAGTTGTCTGTCTATGTGTTTATCTGTACTGTTTAATGATAGTTTAGTTCACACCGGCCTGACCCCTACGGTTTCTGTGTCAGTTTGTGCTCTCTCGTTGCGTGTGCGAGAGAGAGAGAGAGAGAGAGAGAGAGAGAGAGAGAGAGAGAGAGAGAGAGAGAGAGAGAGAGAGAGAGAGAGAGAGAGAGAGAGAGAGAGAGAGAGAGAGAGAGAGAGAGAGAGAGAGAGAGAGAGAGAGAGAGAGAGAGAGAGAGAGAGAGAGAGAGAGAGAGAGAGAGAGAGAGCGAGAGAGAGACATAGTGGAAGACAGAGAGGTGGAGAGAGTAGAAGAGAGAGAGCAATGGAGGTTAAGAGTGGGAGAGAGAGATGGAGAGTGAAGGAGAGACGGAGAGAGGATGAGTGGGAGAGATTCAGAGTGATAGAGGGATGTGAGTCGGGCACTATAGAGAGAGGGAGGTAGAGAAAGAGTTGGAGAGAGAGGGATTGGGAGAAAGAGAGAGAGTGGAGAGTGGGAGCGATGGAGAGAGAGGAAGAGTGGGAGAGAGTGAGCTGGGGAGTGGGAGAGATAGAGATGGAGAGTGAACCTGAATGAGTGTTTGAAACATTCACAGAACACCACAGAGTGAATCTGTCCCAGTTATCATCTTCCATTGAGAGAGAAATGGAGAGAGAGAGAGAGGGAAGGGATAGGGCGTAGAGGGAGAAGGCAGAGATTCAAGTTGGAACGAGATGAAGGCAAGATATCGACAGAAAATATGGGATTCAAGTGGAGGGCGTAGAGGGAGAAGGCAGAGATTCAAGTTGGAACGAGATGAAGGCAAGATATCGACAGAAAATATGGGATTCAGTAGAGTTAGTCAAGAAAAACTATAGAACTATAGAATACATTTAAAACATAGTTTGACTTTCTTGTACAACACCCATCTTTCACACGTTCACATATAAATCTAGGGCTTCAAATACATCGTTTCCATTATCATTACATCAGTACAAAACATTGCCAAGCCATGCGATAACCAAGTAAACAACAAGAGAATGTTTAAGAAACAACATGGACATACATGACATTGACATGCACAGCGTTTAGTCCTCGTGCCTAGCCTGTTCCTAATACGTTACAGGTGGCTAGCGTGTTCCTCATGGGTTTCATGCGCCTAGCGTCTTCTTAATGCGTTACTTATGCGTTGCGTTAAACACTCCTCTTGTGTTCCTAAGTGGTGACATGCGACAAAACGAGTTCCAAATGTGTTACATAAATCCAATGTGTTCCAATCGCACCGTGTCACTGACGCGTGGTCCCCTCCCCCGCAGGTCTTAGCAACATCATCGGGATCATCGTGTACATCTCAGCCAACGCCGGCGACCCGTCCAAGAGCGACTCCAAGAAGAACAGCTACTCCTACGGCTGGTCCTTCTACTTCGGCGCCCTCTCCTTCATCATGGCCGAGATGGTGGGCGTGCTGGCCGTGCACATGTTCATCGACCGGCACCGCGAGCTGCGCGTGGGGGCGCGCGCCGCGGACTACTTACAGGGCGCCGCCACCATCTCGCGCATACCCAGCTACCGCTACCGCTACCGGCGCCGCTCCCGCTCCTCGTCCCGCTCCACGGACCCCTCGCACTCCCGCGAGGCATCGCCCGTGGGCCTCAAGGGCTTCGCGGCGCTGCCGTCCACGGAGCTGTCCATGTACACGCTGCCCAAGGCGGGCCAGACCAGTCTGGACCCGGGCTCCACCTACAACTCCAACACCACCGAGAGGGACCACAACTTCCTGCAGGTCCACAACTGCATCCAGAAGGACCTGAAGGATGGAGCCAACCGCCGCACCACACCCGTATGAGAGAGAGACAGGGGGGGTAGGGGGGGAGACAGAGGGATGAGAATGGATGGAGAGGGAAGGGAGAGGAGCAAGAGAGAGATGGAGGGGGAGAGTTCAGAGGGGAAGCGAGGATAGGGGAGAAGGAGAATAGAGGTTAGAGTTGTGTGATGGAGGGATTGATTAGAGAAAGGAGAGCTTGAGACGAGGGGAAGACAGATGGTGAATAGAGGGGAGGGAAGGGTGTGAAGGCGGGGGAGATTGGGAGCACCTTGGGTCCCCATGGAGGGGCCTCCACTGACCATGAGATGTGACTTTCCATTGTGAGAAACAGAACAAACACACACCGACACAAACGGCAAGAAGAAAATGCAGAAAAAAAAAGAAAAATGCATGATTTTTTTCCCCATCTACCGTTGTTTAATGAATTTGAATATGTTTGTAAAGATTCTAAGGGTGGGTGGAGGTGTAAGGAGAAGGCGGGGTCCGGGCGAGTCTGTGGGGCCTCTGATTGGCTGCCTCACGCACGTGACATATCAGGGGTTTTAACCCCTCCTCCCTTTGGTGTGATTACGGTTGGGGATGTGCGTTTGATTCATTGACACCGCCTCCCCTCCTCCTCCAAATCAGACGCCCAAAGGCTCCAGACGACTCGCCCACCTCTCCCTCAACCCCCACCGACTCTTTCTTCAGTTGCTGTTCCTTCCTGATTTCATCCTTACTTCGCGTTAATACTGTGAACCATTTGTGCGGTTCAGAGTTTTTTTTAAAGGCAGGGAGCAACTTAAGGCCGCGAAACGAAAAACTCAAAACAAACACACGTAAAGTACAACTAAAACATATGAGTTGATATATGTATTGATTTTATAGACATGAATATCTATGTTGTATCAATCAAGTCTTGACTTCCCTGGTGCAGAAATACTAACTAGGAAAAAAAGACAACAAAAGACTTGCGTGTACGTGAAACAACGTGAAGTCTTCATCGAAACTGCTGAGGACTCATTTTGATTGGCCGGTTGCTGGCAGGAAGTAGCTGAGCACACAGATGACTTGGCAAATGGATAATTGATTCATACTTGACATGTTATTACATACCGTACTTTTACAATAAATAAATAAAGGAATAATTAAAACACGTTATTTCACCTTCTGGGAAAGGTCTTGGCGGCCATCTTTGTTTGGACGCTAACGATTGGCATCGTTTCCCGCCTCGACTCGAAGGCGGTCAGAGAACAGAGAACTCTGGGTAATGGAGTTGATATTAAACTGGACAAGCGAATGAAACGCAACAACCGAAACACTCCGATATGTGCGAGGGAGAGCGTGGCTGTTTGAGCTAAGGTGACTTGAACAAAAAACGAAACAGACAAAAAAAATGATTTACATGCATGCTAATCCAAATTACCCAATCTGCTTTTAGACGGAGCCAAATTGTATTCAAGAGAATGGGATTTACGCAGGTGGTTGTGACAAAGCAGAACTTTATGTTAATGTACTGTGTCTATTTCTATCGTTTTTTTTCGTTGGGATTGGGGTTGTTTGGGTGCAGGGCTTCATTCCGCTTTCCAAGTGAATCAATTCAAACATTAAAGAACAAATAATTGTTGTTTTTTTAAGGAAAAAAACTGGTCATATTTTTAAAGATTTGTTATTTCTGTTTTCATTATTATTTTAGTTTTTATTTTGAAATCTCGCACAGGCTTTCGTCTTACACATTTTAATTTTGCTTTTGTTTTCTAATAGTTTGGAGTTGTGTGGTTGTAAATGAGTATTTTAAAAGAGGAACAAAAAAGCCTCATGTCTTTCAAGGTGCCAAAACTGAATGATTCTGAACCTGGATGCATTAAGTCCTGACAATGAATAAAACATTGGAAACCACTTTCCACCTCCCCCCTGCGTGGTGTTGGAACAGAACCTGTCTCCATCATATGCTGTGATTGCAGTTAGCTCACAGTTAGCCCAGAGCAGCTTTACACCACCTTGCTTTCTCTTCCATTCACTCATTTACATATTGAAGAGAGAGAGAGAGAGATGTATTCAGACTCAAGACTTTGTTATTTCAGGGGTAGAGTTTTGTCGTTCCATTTATTTGTTTTGAATTGTATTGAGTTGCCTGTTTGGTAGGTGCCCCTTACATCCATATATAAGGTAACATTTCCTGGAGTCAAATATTTGCATGGAACAAGACTTGATTAAGTGCAAAAGGTGGAGTTGAATAAGTGGTCCTATAGCCCACCAAATAGAGCAAGGCATTAACAATTGCCAGGGTTAGGAATTTAATTCCCTCGGTTGCCACCTATGCTATTGTACGATGCTTTGGGTAAAAGACAAATTGTCCACCAAACGTTGTGTTATTGCTGTAAGTGCTGTTAGTGATGCTAGGCGATCCAGTCCTGGGGTTTCCCAACCTGACCAGATGAAGGGCTTCCTAGGAACCAACGCAGGTCAACAGAGGAGTGGAGAACTGACATCAGACATGTGCATCAGAAAACATAACAACAATCTGAAATGTTAATCTTGGAATACACAGGCGATATTGATTGGTTTGATTGGCTAGACCAGCTGAAAAAAGATTCTGGATTTGAAGCCCTAATATCCACAAATCCATATCTGTAAGCATCTGTGAGTTATCCTAATGACGCTCTTCTGCTTAGAGATGGATGCAAGTCTGACTTTACACGTTGCTTTTACAGGGTTTTCTCCATCGCTCCCCTTTCTGGTTAGATTTGTGTTCACAGCAAGTCATTGGTCCTTCAAACTGTTTCAATACCGAACTGCAAAAACCCAGATAGACTTCAGACAAAAAATGGTGTGTTTGGAAAGACAAAAAGGCCAGGTTGTTTCCAAAATGAAACGCTGCAGAGCCACCAAGTTTGTGCAGGGTGCTCAGTCACAATTTTCAAACCTTCCTCACAGGTCGCCTGAAGTGATCATAGCATGATGTGTGTTACTATTTGGTATATGTAAACTAAAGACTAACACTTGTTGAGTTTGTGAGGGATTATGCACATATGTAAACAGGGACTACAAGGACAAAGAGACGTTAGTCAACTTTAACTAACAACCCACACATCGCCTTGGCTATATTTTACCTTGTGGAAATCTGCGTGTTTGACAGCAGGACAGCCAATGATAAAACACAAGTTTGTTGTAAGTATACTAGGGCCTTCAGGGTCGTCCTCAAGTTTCTCGTGAGCCAGCGGAAACTGTCAGACAAGATAACTGGATATTGTGGCTATGAGGAGGTTGAATGAGAAAAGCCTTGGACAGTGGACAGGTGACCACCACTCATAGTGCCTTGTGCACTACAATGGAGGGATTTGATTTTGCAAGGAGCTTGAGTCCATGGTTTCAGGCTGTAGGCTGGTGGTAATGATTGATTCAGGTTTGGAATCGAATCCGAATCGCAACGACAAGGCATAACGAGCACACGGGTAGCTCGTCTGCAGGATAAGCCCCGTTCTGCATCGTACCCTACTTAAACATATACTGAAAGTGTATGATGGCATAAAGTATGATCAGATTAGCGCCTGTCTTCCCAATCTGTAACTCTCTTCCGTTACAATCCCTCCTGATTAGTATTCCCTCAGTTCTCTGCCTATCGGCCTACCTCTCTCTTTCTCTTTCTGTTCATGGGCATACTCTCTTGCTCTCCCTTCCTCCTCTCCCTCACTCCCTCTCCGGGCACTCTGACTCCCTCTGTCTCTCACTCTCACCCTTCCTTTAGTCACCAGTCTGCTCACAGCTCCTCTTATCCCTTCTTTCCCGGTACCTGCTGCCTACACACACGTACACACGCAAACACCCATGGACACAGACGTGCCCGCACGCACATGGCCACACACACACACACACACACACACACACACACACACACACACACACACACACACACACACACACACACACACACACACACACACACACACACACACACACACACACAGTCTGTTCCGCTGTTTACATTTCTACTTGTTGAACATCTGGAGAACATTAGCTTTATTTCCCAAAGGTGCCTTTATAATTCAGCCACAATTTATATACAGATATGTGCATGATAAATGAGATACAATTAAATGTATATACATAGGCCTATGTAGTGTCCCATAGAATGTTCCTTTTACTCCCCCCCACTCTTCTCCCCCCCCCCCTCTCCCCTCCCCATGTAATGATCACAGTGGCTTGCATGTCTCTGCAGTACTGCTGTGATCAGTGAGGAGCTGGGAGAGAGGAGGTGGGGGAGAGAGAGAGAGCACTGGGAGGTGGAACAGTTGGCAGCATCCTCTTCAGTCAGACCGCTGCACCACCGTCGCCCCCCTCTGGTGGGAGGTTACAGGACAGGCTTTATGTTTATTTCCAAAGAGACCTACCTCGGCACACAGTTTGGTTTTGCGATGACCTTGTGTGGAGCGATGCTCAGCCAACACTGTGTTCTGAATACTAATAGCTGCAGCCTAAATACTCTGCTTTCAAAGAGAGGGGTTTTATTTTGTGCTTCACATGCTGCATTGTTATTTATGGCATGCTCCACAATTGAGGGAGGCCGAGGTTCAAACATTTCAAACATTTAACTACTGATTGACTTTTATCACGCATATCCACTTTAACTTGACCCTAACTTAATTTGTGTCAAGCTAGGCTGGGGTTTACTTTGTGTAGTTGTACCGCTGGTAAGGAGGCTAGCAGACTAATACTCGACTCAAAGAAGTTCAGAGAACAGAGAACTTTAGGCAATGAAGTTGATATTAACCAATTGCTGTGAGACCTATAAGGAGGCGAGCAGACTGGGGTTTATTTAGTAGTTGTGGTGCAGCCTATAAGGAGGCTAGCAGGCTGGGGTTTATTTAGTGGTTGTTGTGCGGCCTATAAGGAGGCTAGCAGGCTGGGGAGCAGATGCTGGGTTCTGCCTTACCTGCAATTAGCACACTTTGTAGGTCAGGGGCGGTTAGAGGCGAGGGAACACGCTGTGCTAAAGAGAGCTAGACAGACAGGAAGGGGGAGAATTCAAAAGAGAGAGGGGATTAGGCATAGGCCAGAAGGCTTATTTCATTTCAATGCATTTTTTTTTATGTGTGTGCTTAATTAATTCCAACGATGGTTATCTGCTCAGATAAGAGCTAAGAGAAGAAGCCTCCAACAGTATTTTACTTTTCATATTTTTATTTCTCAGTTGGTTGCTGAAGAGAGATCAAACATTGCTTGCTGCTGGAGATTGACATGCAGAGACACAGTGTGAAGAGAAGACATTTAATTAGGAATGAACACAGGAGTAACAGATGGGGAATGGCAATGTTTGACACAGGAAAGAAAGGAAGGCAGAGGGCACGGAAGGACAGGAAGAACAAGGAGAATGGCAATAGTGAGCAGACTTTCTGGTTCTCGGCAAACCATTGACTGTAAGCTGATTCAGACCTAATGCGGTTACCTTCCAAAAGTTAAATTAAATCAAAGCTGAGTCGAAGGACTAAACTATAAAGATACTGTATTAAAGGAATCATGGCAATGACTTAAACGACAAACATTTTCACAAAAATACAACCAAAACAAGAAATTGCCATTGAAGGGTTGTTAGTTTGAATCCCACATTGTGTTCGTGTGTGCGGCAGGTATGGTATGCCAAGCATTAAAAGCACTATTTTGTGCCGGTTAAGGGATAATGATATCTTAATGAAACTGATTTATGCATGGCTCTTCATGGGATGAGTCTGTGTATATTGGATTCCCTGTGGCATGGTTCCCAAAGTACACACACACACACACACACACACACACACACACACACACACACACACACACACACACACACACACACACACACACACACACACACACACACACACACACACACACACACACACACACACACACACACACCTAAACAGATAGACACAA
Source organism: Melanogrammus aeglefinus (assembly GCA_900291075.1). Classification (NCBI taxonomy): domain Eukaryota; kingdom Metazoa; phylum Chordata; class Actinopteri; order Gadiformes; family Gadidae; genus Melanogrammus; species Melanogrammus aeglefinus. Next base: position 56,361 of record OLKM01000306.1, on the reverse strand, counting down.
ACACACACTTAAATTATATTGCTCTGATCTTCTGCTTCATTTGATGCCGTTTTGAACACACAATGGACAGGGGAATATAGAATGGACTTGATAAAGGGAGGATGTATTCTTATTATTTAGAATTTATTTTATTTATATATAAATATTACATCAATTCAATAAATGCGACCAGTGGTAAAACAATGTGAACCAATCAGGCCAAAGGGTTACAAAGGAGGCTCAGAGGGGAGAGGTCTTCTTGGAGGGCTATGGCGGTAAATGGAGGTTGCGGATGGTCTCTCTGTGTTCCTGGTAGAGAGCGTGGAATGCCCGGGCAACGCTGTGGAACGGAGCCTCACAGTTCTCCATCTCCTTCTGCACACACACACACACACACACACACACACACACACACACACACACACACACACACACACACACACACACACACACACACACACACACACACACACACACACACACACACACACACACACACACACACACACACTTCAAATTATAGTTGTTAGAATTTCCATAGACTTATTTATCTGCGCATGATTGTGTGTGTGCGTGGGTGTCTGGGTGCATGCATGTGTGGCTCACCGCGGAGGTCTCGTGGTAGTCCAAGCCCTGGCTCTGAGCCCACTCCTGGGCAACGGTCGTCTGGACCTCCCTACGATCTGATAGGTCAGACTTGTTACCAACCAGGACGCCTGCATCACACACACACCCACACACAGCATGCATCCACAAAAATGCACAAAGACACACACACACACACACACACACACACACACACACACACACACACACACACACACACACACACACACACACACACACACACACACACACACACACACACACACACACACACACACACACACACGTAGTTAATGAAAACAGAATTCTGGTGCCAACAATGTTTGCCTGCCTGTCTTTATGTGTATGGGTGTGTCTGTGTATCCATTTGTCTTTTTGTCTGTGTGTGCTTGCGTGTGTGAATGTGTGTGTGTGTACGTGTGGGTTCATGTTTGTTTGTTTATGTTCGTCCACATGTATGGGTTTTTAGTATTCAACGTCTACGTGTGTGTGGTGGCTCCAGGGTGGACATCCCCCCACCTGGGAGCTGCATCCCCCTGCAGTGGGCCCGCACCCGGTCCATCCACTGGGAGCAGCTGTCAAAGGACTGCTGGCTGGTGAGGTCGAACAGCACACACACCACCGACGGCTGACCCCACTGCAGCAGGGAGTAGGGGGAGGTTAGGGCCGGACAGCACATGGAAGAGCCAGAGCCAGAGACGTACACTTCAGTTCAACTGGGGTACCCCTTTGTCCACCAAAAACTTATTTCTATGAACATTTTATTCTTTACATTTAGCGTCGATATGATCTTGGTATGATTGTGGCTGAGGAATTATGTAATATTTTTTGTTTTGAAGCTACATGCAAGGGTTGGTTGAGAAACACTGGTATAGGAGACAGTGAATTAGTTGGTTGGCTAACCCTACACTACATAATGCCCTAGTTGTTGGGTTACCTACACTGAACTGTTGAACCCTGAAACTTTATTTAGGATTTATAAATTCACATTTTGAACTGTGAGTGTCCTTTTGTTGAGGTGTAGTTTGAGTTTTTTTCCACCAGGTGTCCTCAGTTATTCTCTAATTATGGTTGCAAAGTAAGCCACCCTTTTGGGATTCATATTATTAATCCTTTGCTGAATCTTTTTGCCTCAAGGACCCATATGGTCCGTCTCGATATATTTTCTGTACCTCAAAAAAAAAGTACAGAAAAAAAACCTGACCTGTAAACCCAAATGACCTACCATTTAAATAATAAATAATAATAATACATTGAATTTAGAGGCCCCTTTCATGACACCCAAGGTCACCTTATCGAGCATAAAATCATCATAAATCGTTAAAAACAGGACAATGTGGGAAAAACAATAAAAACAAAACAAACAAACAATCAAGACAGCGATCAATTAGACGTTGTGTGCGAGTTTGAACAGGTGAGTTTTGAGTTGTGACTTGAAGGTTGCAACATTGGAACACATGCTCCCTTATCATACCTGACCTGGTCTATTTTTTAATTTTTGTTCCGTTTAAAATGCCAGATTTGTGGTCGAGTTATAGGCAAAAATTATTTTAATGAGCAACTATTATTCAATCATTAACAAGTCGATTGCTAAAATAATGTCAAAGTGTCAATAAAAAATGACTACTTAGCATCTGTTTACAAAGCTGTATTTTTATAACGTAAGTCAATGGTGAAAAAACGCTGACTTCAACCATTCCTAAGGTGAACAACTCAGAGTTGTCAAAGTTGGAAAACGGCGCATAAGCAGGTCTCTAAAAAATAAATAACAGCTGGAGGGGCAGACAGGGGGCTCTATAACTCACCATCAAACAAAAACTATCAGCCCCATTATTCAATCATTCCCAAATCTGCTTCAAAGTGGCCCAGGGACTTGAAACTTGGCGTGCTTACTCAATAGCTTTGCTACATTTACATTTAAATGTAGGGCATTTAGCAGACGCTTTTATCCAAAGTGACTTACAATAAGTGCATTTGTCAGAAGAAAGAGAAACAATATATCACTGTCGGTACAGTAAGGATGTTCGTAGAACCAATTGCCAAGCACTGAAAATTAACCCCTTCCACCATATACAAAAAAGGTAGCTAGGATAAGATGAGATAAGAAGTACTATTTTTAAGTTCAAGGATGTACAACTTACTTAAGTGCGCACATTAACTGCCAGTACTTACACCCTACAATAAGTGCGTAAGGATGGGAGGGAGGGTGGCTACGCTGAGTGCTAGCATTAGCATGTTAGCATGCTCAAAGAATATTGAGCATACGACCAGTTGGCTCATGCAACCACAACATTTGCTTCAGAAAATGTACGTGCGGCGACATGTCTAGTTCTTGGTTGTTTTTATACCTGTGTTGATTATTTAATTGTGTCCACTTATGCATTTAAGTCTTTAACGCAGGGGTCAGCAACCGTAGGCACGCGTGCCACCACTGGCACGGGGCAGCATAATCATGGGCACACTTAAAAAAAAAAAAAAAAATTATTTTTATTTTAATATTATTAAAAAAATTATATTTTGTTGCTTAAGGCACACTCATTAACGAGAAAATGTCAACTGGCACTACATGTTGAAAAGGTTTGCTGACCCCTGCTTTAACGTTTTGTCACTCCTTGTTATCACTTTCCCTCACTTTTTGCTGGAGACCTTACCTGCCTTGTCACTGAGTTAGCTTAGTTATTGTTATGTTATTGTATTGCAGTTAGTTGATTAGTTTGTTTGTTGGTAGTAGTTTTGTGGCCTATGTTGGCTGAGCCTCTCTTTTCATATTGTTCTGGATATATAATGTTGGATTAAAGACTGCCTTCTTTTTCAAGACCTTAACCTGCCTTAGTGTTTGTATGCTAACTTTGAACACATTTTGGTTGAAGGACTAATTGGGGCAAGGATGAGTCTATCACCTGCTGATCGACGCATCATTGCCTTGTTTGGGTTACACTTAAGCACACCTTACTCTGTTCTAACAGCGTAGGGATACAGGGCACATACCATCTTCTCACAGAAGTCCTGGAATATTTCCTTCCCAGCAGAATCTATAATATACAGCTCCTAGAAAGAGAGAGATGATTACGTTATACAAATTTATTGTCATCTGGATTAGGAAAGACAACAGATCAGCACATGGATAGATACCTAATTGATCCCAAAGGAAATACTGTTTTTTTCGAGTAGCATACCAACTCTGAAGAGAGAATACACATACAACACACTGGTAGTCTAGATGGGGTTGGTTTGGCGTAGTGTTGTTCGAGGCTTACCACGCTGTCTGTGGTCTCAGAGATGTTGACACACTTAGTGTGCAGCTCCACTCCTGTCGTCTAATTAAACCATGAGGAGGTAAGAGAAGAAGAAGAAGAAATAAAACATTGAGCCGTTATGATTTCTCTACGTTAAATTGGCAAGAACTTTCATTGTAATTATTCATCTCATTGACCATAAATAAAACCCACCGCTGTTCGTGCCATGGGTGCCAAAATCATCATCTTGTTTATTTATTAGTCAACACTAGGGAGCTGCATTGTATACACACTGTTTAAACAACTCTCTATATGGCTATATACCGTATGGGCCAAGACAGAAATACAAAAAACATCCTAAGCTACAGACTAAATACTATGTGGTTATACTCATAGAAAGGATGCCCCTACATATCAATCAAACCCTTTTATCATCATGGGAATATATCAAATGCAAAAGCATTCATTTTTAGTAGAAGACTATACATATCATTATATATAAACAATATATTCAGATTAAAGAGAGAGAGGGAAGAGGAGAGAGACAAGAAGAGGGGAAAGAAGAGAGGAAAGCAAAGAGAAGACGATGGCGCACAGATTCGGAAAGAGGCTTTTCTGATTTATGTGGAGGAGTGGAGAACACTGGCCGTCGCATAAAACCTCCACAGTTGGTTAGCTCCGACACTAGGCTGATGTATCGCTCTGTGACTAGACTCAGGCAGAGGGAATTAGCGGCTTGGCTAGCTTGAAGCAGCTTCATTGACCGTATTACTAGTGGCTAGATCATCAGTCTATACATCATTCCTCCTTGTTCTGAAGCTAGCTGGGGAACACAGCTTCACAAACACTGTCCTACACCCCAACCCCAGATCACACCAGATAGGTTGAGCGTTGGAGTGTCTGGCAGTAGAAAGGCACACCAGTTGCCTGTTTTTTACACCTATGCAAGCAGGCAGATGTTCAAATAACACGGCAGTATTCCATCATAGGAAATATTCACCCACAACCCTATAATTTAAATGTTTGCTTTAAACCCACGGGGTGTGGAATGAGATTTTAAACGCCCGCCGCGGCATCCTGAGAGTAAGTGTCTTCCCACAGCCAATGAGCAACGAGTGCCGCTTTGATCACAACTGATCAGCCAACAAAGTAAGACCACCAACACCAGCGATGCGACTGCAGAACCACAGCTTTTACTGCAGAGGGATTCACAACAGACATATGTCCACGCACACACACACAACTGCATCCACACACAGACACACACACTGCGGTCCTGGGTAGGCCTGGTCTTAAGATGGGTAGAGATACATGAGGCCTGTCTGTGGAATATCAATGAGTGCATATCAGCAGCCGATGGACAGGAAGGTCTGTCTACCCGAGGAACACAGGAGACGGCATGTCATGTTTCATGTTGAGGTCCAACCGGACAGGGTTAAAACACAACGGGCTGCAGCCTCTGTGTGCTGCCTGGAGGAGTTTACAACGTCCAAAGATGCACTTGCAACTAGGAAGTCAACTGAGTCTTCCAGTGGAAACTCAATGTTGATGGCCGGACGTGCCCCACATAACGTATCATTTTGCTTAAGTTAAAGAAAGTTCAACTTTAGTCCCTCCCCTTTTTTTTGACACACTGAAGCAGTCCCATGATCCTTTGCGCCACACGTCGAAATGTACAATATCTGTGTTTTCTATGATGCCGGCGTACAATAACAGCCATGGTTAGCTCTACAGAGGTGCCTGCTCTACCCTTGGGAGTGTAGAACTTAACGGGGGGTGGCCATAAGCCTTTGGAGCTCAGGAAAACACCATAATGTGGAGGAAGTGTGTCTATGCCTGCATAACAACGGTGATGTTTGTGTGAGAGGGGAGGTTTACCTGTGCTAGTGGTCTTTTATAAGCCGGGCGATTTAATTATTGATGTTGTATCAACCACACACACACACACACACACACACACACACACACACACACACACACACACACACACACACACACACACACACACACACACACACACACACACACACACACACACACACACACACACACACACATTAATCTAAGGTAGAGACTAGCCTGTGCAGTAAACCTACTCTTACTCTTAACAAAACACTGCCTGCTAGTGGTGACGAGGGGTCATCACAACCTAATCCTCCCACCTGATCATCCAACATAGGAAAATGATCGCAATCTGTTGCGATTATCTTCAAATCCAACAAATCCAACATGTGATATATAGTGGACACTAGCTTTGGCAGCTTCTGCCTCGATTCAACCACCCCGTGAAACTACATCATCAAGTATGTTATAAAGAGAACCATTCCTCATTAAAACACTGAAAAGGTTCAAGAAACGCATAGGACCAGGACCCTACCAAGTCAAGCACCTCTTCTCATTCAAACTTTGATTTTGACATTTCTTTTCTATGCATTCTTGTGTTCTCCTCTCGGGGCAGGATAGTGATCAGTAAAAGTAGGCCTACTGGGTTTGATCCACAACGTCTAACCTGCGATATGCCTGGGAAAGATGTCCCAAACCTGCTCATAATGACATATTTTATAATAGTAGGTCATTATTTTTGAAAAGGCTTGGATTGCATTAATGTTCTAGCAGTCTAAATAATGGAAATGAATGACTGACTTTTGACCTATATTTGGTTTGGCATATCATTGTTCCCGAGTGTAGAGGTAATGATGTCGTGCCAGATAACATTTATATTATCCAACATAACCCTGGCTCTCTCACCATACTGTAGTTCTTGTGGAAGTGTGCCCCATCGCTGCTGAACATCTGGGATAGGGCACTTTTACCCACCGCCGCGTCGCCTGCACACAAACACATAGCACAGTCACACTCTTAGTCCAAGATAAATTATTGCAGGTTGAGTTATCGTAGTGTTTAGTTATCTTGAATCGAAAGGTAGGATGTACCCTTTGATGTTGTAGCTACCCGATTCAATAACAATGTCGTTTCCAAGGCTATACAATTTCCCATCAGTGAATTCAGTCTATACGAGTCCGATAAGGGGCACCATTTGCGCAGCTTTGCGCATAGAACCTGCAACGCAACCTACCTAGAAGCAGGCACCTCGCCCTCAGCTTCACCATCTCTACCGACGACTTCGCAACCGCTACAATTACGAAGTTGTACCGATGCTTTCTTCGGGCTTCGAGGTCTTCCGCGTGGCTCGGCAACATGGACACGACGCGTTTCCTAGCAACCAGTCGTAACACAATCTCATTGGTCCCCCCAGCGAGTACGTACATCTGAGCACTGCTGCTATTGGCTACGTGTGACAACGTAATTAGGGACGACGCAGATGACGTACGAGTGATATACTTGTGTCGACGCTAGGTGGGCGTAAAGATTGTCCAAACAAATTGTACCCTCACAATAACCTGAGGTATGCAAGATAATTTCTACACTTTCTTAATTCAGAAATACTAGATGATAAACTACACGTACACAACACACAACATGGTTATCAGCCAACATTTTCTTATAATGTGCAACTCATCTTTCTGCAAATCCGTTCATCATCCTGTTATTGTTCAAATCCAACAGTAGCTTAAAGGTAGATCTCTTTTCATTCAAGGATGTATGTATGGACCGCCCACATCCTCAAATTATTTACTTGAAAATTCAAAATATTACAGAATACACATCACATGCAAGTGATGCAGATAAGCGTTCCCTACGTATCACCGTTCAGAGCGCACCCGTGCTCACCCCTCCTCTTCCAGTCCTTATCCCTGATTAGACTCGGAGGGGGGAGAGAGAGAGAGAGAGAGGAGAGAGAGAGCGAGAGCGAGAGAGAGAGAGAGAGAGAGAGAGAGAGAGAGAGAGAGAGAGAGAGAGAGAGAGAGAGAGAGAGAGAGAGAGAGAGACACACACACACACACACACACACACACATCCCATCACAACCATATCACAGCTGCACTGCATCCCAGTATAGTATTGCGCTGCGCGTAGGCATCGTATTTCATTTTAAAAGCTTCATAAAGTGGCGTAGCGACAAGGTGTGGTGCACCAAAGACACGGACCCACACCACCACCATCTACACACGATAGCGACTACTCGCGATTGGTCTCTTTCAGTGTGCGTCGCGAAGAGACGAGACACACACCCCACACCCCTTCGCCTTTGAAGCAACGGCGCTCCGGAGAGAGGCGAAGCCAATAGAGCCAACGCCGCTATGGAGGGCATGCAGGCATACGGAGCGGGCAAGGCCGGAGGGGCGTTCGACCCCGTCACCTTCTTCCAGCAGCCGCACACCGTCCTCCGCATCGTGTCGTGGGTAAGTGCACTCACCTGAAATGTGGAGCTTATCTCATGATATTGACTACCCTCTTCCCCCAACACAACACTCACCGTTGGGTTAAGGACATCGAGGAACATATTTAAATAATAATATCCATATCCTCGTCTTTTTTCTCTAAGCATTTGACACTTGCCTGTATATTACTTTATTTAATGTAAATGGAGAGGCAAGGTATAGGTGTAGGCCTAGTGCACGCACCAAATTGAGAAGTTGTACCTATTCTGCTAGCAGTATTAGGAAAATTGAGTTACGTTGTTTATATGCCTGTCTCAGATCTATCATTATTATATATTCCATAAAGCAGGGCAATAGCCAAGCATGCAACAAACACAATATCCATAGAGGCACACTTGGCTAGGAGATACATATGTTGTAGATGTCCTGGAAGAGCATATAGAGTTTGCAGGCTCTTATTATTGTATTTTAATAATTCTTTGGGATTTACCAGACGAAACCCTGTTCAATCGTTTGTGACTAAGTAAAATAGAATAACTCTATAGGACACCACACATAAGTGTATTTAATTCCACAAGAAGGGAACAATTACAAGCACACTATCCAACAGCATGGCAGAGAGTTTGGATTGGTGCAATACGTTAAGTCTGTGGGGTTTTTTCACCATGAGAAAATGTTGTAGCTGTATTAGATGGCTTAGTGCATTCCTGGCCTTGTCATGTGGGCACATGACATCACATGATAAAAGGAACTTCTAGTTGGGTCGGTTGATAGAACAGTGGATGGAGGGGAAGAAACGAGAAAGCAAAGACATAATAAAGGCATGGTAGTCATGGAAGAGAGCGCTAAACAATGTGTAGATAGTGATCTCAAACCACACACATGGATCCTATTTTTATTGCCTATGTGCTACAATTCATGCCAGGAGGATTGCAGAGCTATTTTGGGTCCAGGCATGCGTTGTGCATGGTACGTTGGTACACATCATGCACGCTCTTGATGTGTACACAACACACAACAGAGGGCTTTGACCTCAAAACGGGAGAAAGAAAATGTCTGGTCACATGACTATATGCTAAACTAAATAAAAAAGGAAGATTTCAGCCAATGAAGCAATCTTTGCTGAAAGAAAGGGTAAAGGAAGAGGCATAGAGAAGAGAATTAGAGAGAAGGATGGAGATATATCAGTAGAGGGATAACCACCTTCCAATCCTCATTCAATTTTTATCACACACAAAAACCTAGATAGATATACAATTGATGCCCACCAACGCTAGCCTTTATCCCAGCTGCTGATGCTGCTGCTGCTGCCATGGCGACAGCCGCAATCAAATCTCCTCAAACCAGACGAGCATGTTGCTGCAGCACAGAGACGCACACTCACACACACACGTGTGCATGCACGCACGCACGCAGGCACGCACACACCCCAATAAGGACGATTAAGACTGTCTCCTGAAAACAGGTCTGGTCACCCAATGGTTTAGAGGACTGCTCTTGAGCTTGTTTGGAGGACTGTAGAGCAGGTCTTTCACTCTGCCAGGGTTAGGGGTTAAATTCCCCGTCTAGATCAACTGGAAGAGCATGGCATAAACGCTGCCGGTGTTAGGAGTTTGATTCCCTGTCTAGCTCAACTACTAGTGCATGGCATAAACACTGCAAGGGTGGGGGATTCGCTTCACAGTGCTAGGATATTCCTACCGTATTGTAAGACACCACCACCAGGTGGAATATACAAGCATATGTGAATGTATGCTCCCAATAGTAAACCAGTGGACCCCGAACTCTGTTAGGTCTTGTTCTCCTGACTGTCCCAGGGAGTCTTCAGGGTGGGAAGAAGAGCTGCATTGGCTTTTCCGCGTGCATTGTTTGAGCACACGGGGTGTTGTCGTGCCGCGTGCTGCTGCTGTGTCAGCCTATAGGAACACGGATTCAACACCAGGCGGGCGGGGCAGCGGCCCCTGTTTGGAATTTGCTTACAGATGTTTTAAGATGATCCAGCTGAGCAAATCCAGCACTATGCAAATGACACAGTAGTAAGTGTACTTGTTTAGGTGTTGAGTCACTGTGGAGATTGTTGTTCAAGATGTTACAGATTATGTAATTGTTTGGGGGATTTATAATAAAGTAGAATTTATGTCCCCCAAAAAAGAGCCTCAAAGGTACGATATGTAACCTGGACACCTTGCGTTTTGAAATAGGTACTGCAGTCAAAAAAGCAGCAGAGCCGTGGTTTTCTCAAGCCAGGTTGAGAAACCATTCTGGGCTCTAAGCTTTCTGCATCAAATGCAACTCCTAAGACAGCTCTGGTCATGGAGCTTTTCCGAAAGAGGAATGGGGTTTTAGGGCAGGTCTAGAGCTACTACAATCTCAGGTGATCCAGTTTTCTAGCTTTAATTACTGCAGAAGGCTATCTTTGTTTGTCAATGTGTTTCATATCTGGCCTGCGTAGTGTGAATCCTTGTGAATCATTACACACTGGCCAATACAAACTCAAACGTCAACCCCAAACGAAAATATCAAAGGTCTGTAGCATTGTGGTTGTAGAATCCAGTGTTTCGACATAGCATCATACCTCCCTGAACACACACACACACACACACACACACACACACACACACACACACACACACACACACACACACACACACACACACACACACACACACACACACACACACACACACACACACACACACACACACACACACACCATCACAAGCACATCCATCTCCTTGAGATAGATGTGTTATTAGTAACTTCTTCTTCTAGTCACCAGATCAGGACCCCTCGTGGTGCCCTTCACAATGCCTGCTTTCATCAGGCCTACCACATGCTCTGTCTGCAGGCTCCAGGAGCACTTAAATGTGTGTGTGTGTGTGTGTGTGTGTGTGTGTGTGTGTGTGTGTGTGTGTGTGTGTGTGTGTGTGTGTGTGTGTGTGTGTGTGGTGTTGTGTGTGTGTGTGTGTGTGTGTGTGTGTGTGTGTGTGTGTGTTCATGCGTGTGCGTGTTATTAAGCTGTTTCAAGAGCACATGTCACATGATATCACATCACATGATACTTTTGCACTCTTTGTTATTCTTCGCCTCCTTCGCCCCTGTACCGATGATGAATGAATGAGGCACGGGTGAACGGAGCTCGATGTATTTCCATGCGTTTAATACCAAAGATGTGTATGTGAGTCACCATTCCAGTTTTCCATTGTTTGTTGGTGTCAAGCCGCTCAAGCAACCTTACTGGAGCAAACAGGTGCTCGTTAAATAGGAATGGAATTAAGGAGCCCCCTCAATGCACATTGTATGTGGCCATTGAGTCGTAACCAATGAGGTTCCTTGGAGAAAACTTCAAACTCGCGTACTGCAACCCATGTCACTTCCTTCCCAGTCACACATGATCCGCCTCAGACCAGAATCAAGCCAAGGCTTTGAACTACTTTCAATACTTTACTACTATTTAACAATTTGGTCATTTACAGCGAATTATCATTGAAATGACAGCCACTTATCGCCAATGGCAACACCTTTTGATAAGTGATAATCTGACTTCGAAGCCGTGTCATTACCGGAACCCAGCACGTTCCATTCATAATATTGCAAATGCATGGGCTTTCCTCAGTGGGCGTTTGACTCAATCCCCATTGTGTAACCCCACTCCGCAGATAGTGACTTAACAGACATTTATTCACATGAAAATCCTGAATACAGAGACGGTTTATCAAAGACAACGAGCTGGTAAAACTGAACATTTAATCCCAGCTGGGAAATGACCAATAAATACAGAACATATAAGAATTAGAGAGAGGTTAACACGAGTATAGTCACAGTGATGAGCAAAGAGGGAGAATCACGTACACGCCCCATCGGCTTCTCTTACAGTCACGTCTACATCACCATTCTTAGACTGCCTGCTTCCTCTTCTGACTAGCCACTTCTGCAGCAGCCCCAGGTGCACGCTGCTTTACCTTGGGATGGGGTAACACTCACACATTGTGTGTGTGTGTGTGTGTGTGTGTGTGTGTGTGTGTGTGTGTGTGTGTGTGTGTGTGTGTGTGTGTGTGTGTGTGTGTGTGTGTGTGTGTGTGTGTGTGTGTGTGTGTGTGTGTGTGTGAGAAGCAACACCACTCACTGGGGAGAGAGGGAAATGGGGATGGAGAGAGCTAGAGTGAGAGAAAGAACAACATGAGGGAGGGATGATTAGCCCTGTCTAAAAATAGTCCCATGTCCGTAACCCCTGTGCCCTTTCCTCTCTTGCCTCCTCCATCCTCATCTCTCTGTTCCTTCTCTCCTCATTCAAGTCCCCTCTATTCTTTCCTCTTTCCTAGCGTCTCCTTTCCTCTCCCCTTTCCACCCTCCTCTTTCCTCTTCAAGATTCTCTCTTTCCTCGCGTCTCCTTTCCTCTCCCCTTTCCTCTTTCCACCGCTCCTCTTCCCTCACATCTAGTTTCCTCTTCCCTTCCCTCTCTCGGACTCTCCTCTTCCCTCACGTCTCATTTCCTTCTCTCTCCTCTATCCTTTTTCCAACCTCGCCTCTCTCCTCGCATCTCATGTCCTCTCCTATTCCCTTTTTCACCCTATTCCACTTCTCCTCTTTCCTCTCGTCTCGTTTAAACTCCTCTCTCCTCCTTCCCTCAAATTTTCTCTCTAATTCTCAAGCTTTCCTTCTCTTACCTCCCCTTGTGTCCTTACCTTCACTTCTTATTACCTCTGCTTCCTCACTCTCTCATCAGCTGACCCACCGTGTATGTTCAAACTTTCCATTGTGAGCGTGCCATCGTGTGCCAGCCTGGGGGACATCAGATGGTGCATAAGACACTATAAATCAAGCTAGTCGTGGTTTATGGTCGAGGAGGCGGACACTGCAGACACTAGTTTTTCATTGTATATTTTTAGATTCTTATTGTATCGTTGACTATTCACACAAGGCTTATCTTTGTTAATTGGCTGACTTTATGTGCTTTCCGTACGCATGGTAGTTATATCATATCTCTCTCTATCTGACACTGTCTCTCACACTTTACTCTCTGCCATTCTTCAACTCTCACTTTAGCTGTCACCAAGAGACCTTATGACCAAAGTGCTTTATTATGTCTGTGTGGGAGAGAGGAAGTGAAGTACCATGTGGTCATGGCAACAGGAATTAATCAGAATATATAGGCCTATTCCTGTTTCTCATCCCGGCACCCTAAAATGTATATACTTGATCTATCCGAGTGTTAACATTCAAAACACACAATAAACACAACACATGCTATGGATTACATCAGGCCTTCCCAAACTCGTTGGACACCTGATTTGAATATTGGACGAGGGGAATTGCGGTCTTATAAACTATCGAGTGTTGATGATACATTTCTGATTGAAGGTGCTTATATTTGAGTTTGGTAAAAAGAGGGAGCTCACTAATAGCTGACGGATGGCTATGCCATTTCTATAAATGTTATTTAAAACCGTAAAAGGTTGTATTAGCGATGTTGGGTCACGTCGATACTCTTGGTATTTGAAGCAAAATCCCAAACAAATAGAGCCAGCTTGCACCTCCCGTGTTTCATGCATCCAGTAAAAACTATCATGAACGCAGCGCAAAACCCCACAACACATTTACCCATTGTCGGTGATTGGTTGGAATACAATTTAATTTAGTTTTGAGTGGTTGGTAGTAACAATTTTTTTTGTGTACAATCTCAGAGCAATGGCTGCTAATAGAAACACGTTTTTTGGCCGGCCTGCTTATTGGGCGGGCAGCTAGCCAATCGTGAGGAAAGATTCGATGAAGGTGATCATTTATGTTTCGGCCTACAGTCGCTGATACAATCTTTATGATATTGTTAATGCAGGATTTTAAACATCTCTCAAAGTCCTGTGTATATACAGCATAGCGATTCATACCCACCACCAGCACGTGAATGGCATGATGCTCATGATGTTCACTAGGACATTGATATTACGGGCAGAAATTTTATTGGGTTATAACATTACAACAGTAATTAACTTAGAGAGGAGAAATGAAATGACCCGTAGTAGGGGAGAGAGAGAGGGGGATAGGGGGATGCCCACAGGGCAGGGATGGAGAGAGAGAAGAGATTACAATCTAAGTGAAGAGAAAGATCGAGAGCACAGACCTGTCAAAGAGAGAGAGTGTGTGTGTGTGTGTGTGTGTGTGTGTGTGTGTGTGTGTGTGTGTGTGTGTGTGTGTGTGTGTGTGTGTGTGTGTGTGTGTGTGTGTGTGTGTGTGTGTGTGTGTGTGTGTGTGTGTGTGTGTGTGTGTGTGTGTGGTAGTCGTTAGAGCAGCCTGCCCTTGTGAAAGGCCACATTTTATAGCACAATATCCTATATATCACTCAAACATCGCACACACATACACTTAACACTTGTAATATCAGCAAGAGGCTGGGCCAAATTAGGTCAAATGACACAAAGTTACACACAATAGCACACATGTTGCTGGACACAGGTACAATCCTCGATATGAATTATTTTCTCTTTTCCTCCCCTAGCTGTTCTCCATCGTCATCTTCGGGTGCATCGCTAACGAGGGATACATCAACAAACCCAACGAGGTGGAGGAGTTCTGCATCTTCAACCGCAACCAGAACGCCTGCAACTATGGCGTGTGCATGGGCTCTCTGGCCTTCCTGTGCTGCCTGGGCTTCCTGGCACTAGATGTCTACTTTCCCCAGATCAGCAGTGTCAAGGACCGCAAGAAGGCCGTGATGGCCGACGCTGGAGTGTCTGGTAAGTGGAGGAGCAGTGACTTATGGCACCAACCCAGAATGGCTGTCAGTTCAAACCCCTGCATAGTCTGCAGCCTACGTGTTTGCAATCCCCGAGCAAGATGCCCACCAGCCACCGACAGACCTGTTCATTTTTGACCTCATAGGTGGTCTTTGGATAAAAGCGTCTGTTAAATCCCCAATTAGCGAATGGTCCTAGTGGGCCTGTAGTATCACTAGCTCCACCCATACAGAATGGTTGTGACACGTTGACTGTGGGAAAGCAACAAAAAGGATGTGGGAGCGTCAGCATTTTGGAACCTCAGCAACCCCTGGTGTTGGAAAATGATGGAAGGGGATAAAGAGATAAGGGATTTAGATTTAGTTAGGGTTTTAGCTTCACACTGGGTATTAGATTCACTTCAAAGGGCCTTAGCCTATTGTTGTGGTTATTTAGTACTGTTGTAAGGTTTGCCATTTCATGCCCAATGGTTTACTATGATGTTTTTAAGCTTTGGAAAACCAGCCAGAAACAAGCCAGAGTAGACTACTGGGACAGGGAATCTTTCTATATTGTATTGTTAGCATCTTGTTTGTTATCAGTCATGCTTGCTTTTTGTATAATTCGATAAATAGACCCCTGTGTAGCGAGTTTGCGTCACTGCCAGTGCCAACAGTGAATTGTCTTCTTACTCCTAGTACTCCTACTTCTACTTAATCTTTTGGCAGATGCTTTTATCCAAAGCGACTCACAGTGCATTTCGATTTTATTGGTAGAGCTGGTAGTGTGGAGGGAATCCTTTGCTTGTGTAAGATTGTTGCAATCAACTTAAGTTGCACCAAGAAGAAACCCAATGTACCAAGATAGATATGGCTGTTGACTATTTTAATTGGCTGCCTCTTTCAATGATTGAGTGGGCTAAGCCCCTGTTGCTAATGCTCGCATAAGGAATATGAGCAGAGTTCAGGTTCAGTGGTGGCTAGGCCAGTTGGAAGCTTTCAAAGTACGCCAACATCAGGGCATCCATGCATGTTACTGTTGGAGCAGAACCCGAACACATGTTTTGTTTTGTCACTTTTTCTATCGTCGATATCCACTCGGGATTATTATCATCCTGTAAAAATCTAACATTTTATTATTGCGATATACACACATGCTTTTTTTTCAAAAAAGCCTGCCCAAAACATCTGGTTCATCTCTCTTTCTCCTCCCCCGCCTTTAGCCTTCTGGTCCTTCATGTGGTTCGTCGGCTTCTGTTTCCTGGCCAACCAATGGCAGGTAGCCAAGTCCGATGACAACCCCCTGAATGAGGGGGGTGACGCGGCCCGTGCTGCCATCACCTTCGCCTTCTTCTCCATCTTCACATGGGTAAGCAGGGCAGTCGCCTGGGGCACGATGCCGCTAGTGGAAGACCGGTAACTAGCAAGAAAGTAAGCTTACAATCAAGCCACAGGGCAGTTGCCCCGAGGGCCATGCCACTTGCTAAAGCAGGTTGGAAGGTAAACAAACCCCAACACAGATATGAAAACCACAATAATAAAATAAAGAAAAACATAATACTTGCGTCTTACCCAAAACTGACAAAGATCTGTCTTCTCAAAGATAACCTAAGTTTCGGCCTATATTTTAGTTACTCATTACACATATAAAGAGCACACTTTCAATATCTTCCAGACCTTGCCTTGAGCTGTGGCTTCGGGCCCTGTACGCATACTGGCTAACATTATCAGGCCCGTCAGCCCATTAGGTAAACCAGATGGTTATTTGGTATCCACTGACAGGAAGATGGCTATATCTGTAATAAAAAATATGCTAACACTGCAATTCTAGTAAGGTCCCCCCCCCCCCTGGAGCGGTGAACTTTCCCCCCCCCCCCCCCCCAAGGCAGTGAGCCCAGTCCCTGGGGAGGGCTGGTGCTGCACTTCTCTGGGGGCTCTGGGGGCTCACTCTGTTAGCCAGTTGTGTGTGTGTGTGTGTGTGTGTGTGTGTGTGTGTGTGTGTGTGTGTGTGTGTGTGTGTGTGTGTGTGTGTGTGTGTGTGTGTGTGTGTGTGTGTGTGTGTGTGTGTGTGTGTGTTCACAAAACTCACGGTTTGGTACGGTATGGTGGTGTCAAGGCTTACTACAAAATAAACATTTTTGATTTGTCTTTTAGATTTTCCATAAATTCTTATAAAAGGTACACACCATGGATAGCTCGGCTTCCAGCAGCATATGAAAACAAAACAGTAGTGCCTTGCCTCAGAACATAAAATATCATTTTTAATTTAAAAAACCTCAACAAACCAATGCATAGATCAGCAAAATATGGCAAAATTAAGTCACCCGGAAGTACCTAAAAATAGGCGCAATTTTTTTTAAAGATCATTCCATCAACACAAAATCAAAGTGTGACTGGGCTTTTTATCTCCCAGGTGTCTATAATGAGACTTAATAAGGTCGCTCTGTAGCTGCAGACCACCACCTGTATTAAGCTGGCTCCATGTCGATTGGTCATTTTGTGGTGTTGGATAAGGCAGATTGTACTGTCTGGGCAAAATGTGTTTTGGAAGTATAAATGTATTGCAGGTCAAGCACCTTAAACACGTTCATCCATCACAGAGAAGGGAGTCTTAAATCTGCTTAGGAGTTTCACTGTAGTTGCGGTGCCTTAAGGTTAAGGTCTCACTTCAAGATTTGCAATAAGGTCCAAAGCTCATGTGTGTTTTCAACTGTACGTGATGGAGAACACGGCGCCCGACCTATAGCGACGCTCTCTGTGTCCCAACAGTGTACCAAGTAACCTCATACTGTGAGCGTCACCAAAGGTTAAGTTCCACCCTGCACCCTGTAAGCGGGTAGCTAAATACAAATACATGCAGCCTTTCAGCCCTAGCGTGCATGTATGCATTTCTACGTGTGTTTTAGAGGATGCCATGTGCGTATTTGCATTACAATTCATGGGCGTGTGTGTGTTTGTGTGTGTGTTTTTTCCAGGGTGCTCAGGCCTTGTTTTCGCTGGAGAGATTAAAGAACGTGTCGTTTGAAGAGGAGTACAACAAGCTGTTCCCCTCCCAGCCACACCCCCCTATGATCTAACACATATGTACACCCCCTGCTAACACACAAACACACACGCGTACATGCACAAATGTACAAACCTTACTAACGCACACAAGCATGCACAGGCATGCGAGCAACAAACACACAAACAGGCACACACACACACACACACACACACACACACACACACACACACACACACACACACACACACACACACACACACACACACACACACACACACACACACACACACACACACACATATTCAAGTGTGCGCCTTTGCACACACACATGCGCACACATTCTGAGCTGCACTGATTACTATGGTATTGCACTTGGTTGTTGTAAAACCATTAAGAGTAGTCAACATCCACTCTTTCATAGGAGATCTCAACAGCTTCATGATGCCTGAAGTCCAAATTAAACTTCTTCATAGACTCCAACACCGTGGATAAACCGTTTGTCTCTGCGACGTATTGGCTAATTTATGATGGATGACTTGTGTAGGTTGCATAAATGCAAAAATTGCAGAAGTTGGCTCTTATGAGCAGTGGTGCAGAACCACCAGATATGGTTTATTTTATACATTCCAAGCAGGTAATTTTGGTGTATGCAAGTCATGAGGTAGAGCCACAGGGTAAGCTACGGCCGCTCTTCGACGTAGTAGTATGATTTATTCCTGAGCCTGGCTGTGTTTTGCTTTAGAAAACCCACCAGTTTTGACGTTGGCTTGTGTTACTGGGTGGTTTCAGCGAGGCCTGTATGTAGGTGTGCTGGAATGAGCAAAATGAATACTGCCTGGATGTAATGTTGCCATGGAGATGGGTTGTACACCTGTTTTCATTAAGCTACCAATGTTTTATGTATTCTCCAATAAATGTTTTATGACTTTATTAACGGTGAAAGTGACCTGCTAAATTGCATCTGAAACTGCAGTTTAGCGAAGTTAACTTTGGCAAAGTTAACTTTGTTAAGCTGGCATGACTTCGTAAGGGGTTTGCTTTTCAAATGCAGTCGCTTGATTATCTGATCAGTAATATTTAACATTTATATTTCCCCAAACAAAAACAAAGGGAGGGAATGAAAAAATATATATTTTAAAGGTCTTTCTCCCTTTTAGTTTAACAACCAATCATTAGGCAAGACCACTTTGTATTGGATTAAATCTTTGTTTTTTAATGAACATGCTGACTTACCATTTACACCCTTTTAGAGACAAAGGGTATAAATAGTGTGAATAGACAACATTATTTGAAGACCTAACCACCTCCCAACCATCTTTCTGTCTGTATGTACAGATTCCAAAGTTAGTCTACATCAGCGGACAGACTGATAACTTCAGTTCTGCCTGTCATAGATGAGAACCCCCCCTTGGTGTTCAGACGCACCCTTCCACTGTTCACGTGTTCATGGATAGGGTTCAGGAAAAGAGTGTTTATGTGTTTTTGTCACACCTCTGCATGAAAAATACCCAATGCTATCTCCACCACTTGAGCTATAGACCTGAGTCTGGACGGATGCTGTTGGAGGTCCAGGGGAATAGAGAGATCCTGTGCTTTCTCTCTCTTATCTGTGTTTCTACACTAACGCTGCTTCGGCTTGTATCTTGACGTCCATTACGCTTCACTGTGTTTTCCAGACAATAACTAATCCGATCTTGCTTCTCTTGTTTGTCCTCTGTCTCGCTCGCTCTGTCTTCCCTCCCTTTCTTTCATCCACTCCCTACTGCCAATTTCTCCATCCCCCCCCCCCCCCCTTTGTCCTCTCCTTCCTTCCACCCTCATCACCTCACCTCACCCGGCCTCCTCTCTCCTGCTTTACTTCCTCTAATTCTTCTCCATCCACCCATCCACTAACATCCCTCCTTCCTCTCCCCTATCCATCTATCCACCTACCACCCACCCACTCCCCTCCGCCCTCGGGCCGCTCCCCAAGGCGGTGCAGTCGTTCCTGGCCTTCCAGAGGTACAAACTGGGGGCAGACTCTGCCCTCTTCTCCCAGGACTACGTGGACCCCAGCCAGGATGCATCCGGGGCCCCCTACTCCTCCTTCAGCCCCGGAGACGACCAGGAGAGCCCAGAGGCGGCGGGACAGGCCAGGGGTGAGGCGGGTTTTGAAGGCGGAGACGGCTATCAGCGTCAGGACTACTGAAAACAGACCGACAGGGGGGTACATGAGGTCATAGGTTTTTGGGATTGGGCCCTGGGGGGGTAGTTGTTGGGGTTAGAAAAAATGTATATGGGATTATATTCAATTTGGCGATGGGGTCGAAAAGGGGGTTGTGGGATGCAGGAAAACACGCTAAATGAGATCCAGGTCTCTCCTCCACGTCTGCCTTTTTTCTCCGAGGTGCATTGTTTGGTTCTCTTTATCAGTGTTTATGCTAACCAAACAACATGTACACACATATAGGCTACAGTGTAGCACATGAAGTACCATTGGAAAATAATCTCCTTAGAACTGCACCAGACAGACAGACAACCTATCACCTTATCCAGGCTTCTGCTAGTCTACATATGCATAGACACATTAAGGTGCTTTTGGACTGCCCCAACCAACAAACCTGGACAACAGTGGGAACTAGACTAGAGTTGCATTGTCAAAAAAATCATCAGACCATGTGCAACAACCACCAACTCTTGTTCATTTCTGTTTGTTCCTGTTGGCTGAGGCAGTGTACCAACACTGATGGACTTAGAGATGGACAGCTTTAGTCCGTTCAGGGGATGGAGGTTCATGTTTATTGCCCTACTAAAGAAAATGTAGTCAACGTGGGGGTTTTGCTATCGATGGCCTTCGTGGTAACTGCCAAGCTTAATTAATCTACAAAAACAGGATAACAATTACCCAACCCAAAAGGAGTCTTACAGGAGCAGCTTCTATCATTTTTGTCCTAAATCGTCAAAATTCACCTTGAAAAAAGCTGTAATATGGCACTGCCACCTCTGTTATGCTGGTGGTCAATGATTGAATATCCCAATTAACCACAAACCACATTGAGTATAGTCAAATGGTTATTTACAAGCTGTTACATGTGTTCCGATTCTTCGACAATGCAAAACTAATCTCAGTTAACCAACGTTCAGATTACATGAGGACATTGCTCTGACGGCATTGCCCTGACAAAAAATATACTAAAAAGTATCTTTGTATATAAATAAATATATAAATGAATCTCTACGTCAGCTTATCAAGTTTTATTTATTTATTTATTTTTAGGGCAGTATGCTATGCCAAAAATAAAATAAATAGAGGTATAAAATAAGATATACAGTCTTGAGTGTTTTGTGTGTGATATCACGTTAGCCTCCTTTATGTTGTCAGATATGGAGATGTTTTTATTTTTGGTATAATAACATGACTTTAAAAAATACTGCAGCAAAAAAATTGACCAAATTGTGAGACTATAAAAACATATATATATATATATGCTTTTATCAATACATTTAGATTTAGAAATATGTGATGTTACTCTGTCAACTTAAGTAACATTAGGTTTAAAAAGATATTGTACATACAAGTATGTTTTTGATGTCCTGACCTGAGATGAACCAATAAAAGTCTATACAATATGAATAAATATCTGAATATCTTTGTGTGGGCGTGGGCGTGCGTGATGGATTGTAAATATGTTTTTAGATCCCTGTCCAACTGAATACAAATTCAAAACTACTTACTTGTCCGTTTTAAGTGGATTTACGATTCACTTCAAAATCGAATTAAAAACTAATTAAAAAATGATATTTTCAAATAAAATGTAAATATACCTAATTAAAGAATTATATTGTCGAATAAAGATGAACATATTTTCCAATTTCTTTACTAAATCCTTATAGTCCTTTCAATAAAAATATATATGTATTATTGTTGTCCCAAAATGGTCACGGATGACAAACGCACGCCTGTATAAACAACTGTTTAGCCACTTGGAGGCGCTATAGGTCGAGTTTTCATTCCAGTAAAGGTTACCTACTAACTATTAATTTATCTAGGAACTACAACATAGATCCTCATCAGTCCTAACCTGGCGAACATTTTGCAAAAACATTTTCGCAGAGTATAAAATAACTAGTTTTGTTATTATAATGAAGCACTTTATACCTGGCACTAACTGCGCAGCTTCTGCGCAGCGGTGACGCCCTAATCCATTTGATGAAACAGCCAAGATGGCGGCCCAGCGGAGGAATCTGATGCAGAGCGTAAGATAATTTTTTAAGCTATTGGTTTCACAAATACTTTTCACTTAACAGTATACGTTTGATTAAAAGGTCTCTATGTGCTCCATCGACCAGTACTGTTGTCTCAATGCGAGTCTTCATAGCTGTGTTTAACGTGCTGCTAATGTCAACGCTAAATTAACTAGATGCACTTACGTTCATACCATCACATCTTACACAACTTTATTTTGATAAACGCAATATACTATTAACTCAAACTATATATTATATATTATCTGGAAGGAAGAGAGTATGGGAGCACAGCACAGCTTTCTAGGTTGCAGCGAAAAATAACTTTTTCATAGACCATAACTATCAGTATTAGCACTGGCTGTCACATTTGTAAACAAATAGTTGAACACCATCTCTAACTGTTACTCTAATAAGCATAGACCTGGTAGGCCGACACATTCAATATCAGTCAGGCTTTGCGATTGGGCCAAACATGTGTGATGGAATACATTTATTAGTGTACTGACGTAGGTACAACTTAGTTTGGGTTTTCCCAATACGCCTACTGTCATTTCCATTTTTGTGCCATCCAATTTGAATAATTTCCATAATGCTTACTATTAAATATTTGATGTTCATCTGTTAATCAAATGTATGAACGCAACACGTTTTGGCA
This sequence comes from Melanogrammus aeglefinus, assembly GCA_900291075.1. NCBI lineage: Eukaryota > Metazoa > Chordata > Actinopteri > Gadiformes > Gadidae > Melanogrammus > Melanogrammus aeglefinus. The sequence goes on along the minus strand of OLKM01000306.1, from coordinate 33,659 downwards.
ACAGCATCAGAGCTGGACAGATGACCTGCCTCTCTGCCAGATGTGTGGGGTGGGCTCGGCTCCCAACTGTGTCTACGGCCCTGATGGTAAAGGCACTCAAAGCCACCCCAACGAAGATGGACACCTACGGTTCAGGTGAGAAAGTAGCGCTTTGGATAATGGGGCTTTCACATCACATTGCATCATAGAATATTTGCATTGTCAATACTCTGCCTAATTGTGAAGACTCAAGAGAGTTGAAGTGCTGGAAATTTCTAATTATACGTAAGCTAGGCTAATTTTAACTTTATCTTGCGTGAGAAATGCCGTGGCATTCCCATGCTTCCCATACTTAAACATAATTTCACGATTAAATCCAAAACCATGTCCCTACCGCAGTATGTTTATGTAATGTAGTGGTCAAGACGCAGCAGTAGTACTGGTCTATGCAGTAGTAATGCCGGGTGTTGTGGTGCTTCCCTTCAGGGGAGAGGACGGTTGTTTCCTGTATGGCGTGTTCAACGGCTACGACGGCAGCCGCGTGGCAAGCTACGTGTCCCAGTTCCTCACTGCCGAGCTGCTGCTGGGACAGCTCAACTCCACACACACCGACGACGATGTGCGCAGACTCCTCACACAGGTGTGTGTGTGTGCCATTCAGTTGCCTATTGTGTTTTGCGCAAAACTTGAAATGAACAGTATGTCCTTTATTGGATGAATTTATCACTGTATTAAAGGATTTTTTGTCACAGATTCAAGACTTGATCTATAGTAGTATGTATGTATTATAGTCTGTAATTGATAGCTGTCCAACCCTTTCCTCACTGATTTCCAACCTAAATTTTGCTGCCTATGGCAGTTCACTGTTATTTAATCACATGTTGTTATGTCACCTTTTATCTGGGCCCCTTTAAAGTGGTTCCCATGGTTACAGATCATTAAAATAGGTCAGTGACCAGTAATCAGTAATGCTCATCTCCATCGTGAGCCATCATTGATTTACCGATCTGCGTATACAAGCAGAACATAATATCCGAGTATAATACCATAGTTTCAGCAGTGGTGCTTTTGTTTAATGTTAAATTAAATTTTCCCTTCTTTCTATGTTTCATGAAGTGTTGCAGGTACTTAAAGGCAGATATACACATAAATGATAAGAAAAAAATAAACTTTTAATACTGTGAGGGAAAAATCTGTATTTTGTCCTCTAATGAGTTTTGCTTTGTATTTTGTTGACACATTGCCCTTTTTGTCTTACCGACAAGGCAAGTTGCCATGACTACCGACAGTCAGGTGGGATACTGAGGCCCTTGGCTGCTCATAGGGACTCTCTGTTGCCTTAACCATGGTCATTGCATTAGAGAGAACTGAAACCAGACAATAGATTTTAAAAGACAAACCTGTTAGGGTGGACGTCTCCTTCTTTCAAAGGTGTATACTGAATGTTTGTTTGTATCTCAGAAGTCCGAAAGATTGTTTTCGAGCTTAATCAGGGGGTTAACTTGCACCTTCAAACAATTGCTCGGCAAATATATTTTTCTAAAGGTAAAAACACCTTCACTTCAGACCCTGCTTCCTACATTTCTATGTCGAAAAGTATTCCATTCCCGCAGCTTTGATTGACAGGCAAGATAGATTCCCTGAAACAATCATGGAAGAGATGCCTTGATTGGTTAAAAAGGAGGGTCAAAAATCGAAATCGTCTTTTGCTTTTAACGAATGAAAGATGAATCCCTTCATTAGAAAATCGGTCAATGACGTTGTGGTTTACCTCTGTTTGTAGGCCTTCAGTGGAGTGGAGAAGAGCTTCTTTAAGACGATTGACGACGCGCTGGCTGTGAAGGCTGACCTCTCCAATTACCTCCCAACACACAACGAGGTACTGACACACAACACACACACACACACACACCGCCCTCACTGATTGAAACACGCGGAGGTAGGTGCTCCTTGCTGGTCGTCATGGTAACCGGTGTGGTGTAAAACTTATCCCCGGCTGCTGCAGAAGAGCACTAGGTCTTTATTGGTCTCATCAGCCACCCTTGTTAGATGCACCAGAGGACTCTCACGCACACACTCCCTCCCTCTCGCTTCTCACTCTCTAGTCAGTCTGTCTGTCTGTCTGTCTCCCGCTGTCTCTGCCACTGTTACTCTCTTCCTCATTTCCCCCTTAACTCTCTCTCCTCCCTTTTGACTTCCACTCAGGTTTAACTGTAATTGTTTTTATGGATATCTTTGTATATATATGTGTATATATATATATATATATATATATATATATATATATATATATATATATATATATATATATATATATATATATATATATATATATATATATATATATATGTTTTAGTGGTGCAACGGTTCACAGGTTACCTGTGATCCGTACGGATCAACCCTCACGGTTCGGGACGCAAGTGATCCGCGGATCGGCTGATAAAAAAAAAAAAAAAAGGTTGTGCGTTCACGTGATCAGCGCATGTTTAAAGGACAATTCCGGTATTAACAACAAGTATCGCAGCGAAATACAGTTTCTGTTGTGTTTTATTTGGTGTTTCCATTGAAACAGAAACAGAAACCGGAACCAGACATGTTTATGTTGGTTGCAGTCTTTTCGCGCGGTTCTCCGTATCAACAGTAGGGCTAGAACCGAGCGAAAAGACTACAACCATCCCCCCTTGCAATAAGCAATGAGTCTTCCAACCGAAATCAATGGGTTTACAAAATGCCAAATAAAACACGACAGAAACTGTATTTCACTACCATACTTGATGAAAAAAAAGGAGATGAGGATGTCTGCATTGCCTTGGGAGAGTGTAGACTCTAAACTCTCCCCAGGCAATGCAGACATCCTGAATTGTAAATCCAGGCTTAGGGATTATTTACTATCCTTGTTAAAAAGAAGAAGGAATAATTTGCCTCCGATTGCAATTTTTTTTAAAATATTGACTATGCTTTAAGGAAGCAGAATTATTACCTAATTTTTCACTTTATTTTGTCTTTACACATTTGAAGATTTTATTTAAAGTCACATTTGTCTTGTTATCTTTATTGTTGTTGTTGATCCGAAACTGATCCGACCCATGACTCAAAACCTGTGACACGATCGTTCCGAACCGTGAGTTTTGTGATCCGTTGCACCCCTAGTTTGTGTGTATATATACACTCACCGGCCACTTTATTAGGTACATCTTGCTAGTACCGGGTTGGACCCCTTTTTGCCTTCAGAACTGCCTTAATCCTTCGTGGCATAGATTCAACAAGGTACTGGAAACATTCAGAGAGTTTGGTCCATATTGACATGATAGCATCACTCAGTTGCTGCAGATTTGTCGGCTGCACATCCATGATGCGAATCTCCCGTTCCACCACATCCCAAAGGTGCTCTATTGGATTGAGATCTGGTGACTGTGGAGGCTATTTGAGTACAGTGAACTCATTATCATGTTCAAGAAACCAGTCTGAGATGATTCAGGCTTTATGACATGGCGCGTTATCCTGCTGGAAGTAGCCATCAGAAGATTGGTACACTGTGGTCATATACTCAGGTAGGCTGCGGCGTTGACAGGATGCTCAATTGGTACTAAGGGGCCCAAAGTGTGCCAAGAAAATATCCCCCATACCATTGCACCACCACCACCAGCCTGAACCGTTGATACAAGGCAGGATGGATCCATGCTTTCATGTTGTTCATGCCAAATTCTGACCCTACCATCCGAATGTCGCAGCAGAAATTGAGACTCATCAGACCAGGCAACCTTTTTCCAATCTTCTATTGTCCAATTTTGGTGAGCCTGTGCGAATTGTAGCCTCAGTTTCCTGTTCTTAGCTGACAGGAGTGGCACCCGGTGTGGTCTTCTGCTGCTGTAGCCCATCCGCCTCAAAGTTCGACGTGTTGTGCGTTCAGAGATGCTCTTCTGCATACCTCGGTTGTAACAAGTGGTTATTTTAGTTACTGTTGCCTTTCTATCAGCTCGAACCAGTCTGGCCATTCTCCTCTGACCTCTGGCATCAACAAGGCATTTGCGCCCACAGAACTGCCGCTCACTGGATATTGTCTCTTTTTCGGAACATTCTCTGTAAACCCTAGAGATGGTTGTGCGTGAAAATCCCAGTCGATCAGCAGTTTCTGAAATACTCAGACCAGCCCGTCTGGCACCAACAACCATGCCACGTTCAAAGTCACTTAAATCACCTTTCTTCCCCATTCTGATGCTCGGTTTGAACTGCAGCAGATCGTCTTGACCAAGTCTACATGCCTAAATGCATTGAGTTGCTGCCATGTGATTGGCTGATTAGAAATTAGCGTTAACGAGCAGTTGGACAGGTGTACCTAATAATGTGGCCGGTGAGTGTATATGTATATATGTATGTATTAGAGCCCGACCGATTTATCGGTGGGCCGATGTTATCGGCCGATTAAGGCCTTTTCCAAACTGTCTGTATCGGCAATTATAATGGCCGTTTAATGAATATTTTTATAATAATTTTTAGATATATTTTTGAATTGCCCAGCCTGTCAAGAATCGGTGGCCGTTACATTCCGACCATATTCCGACCTATAAGCAGACCCACTGCCGGGCAAAGTGAAGGGTGTTGCCCCCGAGAAAGCATCGGCCCTGGAGGAAACGTCTCCCCTGTGGAGGCGGAGCGCAAGAGGGAATGCGTGCCCTAATAGTGTAAAAGAATATGCGTATTTCGCAAACCAGCACAATTTAGTACTACTCTCAAATTTATTTTGCAATTTGGGCGAAAGCCGAGCTCATCCATGGAACGCGTGTGTGTGTGTGTGTGTGTGTGTGTGTGTGTGTGTGTGTGTGTGTGTGTGTGTGTGTGTGTGTGTGTGTGTGTGTGTGTGTGTGTGTGTGTGTGTGTGTGTGTGTGTGTGTGTGTGTGTGTGTGTGTGTGTGTGTGTGTGTGTGTGTGTGTGTGTGTGTGTGTGTGTGTGTGTGTGTGTGTGTGTGTGTGTGTGTGTGCGGCCCAGGGTACCGGGTACCACCAGCTGTCCCCCCAGGGCCAGAAGGTGCAGGAGCGTCTGAAGGAGCTGGAGCAGGAGGTCTCTGGAGGAGCCACAGCCGTGGTGGCCCTCATCCTCAACAGCAGGCTGTACATCGCCAACGTTGGTATGCAGTGCGCAAACACACACACGCGTCTGACGTTGGTACACCATGCATGCACACATACATGAATGCCCCTCTCTAACGTTGGCACTCCATGCACACACACTAGGTCTCGGCCATCTCATGTGTCACACCAAGGGACGTTCCCTCAGACGGTTAAAGGGATACGCAGATGTTTCTGACAAATTAGCAGTTTGCATCCCTCACCGAGATTGAGTTGAGTTGTTTAACTCCAAATTAGCCGCTTCAATTGAGATACAGTGGCCTAGCCCCTGTGCATGTGAGGGGATTACACTTTGTATTACTTTCTAAAGATTTCCTACAGATTGGCCGCGTGTGCTGTCCTTCAGCGTTCAATCCTTCAGCGGGAGCACGAGCTTGTTCATACGGCCATGGTTATGATCATGGTTATATCTTAATGAATCAGGGATTTCAATGAAGTCATGGTAAGACCAACTGATCGCGAACGGTAGCACACTTGACCTGATAGCAGCTACTGACTGGGGCAAAGAGCACTGTTGACATTGGGAACCAGACTCGTAAAAAAGCGTTTAACCAACTGCTCTTTCTGGTGGTGAAGCGCCGCATTGTCTGTGCGGCCAGTCGTGAACATCCCTAGTCACGCCCGGGCCTTGGAAAAGGAATAAAGTTGTTCAATTAAAAACATTTGAATGGAGATCTGAAACGCCATTAAATGTTCGTGGCACAGTTTGTCTAATTAATATAGAATATGTCATTTGTTAATTGAATGTCATGGGTACAAGCCTGTGTCACGCCACTCAATGTTAGTTAGGTGCCGTTCGGTATGGCTCAAAGAGGGAGCAGAAATGGCTCAGCCGTCACTTTGATGACAGTGTTTGAGCTGTTCTGTGTTTTCATGTCTGCTATAGTCAGTTTTAGTCTGTCTAATTGTATGTACATACAGTTTTACCCATGATGGGATTTTTATACACATTTGGTATTAGATTTAGATCAAAACCCGAACCCTTTTTAATTTCTATCTAATGTGTATGTGTTGACTATCAGAATCGACATAAAGGACTGTGATCAAGCCTTTATTAATTTGTATCACCTAGTATCACCTATCTATTTGTGTAAAAGTGCAGTGTATCATCTTATCATATCTGCTATTGCAAGGTAAGGCAATTTATTTATGTAGCACCCTTCAAACACAAAGGCAAGCCCCCTACACACACACACACACACGTACACACACACACACGTACACAAGCACACGTACATGCACAACACACACGGCAATGAATGACACTATCGCTCTCTCAGACATCTCACTTTCCATTTTGAACCTTCAGGAAATGTAGTTGCTATTATTTAAATGTACAAGGCCAGCATACTTTATCTTCTCCTCAATACTGATATCTCCAAGTTCTTCTCTGCTTTCCAAAGCTCTGTTTGTGTAGTGGACAGCTGTTATATTGTTATATACACTTGGTGTCGTGGTCCACTACTCCAATAAACAGAAACCTGGTTTAAGCCTTCCTCAAGTCATCAAAATGGAACAAACAGGAAACACTGGTTGTTATTTCTCAAAGTAAACCTCATAGAATAACACGGCTGCCCATATATGGGGAGCGTAAATCCAAACTCAAATAACAAACCCCAAACCGCTCTTTTCAAGCAACAAATAGATTTGTTTAGCCTGCCTGAGCTAAACTAGCTTTTGATAGGTCTCCATCAATTAGCATATATTTCTATCTATAATTCTTTATAATTTACTTTGGAAAGCTTCCCAATATCACTGCAAGTGATGGAAAAGGTTTACGTGGCTTCCTTCAAAGTGCCGTGGCTCATTCCTCCTTGTGTTCTGTTTGGGTATTTGAACATCCTCCGGGTTATCTAGATGTTTGCCTTTGAGGCCACATAAAAACGAAAGAGACTCAGGCCTGCATCAAGAATAGACGTTATCCCTATCCACGCCTCGATTCATGAACACTCGTATGCTTTGAACCGTTTAAAACCATATATGATCCTCTAAATGTTCTCTAAGTTCATGCTAAAACTGTGTAGACGCGTGTGCTTTGGGCTGAGCGTGGCCACCTTCCACCTATAGATGTCTCACTTGGCTGCCCTAGTAAAGTGGTTCTCCAACTATGTTTACTAACGCACTCTCTCTATGAAGATATATCTATATATATATATAAATAATGTATGTGCACCTCATTTGATGTAATAAACATTTAGTGGGTGTTGTGAATTCTAAGTTTAGTGAGGATCGTGGGATGTGCTTTACTGACACTATGAAGGGTGGGGTTGACTTTTCAGCTTTACATGCAGATTCTCCTTCTCTCTTGTTAGTTTGACGTTTGGGCCACTCATCCCTTCCTCGACTTTCTTCCAACTGGCTTTAAGAATCAAGGCACATTCACAAAAGTCTGCCTCATGTATGAAAAGTTCTATATGAATAAAGTTGCCTTGCCTTGCCTAGAGCGGGTTGGCTGGTAACCGCAAGATTGCTAGTGTGATCCCCGGCTCCTCCTGAGAGAGGCACCTAACCCTAACTGCTCCCGAATTGCTGGCTGTTGCCTTGCATGGCTGATGCCACCGTCGAGCCTAAAAAAATGTTTTGTTTGGTTCCGGTTTTCGACCGACCCTGTCAATTTATGTGCGACCCAAAAAAAAAATAATTAATTTTTTGATGCAAACTATAATTACGTTTTTGTACAGCACCTCTTTATTCTGTACAAGGATGAGCGCATTCTCTCGTTTTTAAATGAAAACAACCTACCTATCGTTCGCTGCCACTGGAAAAAATTAAATAAAATAAATACCCTACCTACCCATGACCTCAACTGTCAACCAACAGGAACCAAATTATTATTATTTTTTTAGGCCCCGGTGTGTGAATGTGTGCATGAACGGGTGAATGTTAGGCAATATCGTAAAGTGCTTTGGGTGGCCGCTGGTTGCAAAAAAGCCTTATATAAATGCAGTCCATTTACCAACACATAAATAATATTTTCAGAAATGTTCCTGGTACCCTGCGATCCGTTAGCGTAGCCCTAGGGGTACGGGTACCCTTTGAGTAGCACTGTTCAAGTGGGCGCTACGTCGAATGCAGTGGAGAGTGGGTTGGAGTGAAGGCTTGGTCCGTTGCAGCCGGGGGAGCAAGTAAAATGCTTTCCCTCCGCTGGCTTCTTCTGGCCATTTGCGGGCTCACAGGTCATTGTGTGTCACACAGAGAGCTGCAGGGGCAGTATTGGCACTGGTAGGTTAAGCAACGCGCCCCCCAGCTGTGGTCTGATGGAAATGTTTCTGGCAGCCGAGGTCGCGCGACCCACAATGTGATACTCCGCTGGTGGGAAGCAACCATTTTATATTTATATGCTTATGGCCGGCAAAGAGTGGCTGAACATCTCTACCAGGGAGCTGTGACTGATATTGGATATGCTGACGAAGGAAAGCCCCGTCAGATAATCACCTTGGGTAAATATGTCCGGTATTGACAAAAAAGTGACCTAATGTTCTGGTCATTCCATCCTTTATGGATTGCCGTTATTAATTATATTTCAATAATGAACGGTGACTGCCGCAGCTCGATTGGCCGTGAGCCTTCTCTTGACGTAAAGCAGGAAGCACTCCCTTTGAAATTGTTGTTCTAACATGCAGATAACACGATTGATATTGCATATAATTCAAGCACAAAGTCAATACAATCATGGAAAACAATAGTGCAGTCAGACATATTTCGACGAATCAAAAAGAATCCAGAATTTCCACACACACACACACACACACACACACACACACACACACACACACACACACACACACACACACACACCAAACCTCCATCTCATGTTTCATTTATTTCTGATTTAAGAGTCAAGTCAAAATATAGCAGCCAGATAAAATAACAAATGTGCATATAAATCATAAAAAAAACCTGCTTTTGCAAACATTCAGTTTATAGCTGGATTTATAATGTCGCCACCAGCGGCATTATAACCAGCTGGTAGGGCCTGACATCGTACAGCAGGGACGCCTGTCCTGATACCACTTATGTTGAATTTGTTGGGCAGCAAAACAACAAGCAATGATTCACTCCAAAAACAGGATATGAGTTAGGAGCTCTTATACCTGAATACTGTCCCTTAACATTGTCTTTCAATTGCAGAAAATTACGTTCAGTGGCTAAAACACCGTCGCCATATCAACAGCCATTTCAAATGAATAGGGAATTCTGGTGTGACTGAAAGCAAACCGTCGTGCTCTTTCTAGTTGTTTACCCATTTTGACTTAAACATCTCAAAAGTTTATTTGGAACTAAATATAATGTAATTCTCTTTGCTCTTCTGATGAATAGATCTTGTCTTTTTAAAATAACGTCACAAAATGTTGTACGGCCGGCGGCACGGTAGCTCAGTAGACGGAGGCAGGTGGTGCAGGTAGCCTGTTAACCGGAGGGTTGTTGGTTCAATCTCTGGCGCTTCGTAGCAACGCCGTCTCTGTGTGAAGATATGTATATGAAGAGATGAATCTGAGGCACTTCTAATAAAGCGCTTTGGGTGACCACAGGTTAGGAAGTGCGCTGTATAAACGCATGCCATTCAGTGTGTCTGGGTCTTGGTGGCGGTAGAGGTGTGTTTTGTGACGGCCCCCGGGGGGGTTCTGTGTTTCAGGGTCCAACCGGGCGCTGCTGTGCAAGTCCAGCAGCGACGGGCAGAACCAGGTGCAGCAGATCGGAAGACCTCACAACACGGAAAATGAGGATGAACTGCAGAGACTGGCTGCCCTGGGTGAGACACACACACACACACACACACACACACACACACACACACACACACACACACACACACACACACACACACACACACACACACACACACACACACACACACACACACACCTCCATCTCATGTTTCATTTATTTCTGATTTAAGAGTCAAGTCAAAATATAGCAGGCAGCCAGGTAAAACAACAAATGTGCATAGACACACACACACACACACACACACACACACACACACACACACACACACACACACACACACACACACACACACACACACACACACACACACACACACACACACACACACACACACACACACAACCAACCATGGTAAAGAAATAAAGCGCTGTCAATCTATCACCTTCTGGCTCTTTCATCACCTGTCATCTTGCCAATGTCAGTCTTTGTCTTTTGCGTAATGTTCCATTATCCCCGTGCACTGCTGCCACTTTGCTCTAAAATTGGCCTGTTTAACATTCATGAAATGACTGGCGATTTATACAATACATATGGATGGGTCTGAGGTCTGGATTTGTAGAGTCATCCAATGTTTGTTAAGTTGGTTTTATTCGATTTTTTTTATTGATGTCAACCCACAAAAATAAGTACGAATTTAACCGCTAACTAAAGCCTGCTGCTGATGATTAGCGACACTAAATGAATTAGTAATTGCACTTGCTTTCCGTTGTGATATTGATGAGCGGGAGAAGTCAGACATTGTCACGTTATCTATTGGATCTAGTGTTCTCCAAATCATTCCAGTGCGAGTACTCGCGGTAAATGGCCATCACTGCCCTCTATACAGAGCGTGATTGCTGCTCTTACGCCACCCTTCCATTTCCTCACAAAAGGACCAGGTTAGTCACTCACTAGGGTATAATTCCGCTCCCGATGAGTGCTGTGGTTTGGGGACGAGGACGCCGAGGGGAGGGGAATTCCATCGCTGGCTGCTGAGCACACCGTTAGGTCTGAAAGCACTTGTTCTAGTTTGTTTGTTGTTGCCGCTGTTGTTTCCGCTGCTGCGGAGCGATGTCAGGCTGTGAAGTTCTGTGGAGCGAGGTGCTACTCTCAGGGGGGTGGTGGGGGTTATACCTGGAGGAGAGGTCTGTCACACGCCATGGAGGTTGTAGGCACGTTGGAGCAGTGCACGGAGGATTATGTATGCTTCTTTCTTCAGCACATTCGTTCTATTTCTATGTCAAATGAGGTGGGAGCACGACACCTGTACCCAGGTAATGAAGCTTGTAGGAAGCTTGTAGGAAGCTTGTAAGGTGATGCAGGATGGTTGGAGGACGGTTGCAGGACGTTTATAGGAAGGTTGTGGAGGTTGGAAGAAAGTTCTTGGAGGATTTTAGGAAGGAAGTAGGCCGGGTGTAGGAAGGACCTGGAGGTTGTAGGATGGTTGTAGGATGATTAAAAGACGGTTTTAGGATGGGAAACATAACTTGACATTCACAAATCACAATTAAAAAAAAGACATGATGCACAAATTCAATGTGAAATACTAATAGTATTTCTCTCTCGTCCTCCCCGATCCTAGGAGTGGACCCAGCCAGGGTGAAGCAGGCGGGGCAGATCGCAGGTCAGCCCAGCACCAGAACCATCGGAGACTACCGGGTCAAACTCAACTACACAGACATCGACTTGCTCAGGTGGGACACACACATGGACGAACGGACAAACGCCTGAAGACTCACTCGTTCTCTCCCTCTCTCACACACTCACACACTGAAACAAACAGACAGTCTGTGTGGAAACTAGGGCTGTACGCAGGGTTCAAAATTAGCGGTCGCCAGTCGCCAGTGGCGACTAACTTTGAACCTTTGGCGAGTGAAGGAAGCCGGCTAACCGGCCACTCTGGCGAGTGAAAAAAAAGTGTCCGGTCAAACTACTTTCATGTTCCTCCCGCCCCGGCTGTGACGCTTGGGTTGTGCGCCGATGTCGAATCGTTCGAGCTTGCGATGCGTTGTCCGTGCGATGTCGTGCAGATCTTCAAGCTCACAACATGCTGTAAAGCAAGGATTTGTGAGCTTGTAGATCTGCGATCCGCCATTTTCTCTGTTAGTCCCGCCCCGTATCCATGGAGACCCGAGACGCGATTTGTGTTCAGCTCCGACAAGCGGTAAAGGAGAGGAGAAACAAACAACAGAAAAGAGGCCATAAGGCCAGTGGCCGTAACTGTTCCCCGGTCGAAAAATGTGGAGGCACATTCCGGGAGTGTGTCCACCCTCCAAATCCCCGAGAACGGAAAAAAACAACCAGGCTAATCACCGTAACGACGTAGCGACCACCGCCGAGACTGCTGTGAGTTACGCTAGAAAGTTCAACCAGAGATGGTTCACGACAGAATCAGGCCAACAAAGAGAATGGCTTAAATTCGAGGACGGGATCATGTTTTGCTTTCCATGCCGTGCCAAAGCAACCGGTAAAACAAGATCGAATTTGTTTGTTATTGGGACGGCAGTAATGAAACTGGAAACTATTAAGATCCACGAAGCATCAAAAGTACACCAGGTGTGCTTCGCCGCGCACACGGCACAGACAAACTCCGCCATTGACCTGTGGTCCACAGATGGAGCACGAGCAAGAAGGCCTGATATGAAGGACTGTGTTGAGGAGTCTGATGAAGAGGGTTAAGTCCTCTAGACTGAATTTCTGTGTATCTGTTTTAGATTAAGTGAAGTAAAGTTGAAAAGTTGATTAGTTGATTTATCTGCTTTAACAATGCAAGTTAATACATTAAATGTTAATATTGTTAAGCAAAGAAAGTATGTTTTATAAATAAACCTTTAAGGAAAAAAAAGGCAAATTTGACTCATTCCCTTATTCCACACAATAATATGCTAATATTGCTATGATATGTGTTAAAAATGCTTATGAGTGTATTATAACAGTTAAACACATTTAAAAATATACAATACACGATGAAAAATATACAAAACAGCTATACATAATTTTTGGCCAGTAAAAAATCTTTCTGGCCAGTAGATTTTTAAAGCTCACTAGCCAGTTGGCCAGTGAGCAAAAAAGTTAAGTTTGAACCCTGGCTGTACGGTATGGACTAAAATGTATATCACGGTACGATTTGAGGCATGGATGGTAACGGTATTATATCACAGTATGTTGATTGTATCTTCTAATTTCGATATAAATGCTTCTGAAGGGGTGAAATACTGGTTAGGTAGCATAACTGCATGGACAAAAAAATGCAAAAAACCTTTTCTCAAGTTACTTCCATCTCTGAAAAAACAACAGTATGGACTTGGTCATAAGGACTGGCTTTGGAAAATGCCTGCGGAAGCGATGTCTGTGGAAGAGATACAGAGACAGCTTCACTCTGCCAGAGTCTGTCTCGTACAGTGTGGAATAGAGTGCTCGTGAAGGGACTATTACGAAAGCACGCAGGCGCAATAGCATACTGCCTGAGAAGGCAGTATTGCTGGCAAATCTGTCAGCGTTGAAATAAAAATGTAGTTCCAGTTACTGTATTAAAGTGTTACTTACTTTGTAACGCGTTACAAACAACACTGTCTGCCGGTCACACGGTAACGTCGAAATCCATACCGTAGCGCAAATTCACACCAGTGTGTTGTGTCTATACCGTTTATACCGTACACCCCTAGTGGAATCTGTCCCCTCCCCTTCAACCATTCATCCTCTCGTCTCTTCGTTTCTCTCTGTCCTGAGACGATCTCCCATCCTGTCCCCTCTTACCATCACCCCATTCATTTTTCGGTGTTCTATGCTTACTCACATTGACGTCATCAGCGGGGCCAAGTCCCAGCCAATCATCGCCGAGCCGGAGATCCACCGCAACCAGTTGGACGGCGTGACGGGCTTCCTGCTGCTGATGTCAGAGGGCCTCATCAGCGCCCTGGAGTCCTGCCCGCGGACCCGAACAAGCCAATCAGGTTGAAGCCCCTCCTCAAACGGTCTTGTCTGACTGTCCCTCTGCCTGCCTGCTTGTCTGCCTGAATGCGGGTCCATATTTTTGGTCCGTCTGTCTACCTGTCTGTCTGTCTCTTACCATCCATCACACTGCCATCATAATGGCCTTAAGTCCCATTTGGCTATTTTTGTACTGATTAGGACAGTGGCCAGTGGCTCGCCGTCGGATGAATGTGCCGCTAACAACACTGGAAACTATCGGGTCTTATTTCCCACTCCTCCTACTCTATCCTCCCCTCCGGTCTGTCCGTCTCCCTCCTGTCTCGTTTTTCCCCCCCCCCCGCCTCCCCCTCGTCTCACCCCCCCGACCCCACTCCATCCACGGCTCCCCTGACTCGAAGTGACTAAGTGACTCACCCCCCCCCTCTTCCCTCTCTCTCCACACGGCTCCCCCTCCCCCCACCTCAACCCCTGGTGCGTCGGGACGGTGGGCTGCTGTGCAGGAGATGGTTGCCATGGTAGCGGCGGAGCTGGCGCAGCAGAGCGACCTGGAGGCGGCGGCCCAGGCGGTGGTGGAGCGCGTGAAGCGGGTGCACCACGACGCCCACGCCTCGGGGCGCCAGCGGGCGGCCCGCTGCGCCCGCCACGAGGACATGACCCTGCTGGTCCGCACGCTGGACTACCCCCCCTCCGACGGCCTGCTGACGCCCACGCAGGGTAGGGGTGCCCGGGAACCGGCTAACCCCATCAGACTGGGGGTTCCCTCCTCCGCTACCTTTTCTTATAGGACAACGTTTATTATATTGTTTGTTGTTTGTTCCGGTTTTATTGCGTTCTGTTATTCACTGAGATAAAAAATAGGGGGATATTTTGGGAAGGTTTGTGATGGATGGGCAGAGGATTGGACCTATCGCAGCTCAGTCGGGGCGGCGGGTTGGGTTTGTTGGGATTTGTTTTTGCTCCGTGTGAAAACGTTCTACCTCCCTGGGGGGGGGGGGTTTTGCACGTCTTTGTGTTCCAAAGCTGAATTAAGATAACACAAGATCTACTGTTTATCCAAGGCCGGAAATTGGGGATAAAACACAGACCGGTGGAAAGTTAACGAAAAAAAGCTTTTAATATCCTCAAAATCAAAATATTCTGCTCCAGCTTAATTCCTCTTCTTGCGGTCAAGAGCCAGGATAGTGGAGTTACGGTCTAGGTCTGTGTGTTCGACTCACATTCAAAAGGGGCTTGGTTCTTACCCCAATGTCCCCAGTGATCCTGTAGGAGGCCTCAGTCATTTAATTCATACCACTACTAATTTAGTTTAGTTTATTTATTGAGCAGACATTAACATTAATGGTGCAAGGAGGGAACGAAGTACAAGATTTCCACCCGTGTCGATAGTCACAATCAAATCATTTTTATTAGGCAAATAAACTTCAGAAAATAAGGAGGCAAAGTACATGAATAATCGAAATAATCAAAATTAGATGTAAAAGGATGTGATAAATTCATGTCTTAGAGAAAAAAATACATACTACTGTATGTAACCCACTTTTCATCAACAAACTGTAGTTTTGGTGTTGCGTTTCCATTGAACCCCCTGCCCGTGTCTCCACAGGGGGCCGCATCTACCCGGTGTCCGTCCCCTACTCCAACAGCCAGAGCACCAGTAAGACCAGTGTCACCCTCTCCCTGGTCATGCCCTCCCAGGGCACCCTCACCAACGGGACCAACACCGCCTCCACACTCGAGGAGGGGACCCCCACCCCGGGGTAAGAGCCTGCCCCTACACCCCCCCGCTGTGAGCCTCAGGCACACACTGCAACATTTAAAACCTCTTCTTTTTAACCCCAACTGCAAACACCTTAACCTAATGTCTCACTATATCAGTTTATAACCGGTGATGAGGTGACAGGGGTGTCTTCGGGAAGGTTGACCATTTTTGTGTATGTGGATATATAATTTAATGAATTCACATGGCTTTCACTCTCATTAATGAATAGAAACATGGATGTTCCGGTGGTTCGTTAAAGAGTTGAAAAGTCAACGCGATTTTAAGAGATCTTGTAGTGCGTCAGCTCGGCTTCTATTTGGCGGCCGGCCTTTCCAGGTGACAATTAACGTGATTGGCATTCTCCCCGCACACTACAGGATTTAGCATAATCAAAAACGGAACATGTTCCATATTTGCACGTCGAAACATTTTCGACGGGGAGAAGTGAGAACACGCCACAGGACAGTCGGTCCTGGTTGTCCTCCGAGCCCACGCCTGTCTGAAGGGGGAATCGGGGGAGATGTGGGCTAATTATCCCGTAGTGTGTCCCCGGTATGCGCCTCGCTCGGTTACCACCCCTGTCTCCGCTCTCCCGTCTGCTCCCCCCTGGGGGCTCTTGATTCGCTGCCGCCGCCTGTGTGTTCACCCACCACCACTACCACCACCGCCATCACCACCATCACCACCACCACCGCCATCACCACTACCACTACCACCACCACCATGTTTCCTTTTCGGTGTGTTTTCTTGGTTTCCAACTCCCCCCCGCCGCCAGTTATCTGGTTATCTTTCTCCGGTTGATAGGTTGAGCCCCGACTCCCTCCGTCCCTCCCTCCCGCTGTGCTGTTAGCTTTGGGTGGGCCTGATGTTCACCTCCCACCGTCCCTGCCGTGCTGCCTCTAATGTTGTCCTGGTTTAATTGTGTGTTCCTCCATCCCGCTGCTCTTCAGCTCTCTCTGAACCAGCCCTTGAACTGCTGACCCCCCCCCCGCTGGGCGCCACTCCATTAACCAAACACCAGGTCACTCAGTGACCTTGCATGACCTTTACTAGAATAACGTCAATGACATCACTGTGGATGTTACACCGCCCCACTCCTCCCCTCTCCTCTCTAAAAAAAAAGCTCATGTGGTGTTGGAACCCCTTATTAATTAATCCTACCCCTAATCACACAGCGGAGGCTTCTACAAATTCCTTTCCAGGGAATGTAGTGGAAAACAAATTCCTTAGTGTGTAGTAGTTTGTTGAGCTGACAACACAGGCCTCCTAACTGGCTTCCCCCTCCTCTCTCAGCGTAGCCTGAATGGGCGATGTTTGTGGCCGGTGGATCCCTTTTTAGACTGGCGACACCCTCATACCAACACTAATCTGCCCTCAAACAGCACACCGTTGTGCCCGTCCGTGCCCCACCGTGCCCGTCCGTGCTTTGGGTTCTCGATGCACGTTTTCTAGTCTCGTCCGGTTTCTCTCTCCTTCCATCTCGGCCGCCACCTGCCCTGTGATGTGCACCACCGACACTTTATGCTCACTCCATCAAAGTCCTTCTATTCATCGCTCACTTACTCGCTGCTCCTCACTCACTCACTCCCACCTCTGTGTCTAAACGATCTTGTCATCCCGTGTCCTCCTCGCCGCTCCTCCTCCCACCCGCCGCTCCCCCCCAGGTGTGTACCCGTCGGCCGGCCGCCGAAGCCTCCATAGACTCCTGCAGCCCATAATGGAACTCTCTGCCCTCCCCACTGCCTCCCCGTGGCCCCTCTCCCTCCACGTCGCCTCTTCACCCTCGCCTTCCACTCCTTCCCTGTCCTTCCCTCTGTTCTCCTCCACCTCGTCCACTCCTTCCCCCGTCTCCTCCTCCCTCCTCCACCTCACCCGCTCCCCTCTCTCTACCTCTTCCCGCCTCCTTCTCTCTTCCCTCGCTGGTCCCGTCTCCTCCTCCTCCTCCCACCATACTTCTCCTTCTCCCTTGTCCCTACCCACGCCTCCCCCCTTCTCCTCCTCTTTCCTCCTTTCTCCTCTATCCCTTACTCCACTCCTGGCTCTCTCCTCTTAACGCATCTTCCTCCTCCGCCACTCCATCTCCTCTCTAAACTTCATTCTCATCCGACCTCCTCTCTCCCTGACCCACCACCCCTCTGCACTCTCCTCCCTCACTGATCCCCTTCTCCCCTCTTCCTCCTCTCCTCGGGAGACCCCCGCGCCCCACGAGCCAGAGCCCCACAGCAACCCTGCAGTCCACCCACACCCAGAGACCCGAGCTCCGCTCCAGCTCGGGGACGGCGCCTGTTCCGCAGAGGGCAGGCCTAGGCAAAGCGCCAGAGCCGGACGGACGGGGCCGCGTGCCGCGCTCCGTGGACTTTCAGCCAGTGTTTTTACCGGCGCTGTGGGCAGCGGACCCATGCCGCATCAGAGCCACCCTCCGGCCCCCAGTGAGGGACACAAGGAATGTGGGATGGGGGGGATTTATGGTGTGGGTGGGTGGGGAGAGTGATGAGGACCAGGATGAGATTGGAGGGGTTGCATTGTTTGTGGTGGGCTTAAGGGGGAATGGCATTCTGGTTTGATTGGGTTGAAGTCTGCTTCTCCATATTTTTGGAAATCGTCCCCTGACGCGTTGACGGATGTGGAAATGACCTGCGAGAAGCACGGACGGGACCACTTGAGTTCTTTCGGTCAACTGTTCGCAGGGGTTGTGGTGGTGTCAGGTGTCGGAGAACAATTTGTGGAAACAAGGTTGTGGGTTCCTTCTTGGAGGAGTTTGCTCTGGCTTGTGGTTGGCCAGAGCTTTCTGTCTTTTTCAAACTCTTTCCTTTTTCTGCTAGATGTGTAATTGAGCGCGAGATGTTTATTCCAAATTAAAGGTTTACATGTCTTGACTTCCGATATAAGTTACCGTCATATATGCTGTTTATATGACTGACTCAGCTTAACTTGTTTAAGTTGCTTGGATAGCTAAACGTGCTAAATGATTGAATGTTAATACGTCCACCTGGTCGGAGTTAGTAAATCTGCATTTGTTTGTTTTTGTGGATGTACAATTGCCATTGTGTTCATTGGATTTTGAGCGTGGAACCTGGCCAACTCTTTTATGATGGCTGTCGGGCATGTGGAGGATATGTTCCGGCTTCCCCTTGAACTTTCTGTTGCGACACAATGGGACCCTGCTTGCTCAGGACAAGGTAATAGCCCTGCAGGGGGCGCGTCGTGAGCCTGCGTGCAGCCTGGACACAGCTGACCTTAATCTAAATCTGCAGAGGTGAGATACCACAAACAGCTATTAATGACCAGGAGCAGTTCCTGGAGGACTTGGAAGATGTCTTGGCGGCAGCAGCCGCTATCTTATCCAGACGGCGGATGTGGAGAGTTCAGTGTAAGCAACAGTGGAGTGTTGTATACGACAGCCAGTTGCACTCCCCTAATAAACGATAACTTGCTTGGGCTTGGCGTTGAACTACACGCATGCTCCCCTCCCACACACACGCACAGACAAGCGCATGTGCACACACACACACACAAGCGCATACGCATGCAGGCATGCGAGGCACACATCTAGAAGGACACACAAAGAAATACATGCCTACCTATTTACAAACACACACACACACACACACTAGGCTAAAGTGCAGAGAACATGAAATAAACAGTTTGTGCTAATTTCCTTCTCCTATTTAGTTGCAATGATATGTTAAATCTGTTTCACCGTTATCAGAACCCTCCCTCTCCTCACACACGCCCATAAACATCACAACCACACACACGTATGCACACAACCAAAATACAGACAGATTTAAATGGAACAATCAATGCCAGCAGGTCCAAATTATTGAGCAGTCTGTCTCTGTCTCTCCCTCCTATATGTGTATTCAGTGCTAGGTAATTATTTTCAAATAAAGGATTAACATGCAGCTTGACTTTAGCTACACGTTTCCGTCTATATGCTGTTTCTATGATTGTGTTCAGCCTAACTTGTAAGTCAATTTGAATATAAGCGTCACAGTTTGCTAATGGATTAATATGTAAACATGTCCACCTCATCAGTCAGTTAATCTGCATTGTTTTTATATATAAATATATAATTGTTCTCTGTCTTTGTAATGTGCATGATGATAGACAATTAGTGCCTTGTTAAATTACATGACTACATTACCCATAGTCCTGTTGTGGTCTGCTGTATATGTTCTCCTGAAGTCTAAAGAGGTGGTGAGCCAGCCTTGGTGGGATACCCTGGGAAAGATAGAGAGGCTCTCAGTTTCTCACCATGGCCGTGGGATTCATAGGCTGCGAGAGGTGTTCTAAATCTATAAAGAGCCAAATGTTATCTTACAGGGGTGCTTTGCAGGGAATGTATCTAGGATATATATATATATATATATATATATATATATATATATATAACCTAGAGAGACAGTGTGTGGAACATGGATACAGAGGGCGGATAAAGAGAGGGAAGGAGCAAAGGAGATATATTGAACTACTGTTATATTAAAGGACCTCTCAAAACTACACCATTTTGTGATTAAAAATAAGTTATTGCATTTATATAGAGCTTTTTCTAGTTACCAAAAGCACTTTAAGTGTGTGTGCTTGGGGGCCTGGGAGGGCGGGGGGGGGGGGTCCACCACTATCTACCGGTGGGTAGCACCCCACTTGGGTGATGCGAGGAGCTGCGAGTCTGTGCACGAGAGTGCTCCCTACACGCTGGCTGTCACAGTGGAGAGGTGGGGATTGGGATGCCTCTACAGAGTTGTTATCAGACATAATCCTAAATCAACGTTAAAAACCAAGACACCTATAGGCTAATGAAAACATTGATGGCCACGACTCGCATGAGAAACGCTGTTGCCGTTTCGGACCAAACAATGTCAACCAAGGACAATTACTTTCACGATTAATTACAAAATAATAGAGAAAAACACCTTTGCTACGATATTATTCCTATGGTTATCCCTGTGCTTCCAAAATGTAGGGTGCATTTGCGATTTTGAAGTCACGATGTATACGCCTTTACTGTCCAAGATGTTTAAGTTGCTCTCACACAATATCATAGATCTTACAATGTAGCCACAACAGCACCATGGTCCGCAGACCATAAAGGACGCACAGTAGATCCTGTCTCGTGCAGGCTGATAGGAGCATAAAATTCTCTGTTGTACAGCCCCTCCCTCTTGGTGGTGGATATGATAGCGGAGATCATAATGGTTGTTTCTAGTCTACATTTTTGCCCAAGGGTATTTAGATAAAGAATTGTTAATAAAAAGTGATAAGAGCAGAGGTTAAATTGGGCCGGGGCTGTCCGGGGCGGAGCCCCGGCACATAAGCGGCCGGGTCTGGAGTTCTGCGCAGCAGATCAGCTCCAGCCGATTTTGGCAGTCTGCCTAGTCCATCACGAGCAATGTTGTCCTACTCATTTACAACTTTTCCATTGCAAATCTATTGTTTTTTTAAAACACAATTCTAAATAATGGAGTAGTAGGGATAGGCTGGCCTGGACATCTGGAGCAAGTTTGAAGAGTAGGCATATCCGCGCACGAGAACTGCGCAGAGCAGCTCCTCTCCTCCCCCCAGATCAGACCAAACACAACGTCAAATCATTTCTAACGGTCATCATCAGACATAATCTTATCGTAGTAGACAGTTGAATGGCGAGGGTAAGATAAGAGAAGTATAATTAAAACAATAGCTAATATCATTAGTATTATGGCTCTTGCATTTTCATTAAGCAGGAAAAAATTAACATAATTGCCTGGCACACACACATAATAGATAATCGGGCTGATTTTGCCCCGATTTTCCCCCTTCCGAACACGGACAGGACATCGCCCGATTATCTTAAAACTCTTAAGATTATTTTATAAGATTCTCTTGTAGTGTGGTGTGTGTGTTAAGAGTGAAATTCGGCCGACAATCGGCTCCGAAATCAGTCGGGCGCCGACAATCGTAAATATTAAACATGTTCCAATATTTACGATTGTCGGCGGAGAACGTTGTGGTGTCAAATCGTCTTGTGTGGGGGGGAAGCCGACAATCGGGAGTCCCCATTGACAAATCTTAATGTGTGTGGTGTGCTGCGTTTGGAATATCGCAGGACACCACACACAATACGATCAAAACTGTTCTCTCACTGGTCTCTCAACAGATAAAAATCGGGTTGAGATTTATAAAATCTTTTATGTGTGTGGCAGGCTTTAGAGACAGAGAGTTTAGAGACAGAGAGCGCGCGGCAACACAGCTACACAGCAGGTTTAGATTTAAAAGCCTGCGTTAACATGATGGTGACGTAGCCTATCGGCTAGCCTTTAAAGGTACAATCCCGGGGCGGCTGGATTTACTCTGGACTAACGATTTTATTTTTCGAATTGCACACCCTCCCCTCCATTCCAATCAGGGAATCACACAAAAGCCACGCCCCCCTGCTCGGCTCATGTGCGCGTGCTTTCATTGCAGTCGGAGACCGTTACATATTAAGCAACATATAAAAAATGCTAATTTCTTTAATGTACTAATATAACGAATATCATGGATTATTTTTTTTGCAACCTTAATTTTGGCTCTGCGTACTCTGCGTATGGGGAGCGGCGGCCCCTCCGGATCAGAGCCCCCCCACATAGAAAATCCCAATTTAACCACTGGATAAGAGGGTGAGCCGACGTTTGATCAACCGTAAATATTGAATTGTGTCTCCCACATTGCGTTGCGACAATGGCTCATAACAAGCCAAAGGAAGATCTATTAGGGGATGGCAGGATTAGATTCTGTTTGTCCAGTAGATTAAACAGCCCACACAACCTGGGAGACCTTGAACATGGTTTCGATGTAGTTTCTTAGAGGAAATAGGGAGTAGGCCTACTGGGTAGCAGTAGTGGGCCATTAGCTAGTCTTTAATGTCAAGCTGTGGATATTCTTAAGGAAAAAATAGAAAGAAATCCAGCTTGATATATAAAAAAAACACTTAAAATTCATTATATCTCAGAGATATTTTGAAGATAAAGTGGAAAATGTTTAATGTTATATTAGATTATTATTTTTGAAAACATTTGTATTCACATGGTGCATTTGACTAGCAATTAACATTACATATAAGGTTTTCACTTTACCTGAGCAGTATTTTTTATGCTAGTGAAAGAATTTCCAATCCAGGACAAATATTTAGTAGGACTCATCTTAAATAGAGGAGACTTTTGATCAGGCGCAAAATAAACAGTTTTTGGTTTTGGGATGGATGAAACATGAAATTATTTTTACATTGCAGAAGAACTTCCTCTTTTGATCCATTCCTAGGAATAATTGACCAGAACAGCTTACTTCCTGTCTGATTCCCTGACGGGATATTCAGATAGGAGAAGTTTAATGTAAGTAAGTACGGTTAAACACTTTTATCATAATTAAGAATATGAGGCATGTTGAATAACCGTATAGCATATTCTTGCTCCACACTAAAACTCAAGATAGAGTAAAAGTAATCAGCACAATTGATTAGCATATCTTTGCATATCGGTCTGTGCTGTTGTAATTAACAATTACAATGAAGTTATTTAGGACGATTGTGTGATTGTGCCATAATATAAGAATGCAATGGAGCTTATAATAAAAATACAGGCTTGTTTATAAAAATATGTACAATTTATTCTCTTGAATAGGACATGTTGCACTGTTTTATAGACGCCGGCGCTAGCATGTTTTTAGCATTGTGTAGTTATGGAAGTTGGGGAAAGATACAAAGATAGTGAATAGAGTCCCGGCTATGGGGCAGGTAGGGGTTAGACAGTGCATAGACCGATCAGTACGGAACAGCTAGGGGTTATACAGTACAGAGACAGGGCTTTAAGGAGCTGGTAGGGGTTTCACAGTCTAGAGACAGGCCATTAAGTACTTGTAGGGGTTTGACAGTATAGACACAGGTTATTAAGAAGGTCAGTAGCAGGAAGTGAATACAAGCTTTTTGTGGCACAGTCACACTTCAGTAGGGCCGAGCTCTCTGAGTGGCCAACAACGTGCGTTGCGATGTAGGTCGCATTGGTCGCGACGTAGGCCGCATTGGTTGCTGTGTTGGTCGCTCGTCTGGCTGCTTTCAGTCGCTGTGGTCGCTGGCTGGCTTGGTCGCTCAAAGTCCATGGGCGTTAATCAATTAATTTGCATGTGATCAACGGGTTTTTTGCAGTTGAAGTACCAGGAAGCCATGCTCTCTGGCGATAGCTACCTACAGCTCTTTAGTGCTAATATTATTTAAATATTTTTCTATTGAAGTAGTTTAAAATTATGAAATCTTTGCTCTATCAGTATCAATGAAATATATTAGTTGTAATTTGGGGCGTATTCAAATAATGCATGTTATATATTATATATAGCCTATTTGTTTTGTTAAATGTCATTAAGCCTAATAAGGTATATTATGTACGAAGTTCTTCATTATAGAGTGATATAGTTTAATTTAAGTGTAACAAGTGGATGTCAAGACAATAATACCACAGTGGTACAAGTGGTAGCGACGCTAGTTTAGTATTCAAGAGGGCGGCTTTTCGATTCTCTCCACAGCCAGAGATATTTTTGCTCTTTTAGTCAAACTTATTGACGCAATCGTCCTCTTTCATTTTAACTCTTTTATAATATATATAAATAAATAGGCATATTGGGCTATCAATATCTAATCTATATATTGTACGTTTTTATTATACTGACGCACGTATATTTATTCTGTTCAATGAGATGTTAACTGATAACATAGGCTTTTGGTTATGGTAGCAGCCAGTGGCGGACTGGCACCAAAAAGAGGCCCTGGCAATTTTGACAGAGAGAGGCCACGTTTGTCTTCTCAGGTCATCTGCAACCAACAGAAACATAAACATTACACTGCCACAGAACATAAAAGTATAGCTTAACCAGAACATGAAAAATAAATGTTTTTTACCTTTATGTAGTTACAGTAGCAGGTTGCGCAATAATTTGCTTTTCTCTGCCACTCTATCAATCACATCATCCGAATCCAGTCTCATGAGGATCTCCTTCTCTGTTGCCATTAACATGAAGGCTTCCAAATTTTCCTCTCGCATTCTGCTCCTGAGACGACTCTTAATGAATTTAAGTGTCGAGAAGCTTCTTTCACATGCCACTTGTGTGCAGGACAAGGTCAACAAATATTTGTAGGCCAACTGTATTTTGTGGTACGCATGTGAGAAAAACTTCAGCTGCTGGAGGAGGAAGTAGCAACACACAGCACAGTTCCTGCAGGCTGTGCATCTTTTGCTAACAAGATCAATTTCCTCCATGTCCTCCTGATTGTTCTCTTCTTCCTCAGAGGTAAGAGACTGTGACTCGCTGGTTGTGTACTCACTGAGAGGGGACTTTTTAATAGTGTCCCAGTGGAGGGCCAGGCTGCACAACTCAGATTGTACATTTTCAACTGTTGCATCTTCATCAAAAGGAATGAGGCATTTACTGATGTCCTCAAGTGCATTATGGGGAAGCCCATTTGAATTTATATCTGGAAAATGAAGCGGATCTAGTAATGATAAGTCAGCATAAAGTTTCCTGTGCTGCAGGAAGCGGCAGTGCATACACTCAGAGACTGTATCAAGAATGATGTTGTGAACATTGATCCTGTAGGCTGTCAATGAGTCTGCAGTTGTGTTTTCTTCATTGGCAGATTCTCCTGGCATTGTTTTTCTTTTTTTCATGCGTTTTGGTGGCAGTGCAGCCTGCACTTCCATTTCAGAGTCCACATTTTGAAATCCATCATTAGCCCATTTCACAAAATTGTCTGCCGCATCTTTCACTGTGTCAAAATCTCTGACAAAGTCTTTTAGTTTGTTGTGTGTTTCTGTCACCATGTGATGGGCAGTCAAGAGATCCATGGCATTGGTTTGGAGATACTTTGACAAAGGAGATGTGAGTGCGAAAACACGCAGGAACAACTGTGCAGTGAGAACTGTCTCATATTTAATGAGTGACTCAATGAAGGCATGTGCTTTTACACGTACAGCTGGCTTGAACTGTAAGTTGTCCTGAATTTTGGACAATGTTTCAACTAAGTCCACATACAAAGCATTCTTTGGCTGGGCAAAGGATCCAAAGATCTTCTTTAATGCAGCATCCTTTTTTCCCCAATCAGTGAAATTCTTCTGTGTTGAGGGTCCTGACTCACACCTTCCCAAACATTCATTCTCTGATATGAGTCACGAAGAAACACTGCAATCTCATTAATCAACCCAAATAATGATGCTGCTGTTATCACAACACCTGTGGTTTCAGACATAACCAGGTTTAAAACATGGGCATAACACCATACATGCATTTGGGTCTCTTCTTGGGTCTTGGGCTTGGGGAAGGGGAAAAATTGGACACCACCTTCGACACTGTGAGAATATCGGGTGTCGGATTTACAGGTCCCGTATGCGCACCGCTTCGGCATATTAGCATCTGCTGAAAGCTTGACAGACCTCTCGGTTGCTACACACGGTTGCTAACGTAGGATTGGTCAGTGGCTGTTTAGGGGAGGGGCTTAGCGAAGGGTCAATTGTCATTTGACCTATCATCTCACCAGGTCAACAATCGCGAGAAAATCCACTGACGACCGAAAAACATCCAAAAAACCTTATAATAGATTAGAGATTAGATAAATTTAGGCTATTTGTCCTTTACAGGAAAAATAAAAAACGTCATTATTATTATTTAGTTTAGTAGGCCTATTATTTGTCAGAGTTAACAGGCCGTTTGTTTGTTTGTTTGTTTTTTCCCCTCTTTTTTGTGGCCGCCTTCAGCTCCGCATTATTTTTTTATTATTTTTATTTATTCATTTATTGATTTGCGGCCGCCTATTGACGCAGCCTCTCCGCTTTATTCATTTATTTATTAAGCCTATTTATTAATTTGCCACCCACCGCGGCCGCCTATTGATACGGCCGCTTTATATTTATTCATTTATTTATTTATCACCAGGCGGCCGCAGTGGCATTTGCCCACATTGCTCAATGGCCAGTCCGTCCCTGGCAGCCATGGTGACAATGGCTGGCTGCCACAGGTCGCTCACTCAGCCATACCTCTGGTTGGTTGTGACCTATTTGCCGCAAAAACGCTTTTATTGTCGCGATCTAGTCGGTCAGCCTGCCAGAGCCAGCAGCCAGCCACAACCAGCTGCCAGCAGCCAGCCGCAGCCAGCAGCCAGCCGCAGCCAGCAGCCAGCCGCAGCCAGCAGCTGGCCTGTCGCCGCAGCCAACCAGCCGATACCAGCCAAGCGTCGCAGCCCGTAATTACGTATAATTATCATACCATCGTACTAAATCATACTGAAATGTCAAAATGAAAGAGGCCGATTGCGTCAATAAGTTTAACTAAAAGATTAAAAATATCTCTGGCCGTGCGGAGAGAATCGAACCCGCCCTCTTGAATACTAAATTAGCGTCGCTACCGCTTGTACCACTATGGTAGGGAAATTTGTGTTTGACAATGTTAAATAATGTCCAAAAAATACTCTGTAGTTTGTGGTTTAAAATGTATAGGTTAAGGACGAAAATGAAAACATCCCCGCTTAGCAAATGGGCATCCTCTTCTCACCCGCTCCTTCTCCTCTGTACCTGCACTGCTCCGCAGCCCGACCGTCGTCCAGCACGACTCACGCAGACTGAGATCCGTTTAGTTGTAGTGTTGTGAATCAACTAAGTAAGTTGCTCCAAAGCTGTGTCTCACACTTCTTTCCCTTTACCTAGAGTTGTTCCGATTCCGATACCATATCGGTGAGTGCTGGAGTCCAGGCACCTTTTACCAGTTAGCTCCGTTAGCCCGGTTAGCTCCGTTAGCCCCAATAGCGCGGCTACAGTCGAACTGGAGCGGTCCATTTATTTAGCAAAAACAGCAGCGCCACAAGTACCTGTGTGGTGCGTACGTGTGTCTCTGTTGTTAAAGTTTAATCATTACTTTGAGACTCATTTTAACAATCGGGAGTCATGTCAACACTCACTGTGGCTTTTTGTTATTTTTTGTTATTTGTTATTTATTCATAGATTTATATCTGTTATTTTTTCAGTTGTGTCTGACTATCAAACTAGATAATAAAAGAAAGTTAAATGTTTTTCTTTTGCTGTATTCATTCATGATTTCCAGAGGATTTAACCTGAACCAGGCGTATGCAACAGTAATCAAATCACATTCATGCAGGCGTAGTAGTATACTAACTCCTAGCGTTACTCTGTGTGTGTGTGTGTGTGTGTGTGTGTGTGTGTGTGTGTGTGTGTGTGTGTGTGTGTGTGTGTGTGTGTGTGTGTGTGTGTGTGTGTGTGTGTGTGTGTGTGACTTGTGTGTGTGTGTGTCTGTGTGTGTGTGTCTCTGTGTCACATAAAGAGGGGGGGGCTGGGTGTCCCAAACGTGGAATGGGTATATACTGCTACCAGGCTGACACACCTCCTCAGCATGCTTAACAATGATGATGCCACTGTCAGAGAGTTGCCAGAGCTTCCCTCCTGCTGGACCTCAGGAAGAGGAAGGTCCCTCTGGCCAAAGCAGGCCAGGACAGCTTCTTAGGCTTTGGCAGGAAAAGCAGCGGGAAACTGGACACACAAGTTGCAGGCTTTGGAGTTTGGTCGGTCTGGTCGGTCTGGTCGGACCTAAATGATCTGTGCAACAGAATGACAGTCAAACTGGAATGGACACAACACAACTCACACACCACCACAGGCATCTGATGCCGTTGTCACCGACCCATCTGTAACCGCAGAGGAAACTGTATATCACAATGAGGCACAACACACACTACAGAACACAACAGCAAAGAGATTCCTTCTTAACATAAAACAAAACAAAACAAAAAAACAGAGACTAAACAACACTGGACTGGACTTAGAATGCAGGGGAAGCTAGCATGCCTAGACTTTGCCGACCACCCTGCTTCCCACTCCATGTACAGAAATGCTGCTGTTGGGGAGGACATCCTCTGTTTCACTGCTAAAGCTAGGCTGCAGGTGCTACCTACCAAATACAATCTGGCATTATGGTATCCTGCACACCACCATCCACACTGTATAATGCCCTCTGGCCATCAACTTGAATCAGTTGCCCATGTTGTGAATGGCTGTACTATGTACAAAGGACTGTATATTGCACGCCATGACCGACTTGTTGATCTGATTTCCAGCAATGTTAAAGAAGTACTTCTAGAAAATGTGACCCTGTACAAATATTCACGCATCATGCCGGAATGGTTTAACAGCTCTATTGATGTGTTTTGTAACATCCAAAATACCCCTGATGTTGTGTTTTTAAACAGAGACAGAAGGGAAGTGCTCCTCCTTGAGATAGGCTGTGTGTTTGATCTGTACATGGAAATTGCTTTCAATGATAAAACGGTTAAATACCAGCCCCTTCTGGAAATACTAAGTGACCTAGGCTACCAATGCAAACTAATAGTGTTTATTTTTGGCAGCTTGGGGCATGTCCACAACTGTGTTATCAGTGGGTTAAGGCTGGCTGGGCTCTCCAGCAGAAAATCGAAAAAATTAGCAAAGTTCTGCTCCATATCCGCAGTGATAGGCAGTCTGGCAGTGTGGCGCATGAGATGTTTTTTGTACCCTTGAACAAAGACCTATCTTATCTCTGAAATATTTGAATCCTGTCTAAAGAATTAAATGTGTGTGTGTGTGTGTGTGTGTGTGTGTGTGTGTGTGTGTGTGTGGTGTGTGTGTGTGTGTGTGTGTGTGTGTGTGTGTGTGTGTGTGTGTGTGTGTGTGTGTGTGTGTGTGTGTGTGTGTGTGTGTGTGTGTGGCCTGCCAGTGAGCAATGGACATAGGACAGTTCTTTAAAAGAAAAAAGACAGATTCAGGTGAGAGACTAGGGACAGTCCATAATGACCTATCTTCTTTTTCTGAAAAGTTTTTAAGCTAAAGTAACATAATATAAACCAGCTATCTCTATGTTCTATCAAATTACTTATGTAGGCAAAGGTCCCCTGCTTTTTTTTCTTCTTCAAACCCACAATGGATAATACAGTTTCTCTTGTGAAAGGAATTTGTGTGCCCAATAATAAGGAAGTGATATTTGCAAAAATCTTTCTGAAGCGCTAGAGTGAGGCAGGTACAGTTCAGGACATGCTAGCAGTATACAAAGTATACAAAAGTATACAAAAGTATAAAGTAGAGTGTATTACCTGCATACATGGAAGAGCCAAATGGGGATTCAGGGGAAGTACTATCAATGATTTTCCTCTTTCTTTTTTATATCTTTAATTTGTAAGTATTTTCAAGACCTGGATAAAGTAAGGTTTTTTTTACTTTTTGGGTTTACCTTCTTTTTTTGACTGAAAGCAGCCAGACGAGCGACCAATGCGGCCAACGTCGCGACCAATGCGACCTACGTCGCGACGCACGTCGTTGGCCGCTCAGAGTGCTCGGCCTTCCTCTCACACTAGGCGAATGCACATGCGGAATAGCAATCATCATAATAATACACTTTGTGTTACGCCTCACGTACAAAATATCCTAAAGGGCATTAACAGAACACCCCAGAACCGTTACACAGTGGGACACGTAGTGTAATCTCAGGATAAAAGATAATTGC
The DNA here is from genome assembly GCA_900291075.1 of Melanogrammus aeglefinus. NCBI lineage: Eukaryota > Metazoa > Chordata > Actinopteri > Gadiformes > Gadidae > Melanogrammus > Melanogrammus aeglefinus. The sequence goes on along the minus strand of OLKM01000306.1, from coordinate 3,613 downwards.
GTGCTATGGTGACCTTTAAGAAAATGGTGGTTCTCGACAACAAGGTCGCCCTGGGTGACTCAGCGACATGACTCTTCTCACCACCACTGGTGCTAACCATTTACTCACCACGTCTCAGTCCGCGCACGCTAACCTGTCACATCCTGCCAGCTCCTGTGCTCAAACACTACGTTCAGTCCAGACTCCTTTAGGAGGGGTAGCCCTAGTAGGGGTACAGAATAGCTCGTTGTTCTTCAAGAACACTGACCCCACAGGATGTATCCCTCGAAGAATCAGCGTATTCCATTCATACGGCAGATTTAGTGTACAGGGGGGCCAATACAATCAATACAGCCCCTGCCGCCTATGTATCGTTTCCTACGGAACTCACCGGAACACCGTTTGTTTTTGTGTGATGGGAGCCAACCGGGGGCACGCCGCACGCCAGCTCGCCCCTAGCTTGTGCGTCGACGCCAGGAGGAATGTGCCAGGCAGATCGCACATTGAGCCTGCACACTGTCCAGCATTCTAATTCACAGTCACAGGGGGAACAGTGTGCGTTCTGCAATCTGGGACGACGTCGCTGGAGGAGAAGGGTGGCACCAGCACCTGACAATGACGGGCCTCCTGACCCCGATTCTTTTGGTGTCATAAGGAGAACCATCTGATATTTTCGCAGTGTTTGTCCTCAGTGCTAATCTATTTGGTCTTTGGTGCTAGACGTTGAAGTTGTTTGAGATTGTGAGTGCTGCCGAGCTGCAGCCATCCGCACATGATTTGACTTTTTGATGCTGATAAGTGAACAACAGTTCACTTGTGAGATACACATAACAGCATCTCTATATTAATAAAATATTTCAAACATAAATTTACTTAAAGTTCAATAGCAAACTCTATAGGCCTTATATTTGTTCTCTGTATTATTGATCAGTCCGACAAAGGCAAATAAATACCCTACACTTTATCTTAGATAAGACTTTGCCTCATGCAGAACTTTATGGATGACGGACTGAATTTGGATCACTGCTGGTCTCCGAGGTTCTCCCGGTGTAGGAGTGGGAGTGCTCACCGCGTGTCCGCCGCTTGCTGCCCGCGTTGAGCAGCAGCAGCAACATAACGGGGAGGAGCCGTCTCCTCCGGGGCCCCTCCTCCCCTCTCTATCACCCCCACTACGCCTTCGCACAGTCCAGCTTGCGATAGGAGGATGGAAGAGTGGAAGAGAGAGGAGGGCAGAGTGGATGGGGGGGCTATTCTTTTCACACGGGCGGAAAGGCGTCATATTTGATAGAGAACGCAGTCGGAGGAGCCGCATCACGCAGTGAAGAGGAACACGAAGAAGGAGGCGATGCACGTCACAAAAAGGGTATAGGACGATACCGTTGATATCGCCCCTTCCACTCCCATCCCTGCACAACCGGCGGGATGTATATCTCCCCCTGCAGCGTTTAGCCGATGTGCCGCGGGAGCGGATCGTGTTAACTGGGATCGTTCGGACCATCCGTTGTTTTTCTCTCCTTGGTCAAGCCACCCCCGTTAAAACGGCTGCAGCACCGCCGTCTGAACCGCGGTACGCACCGCTACCACCAATATATCAGAGTAACCTACAAGACAATGGACTGAAACCGCTTCCAGAAAAACACCATCGCTGCATCAGGCTCCAGCCGATGAAAACCCTGGCGCACCGGGTTTAGCTGTTGTGCAGCGGTGCTGGGAGGCGGCTTATCACTACCACCGGGGAGACAGGCATGCGGAGCATCGCAAGTGTCAATTAATGACATAGAGACATCTGCATCCAGACGACAGCGACGACTAGGACGGCGCCCACCAACCATGAACCTCTAAAAGACACCCAACACAGGCGATGGGTAGGGATACATTTTGAGGGGAATCGGGGCATGATGGACAGATTATCGCTATCGCCGTGTAATTGCAAGGCTGTGTGTGTGTGTGTGTGTGTGTGTGTGTGTGTGTGTGGTGTGTGTGTGTGTGTGTGTTGTGTGTGTGTGAATTTGTGGTGTGTGTGTGTGTGTGTGCGTGTGTTGTGTGTGTCGCTGTGTGTGGTGTGTGTGTGTGTGGTGTGTTGCATTTGCATGTGCATAACGGGGTTGAAGCTTGTGTTATTTTTCCCTCTGTCGCGACATGATGAGGGACATAATGGTCATGGCTATGATGATGAAGATGATGATGATGGGTCCGGGACGGGTATTTATAAATATGAAGGCATGGTGTGTGTTTGTTGTGTGTGGCGTGCGTGTGTGTTGTGATGGTGTGGGCGTGCTTGCGTGTTGGGGTCGTTGTGTGCACCCCTTTTTCCTTTCGTTGCGAAGGGTTTTAAGACTTTAACCGTTAATGTCAATGTCATTGGAGTGTAAGTTATCCTCTTTTGGTTTATCCATTCGGGCTCGAATAGATTCGTGTGTCTTTATTATGAATAGTCCTCCGTCGTGGAGCCCTCCACGTGTATTATATACGAAGGATTCTTTATGTGTTTTTGGTAAACCCTTATTTCATACAGAATTGGCTCAGAGAGTCTAGTGAGGACGATGCCTAGTGGGCGTTCCCACTTCTAACGCTTCCAACTTGCCAGCTTAGGATGGGCCATAACGATCGACGGATTTGGGTGGGGGTGTTTGTTTCCTGCTGTTATTTTAAGCCCCCATGGCCTCTTCTCGTACTCGACCCAATCCTGAACGGAACTACTGGATTGTGTGGTTTGGATTGTGTAGCTAGAGTGCTTGGGTTTCCGGCCAATACAAAACAACAAAGTCCACCGGTGAGGATTTTCTCCTTTCCCCCTGGTTTCTCCCCCCAGGCTTTATGTGCGGCAGGGGTCAGATATTGACATGGGTTTGGATATAATTCAGAGGTTTTTTAGCCCTCGGATGGCAGTTGTAGGTTCGGTCCCTGGAGAATGGGATACTCTAAATGTTTGCCCTTATTTTTTAACGCAGCCCAGAAAAAACCCTTATTTTAGACTCTACTACTCTTTTTAATTTTTTACTTACATGGCACATAATTTCTTGCGCTGCTTTGATCTCAGGGAGGAAGGATTATGAAATGAAGCTAAACAAATACAAGGCCCAACAGACTAGTGAGAGGTCACTATTCCTTATTTCCTGGAATGACACTTATTTCTCTCACATCGCAAATTCAGTAATTCTTTTGATAAAACAGGTTGTCTTCTTGAACAGCTGAATTCGCAAACACATAAGCATGGGCCAGAGTGTGCCACTATATTATGAAATATAAACATGACTTGATCAGGAGCAGTTGTTGTAAGGTTATTTACTGGTCACACAGGCAGCCAGGCATAATGTAAAATATAGATGAGGCACATGGTGTTTCCATAATTTTTCAGACTTGAACATTTATATTAAATAACATTACTACTTTGACAAGCCATCCTTATTCAATATTTTTTTTTTTCACCTTAGATTAAACAATTAGATATTTCTCTTCCACAACAATCATTTTCTCGTTAGATATGTACAATTACAATAATTACATAAATATCATTATGATGACTTGAAATCATCTTATCAATTTTACAACAACAATATGTAACAAACAACAATATTTGTTTACAAAAGAAAAAAATATAAATGCATTATACAACACTGAGTCAATAGTAGAA
>OLKM01000305.1:344272-377772 GCA_900291075.1 Melanogrammus aeglefinus | reverse complement strand
TCCCCGACCCCCTGTCCTCAGATTGGCTCACACATCATCAAGAAGGTGGGAGAGCTTGGCTCCTCCTGCACCGGCCTGGTGACCAAGGCCGGGGCGCTGCAGTGCAGCCCCAACGACATGTTCACCAAGAAGGAGCTGATCGAGAGCGCACGCAAAGTATCTGAGAAGGTGACCACCCCCCCAAGACCCACTGACCCCCCCTAGACCCACATTATTCACTCGCAGCCAATAGAAGAGAAGGCCACTTTTCAAATCCTGAGAATGTCCAAGGTCAAAAAGAATATGTAAAGGAAATCGCGAGCGTTAGCTCAGGGGTAGAGCGGTTGACTGGTAACCGTAACGTTGCTAGTTGCGAGTGTCAAGGTGTCCCTGAGCAAGACGCCTCACTCCGACTGCTCCTGACGTCGGTGTGTGAATATTAGGGGTGTAACGGTACACGTATTTGAACCGAACCGTCACGGTACAGGCAGTTCGGTGCGGTTACAGAGGTGTAACCGCGGTAACGTAAATGTGGCGTACATAGCGTTAATACGGCGAATATATAAGGCTGTTTTGCGGTGCGGAACCTTAAACTTGAAGTCGGAGGTTCCCCCGGGACCGTTTAGCCTTATTAGGCTTCGGCTCGCACGGTGCGCGGCCAACGCTATTGTAGCAGTATAGCAGAGTGCGATCCGCGACTGTGTGTGGATTGATGGCTACTAGCGGAACTGAGCGAAACTGCATGGCGAGAGACAACAAGAAAACCGGAGCTTGGAAGATGCCCCCCTGTCATTTAAAATCCCAAGTGTGGGAGAACTTTGGATCCAGGTTAATTATTCACAATGGGAAAGACGAAGTGACAAGTCGAAAGCTGTGTTTAGACATTGTTCAACAGCGATCTCCTATGTAAAATGAAACACATCGGAACATGCACACGCATGTAAAAAGGCACCATCCAGGTGTACTGTCACCGCTGCGAAAATTAAAAAAGTTGTTCAAACCCAGCTCACTACACTATTTAATCAACCCCTAACCTGTCTGGGAATTCAGAACGGGCAAATGCCATCACCAGGTCTATTTGGTGTTTTCATTGCCTCTGACCTAAGCCATTCTCTCCGTTGTTGACATAAGGTTCTAAACATATGATGAAGGTAAGCAGTTGCAAGTACCTGCTTACCAGTTGTCCCTAGTGAAAGGGTATCTTTATAATAAATTAATAAAGCTGTAATTTTAAGTTAAGGCTGAGTTGCACTTTTATATTAATGATTGATATTTAATTTATGAGAACTTCCAGAGCTTTAGAGATCTGCAGGAATATTTTTTTCAGTATGTTTCATACTGACAGCTAAAAACTGTGTTTAATTCGTTACTAATTAATACTTATGTTCGTTCAGTTCAATGCAATCGTTTTCTACCCTAACTATGAACCGAACGTCTGTACCGTACCGTGACTTTCAAAACACCGAGTACGTTACCGAACCCGTGACTGTTGTGTACCGTTACACCCCTAGTGAATATGTGAATGAATGATTGTAAGTTGCTTTGGAAAAAAAGCATCAGCAAAATCCCCTTAATGTAAATGTAAATGAGTCCGATGGATCACCTCAACCGAGTTTAAAATCTTTTAAATCTTTGAAACCATAACTTCATGTGCATGCGTGCATTGAATTGACAGTATCCGGTTTACTTCCAGATCGCTTTCATCATGTATTCCCCTTCCCATCCCGTCTCTCTTCCAGGTGTCCCATGTCCTGGCGTCTCTCCAAGCTGGTAACCGTGGCACCCAGGCCTGCATCACGGCGGCCAGCGCCGTCTCGGGCATCATCGCTGACCTGGACACCACCATCATGTTCGCCACGGCAGGAAGCCTCAACAGGGAGAACTCTGAGACCTTCGCCGACCACAGGTCAGCTTTGGAAAAAACACGCAAATATTTTGGTGCTGTCAAGATAGTATTTTGGATGTATTTGAAAGGAGTACAATATTGTATTGCATCGTGAATGCACAGGAAAAACATGCAATATGATGACGCCTGCAGAACTGAAACACTCTCGCGTGGCCTGAATGTCTGTTAGTTAATTATGATTATTATCATAGTATTATAGTATGATGCCATCTGTGTAATAAACTCTGTGTCTAAACAAACTAAACACTAACTCTATATCAGCAACAACGAAAGGAGGGTTCAATCTTTTTTGACACCAGAGTCGTGACAGAAGATATTTAGATATTTAGTCCTTCACAGCATATCCACAAACCTGCAGCCATGTGTCACAGATCTGTTTTGGGTCCTCCCCCTGAGCTCAACGTACATCTCTCCTCGCAGAGAGCACATCCTGAAGACGGCCAAGGCGCTGGTGGAGGACACCAAGCTGCTAGTGTCGGGCGCGGGGGCTAGCCAGGAGAAGCTGGCGCAGGCTGCCCAGTCCTCGGTGCTCACCATCACCAAGCTGGCCGACGTGGTGAAGCTGGGAGCCGCCAGTCTTGGCTCGGAAGACCCAGAGACGCAGGTGGGTTCCGGCTGTTACAGGACGGAAATGATTATCCTTTGACGGCTCACTCTCTAGACCAGCGCCTTCCAAACAATCACTCTTCAAAACGGATTCCCATTGTCACATACTGTAACGTCATGCACCATTTCACTGCATTTCGACAGGTCTGAGAATCACCACTCTGTGATGTGTCTCCCCCCTGTGTGCTGGTCTCCCCCCTGTGTGCTGGTCTTTCCCCTGTGTGCTGGTCTCCCCCCTGTGTGCTGGTCTCCCCCCTGTTGTGCTGCTCTTTCCCCTGTGCTGGCTGTCTCCCCTGTGTGCTGGTCTCACCGCTGTGTGCTGGTCTCCCCGCTGTGTGCTGGTCTCCCCCCTGTGTGCTGGTCTCCCCCTGTGTGCTGGTCTCACCCCTGTGTGCTGGTCTCCCCCCTGTGTGCTGGTCTTTCCCCTGTCTGCCGGTCTCCCCTCTGTGTGCCGGTCTCCCCCCTTTGTGCTGGTCTCCCCCCTGTGTGATGGTCTCCCCCTGTGTGCTGGTCTCACCGCTGTGTGCTGGTCTCCCCGCTGTGTGCTGGTCTCCCCCCTGTGTGCTGGTCTCCCCGCTATGTGCTGGTCTCACCGCTGTGTGCTGGTCTCCCTGTGTGCTGGTCTCCCCGCTGTGTGCTGGTCTCACCGCTGTGTGCTGGTCTCACCGCTGTGTGCTGGTCTCCCCCAGGTGGTCCTGATCAATGCAGTGAAGGACGTGGCCAAGGCGCTGTCGGACCTGATCCGCGCCACCAAGGGGGCGGCGGGCAAGCCTCATGACGACCCCGCCATGCTGCAGCTCAAGAACTCTGCCAAGGTCAGACCCCTCTGGCGGTCCGCACATGAGGAGCTCCCAGCTCCGTGGTGTAACTCCAGGAATCAACTCTGTGTGTGTCGGCCTTAACGCAATGATTCTCTCTGCAGGTCATGGTCACAAACGTCACGTTGCTCCTGAAGACGGTGAAGGCGGTGGAGGACGAGGCCACGAAGGGAACCCGAGGCCTGGAGGCTACTATTGAACATATCAAACAGGAGCTGGCTGTGAGTCCACCAGGCACCTCCTTCATTCCTTTTATTGAAGGGGCGCTCAACCCAAAACTGTCAGGTTTCAACAGGCTAAAGGTCTTATATGGTCAGCATAGTAATCGTACTAAAAGTTTTAAAGGTTATGTTATAAAACCCCATGTTTGGAAGTTTGGGAGGACCCCAGTGGTGAGGTGTGTGTGTGTGGATGTTTGAAGCTCCGTCTGGGCAGCGGTTGATTCTTATGTCCGCACCAGAGAGTGGGTTAAGCCTCTAGGACTATTTTAGTATAACGCCATGGAGTGCCACATTTCATATCCAACACATCGCTGGTTATGAAGCCCATACAAAACGACGGCAGTAGCTTAACGATCCCACTCCATCACGCAAGCATGACGAGCCTTTGAACTGATCAAGCAGGAGATAACGGCCTTACACTGAACACTCCTCTGTCTGCTCAGGTGTTCAATAGTCCTGACCCACCGCCCAAGACGGCCACACCAGAGGAGTTCATCCGCAAGACCAAGGGCATCACCATGGCAACGGCTAAAGCGGTGGCTGCTGGGAACTCGTGCCGGCAGGAGGACGTCATCGCCACGGCGAACCTCAGCCGCTGCGCCATCGCCGACATGCTGCACTCCTGCAAGGTGAGCTGGGCAGAGCACAGGCTTACATGGAGCAGATTGGACCATTATTAACAATTCCACGAGGAACCTCTAATATTTTATTGTAAGGCTTTTTGATAGAAAAATATGCCCGTTTATCATTCGCTGTTAAATCGTAGTCCTTGTAGAGGAATATCATTACGCAAACAAATGAATTGTTGCTGTGTTGCTGCCCTCTGTGCAGCAAGCGGCCTACCACCCGGAGGTGAACCAGGACGTCCAGCTCAGAGCGCTGCGCTACGGAAAGGAGTCCGCCGTCGGATACCTGGCTCTATTAGAGCATGTGTTAGTGGTGAGATAGACGCACACGCCGAGAGACACACGCACGCACACACACGCGCGCAGCGCGCAGACACAGATACACACACACACACACTCAGACGCAGACACACACACAGATACACACAAAAGCACACACAGACACAAGCACACACTGAGACAAGCATATGCAGGACACACAAGCTCATGCAGACACACACACGCACTCGCAGACACGCGCAGACACACAAAGCACACGAAGACACACAAGCACACGCAGACACGCACTCAAAGCAGACGCAGACTTGCACGCATACACAGACACTCGCGCAGACACAAAAGCAAACGCAGACACACACGCACAGGCAGACACACAAGCACACACAGACACACAAGTACACGCAGACAGACGCAGACTATTACGCACACTCACACTTTGGCGACACCTCTGGCAATAAGCAAGTTATTGCAAGTTATTGTTTTTGGACCTCACTTCTATGACTTCCCAGACACCCACACAGGGATCAGTCACTAAGCAGTTTGTTTTATTTGGTTTGCACATACTTTGAAAGTTTCATCGTCTGTAGTCGTCAATCTTTCTGTTTGTAAGGACATAGATCGGAACAGTTTTCGCTAGCCAGGATTACACCGCTTCTGACACCGCTGCGTCGTCTACCCTCTCGGCGGGAGAGTTTGCTGACTCTAAAACATCGTCACTGTCTCTGGTGCTGGAAAGTGGACACCGACATCTAGTTCATACCACTGCTAATATTGCAAATGCAAGGGCTTTCATCAGTGGCCATAGTCATAGTGGCTCCATCGCCATTGTGTGACTGCAATCGGTGAGAGATATCGACTTAACGGCATCTATTTATTTATTATTAGCATCTGTGAGATGCTCACCTCTCCCTTCAGGCCTTCCTCAACACCCTCTCCCCTAAAGCCGGTGACTAGCTCGCTAGCTCTAGCTGTAGGTCTGCCTAGCCTTTGGGAAGACTCATTCGATTAACTGATTGATTTTGGGATGTAAAGAGAATTTAAACAAAAAATGCTTCTAAAATAAACGTCCTACCCTACATTTGAACACTTAAGATAATATCATTAATAAAAACGAATAGTAACACACATTAAATAATACATATAGCAAGATACACAATATGTTATAACAGAAAAAAAAAGTGTATGTAATGGCGCTTTTCCACTACACCTTTCCAGCGCGACGATCGCTCTGACTCGCCTCGACTCGCCTCGGTTCTTTGCGTTTCCACTAGGAAAAGTACCTGGTACAGGTATATTTTAGTACCTGCTCTGGTGAGGTTTCCAAGAGTCAAGCCGGTACTAAATGTGACGTCGACACCTGCTGGCCGCTGATTGGTCAGAGCAGTGTCGTCACTCGTCCTATCTTCGCTTCATACTGCTGTACTGTACGGCTTCCAAAACTCTCCTGTACTTTTCTGTTGTGTTTTGTCTCGCCGCCTGCAGCCTTTTCTGACTATCTTCTTTTGCTTTGTTTGTGACAAAAGCCACAGATACGAGCAGCAAGTACACACACTGCCTCCATGTCCTCCATTGTTTGTGTTTGTGTCGCGCATAGAACATCCCTTGTGTCACGCAGTTTCGCTACCGCCGTGCTATGACGACCCGACCCACAGGTTGAGTAGGTACTTTTTGTAATGGAAAGGAACGTGCCGAGCGAGGCGAGTCGAGTCGAGGCGAGTCGAGGCGAGTCGTGCTGGAAAAGTGTAGTGGAAAAGCGCCATAAGTAAATCACTTCAATTGTCTGGTGAAAAGCTTGCATGGAACGGTGAGCCTAGATAGCTCGTCTTGTATTTAGAAGCATACTCCACCCCCTGTCTGTGTTTTAAAACCCAATAGTTTGGTACACTTAACGTTTGTTATGCCGCATGTGGTGTTCTGTTTGGCCATTCCATAGATTTCTGTGGCTGAAGTCACTTGCCTCAGGCGTCCTTTTACGGAAACACATCTGAGTGAACTTGAGCGCAGCATACCTCTGTTGTGAGACACACAGTGTGCACCTGTCGCATGCTGGCAGCACACGCGGCCCCACAACAATCAAAGGCCATGTCCTAAGACTACTGCTGGATGTGCTCCAAAGCCTATAGCTCTATAGAACAGTCTCTAATCCAAAGACTATAGTTCTATAGAACAGTCTCAAATCCAAAGACTATAGTTCTATAGAACAGTCTCTAATCCAAAGACTATAGCTCTATAGAACAGTCTCTAATCCAAAGACTATAGCTCTATAGAACAGTCTCTAATCTTAAGACTATAGCTCTATAGAACAGTCTCTAATCCAAAGACTATAGCTCTATAGAACAGTCTCTAATCCAAAGACTATAGCTCTATAGAACAGTCTCAAATCCAAAAACTAGCTCTGTAGAACAGTCCCTAATCCAAAAACTATAGCTCTATAGAACAGTCTCTAATCTAAAAACTTATAGCTCTATAGAACTGTCTCAAATCCAAAGCCTATAGCTCTATTGAACAGTCTCTAAACCAAAGCCTAGCGCTTTGTAGAACCTGATCCATTCTAAAGAATATAGCTCTATAGAACATGCTCCAAAACATATATCTATATAGAACATGCTCCAATGCATATGCATATACCTCTATAGGAGAAATAGATCAAGCCAAATTTATAACCATTTTAACAACTCCTGAACGTGCCTTTGAGGATTCATGAAGTATTATTGACAGTGAGAGTGTTCAGAGCTGAGGAACTAAGGCAAAGTCATAAGGCAACACTTAAATTGAGAAAAGACTTACTTGACCTTCTTGTATCTATTTCTGTAATCTGACTAGATGGCCTTTCTTTTGAGCTAACTGCTGCATTACTGTGCTACTACTGCTACCAGCGCACCGTAGCGTAGTGGTAGAGGTGTCATGCAGCACCCACACACCCGCTGTGTAGAGCACGGTGGGTGTCAGCAGAAACGATGCTCTAAATGTGATGAATGGCCATAACAGATCATCCAGAAGCCCACCCCGGAGCTGAAGCAGCACCTGGCCATCTACTCCAAGCGCGTGGCGGGCTCTGTGACCGAGCTCATCCAGGCCGCCGAGGCCATGAAAGGTACTGAGCCTTACCAAAGGCCTTACCTAAGGCCTGTCCTTAAGGCCTGTCCTTAAGGTCTGTCCTTAAGGCCTCTTATTAATACCTTTACCTAAGGCCTGTCCTTAAGGTCTGTCCTTAAGGCCTCTTATTAATACCTTTACCTAAGGCCTGTCCTTAAGGTCTGTCCTTAAGGCCTCTTATTAATACCTTTACCTAAGGCCTGTCCTTAAGGCCTGAACTTAAGGCCTCTTATTAATACCTTTACCTAAGGCCTGTCCTTAAGGCCTCTATTTAAGGCCTTTACTTAAGGCCTTTCCTTTATACCTTTCCTTATTTCCTTGCCTTAAAACCTACCTGAATACCTTACCTGAATACCTTACCTTAATTGCTTACTTTAATACCTTTCCTTCATTCCTTACCTTAATACCTTGCCTTCATTCCTTACCTTAATATCTTCACTTCCTTCCTTACCTTAATACCTTGCCTTTATTCCTTACCTAATACCTTACGTTCATGCTATGCGTTCATAACTTACCTCAATACCTTACCCCAATACCTTACCTCATTACCTTACCTTAATACCTTACATTCATACCTTACCTTAATACCTAACTTTCATACCTTAACTGGACCTGGATCTTTAAGTAAGTATACACTCTGGTTTTATCAATAATAATATATGTGCCTGGTTCATTATACTGCTATAGTGTCTGGTTTCAGGTACAGTATGGGTGCACTTTGTTCATTATACTGGTGTACTGACTGGTTTCAGGTACAGAATGGGTGGACCCTGAAGACCCCACCGTCATCGCCGAGAATGAGCTCCTGGGTGCGGCCGCGGCCATCGAGGCAGCCGCCAAGAAGTTGGAGCAGCTGCGACCGAGGACCAAGCCAAAGGTGACGCAGGCCTCCTCCTCACTCACCCTCAACAGCCTAGCCTCGCTATGTCACAACCACGTTGTTCTGGGCCTCCTTCAGATACGTTACGCCTACCAAGTCATCAATGACAGTGATCTAAAGAAATCACTATGTCGCCTTGCATGAAACCACACGATTCAACCCTAAATCATCATCTTCTTCTTTTTTAACGGTACACACTTAGAATTCCAAAGGTTTTATGGAGAACACGACTCATAGCTGTGTGATGTGTAATGTTTGGTCGAGGTTCGTTTCATGTATTCATGTCTCCCGACGTTTCCTACAGGAAGCGGATGAGAGCCTGAACTTCGAGGAGCAGATCCTGGAGGCGGCCAAGTCCATCGCGGCGGCTACCAGTGCGCTGGTCAAGGCGGCCTCGGCGGCTCAGAGGGAGCTGGTGGCTCAGGGGAAGGTGGGTCTGGGGCGCGCTGTCCAGCACAGCCGTGGCGTTGACGTGAACATCGTTGTTTGACCAGACGAGGGACCTTTCGCTGAGCCTTTGTTTCCCCCGGCAGGTGGGGGTCATCCGGGCCAACGCGGTGGACGACGGGCAGTGGTCCCACGGCCTCATCTCAGCGGTAAGCCTCCCGGCCAGAGGTGTGTCCTGTCGTTTACAATCAAACACCGAAACCACATCAACACACCGAAACCCACCATCTCCACCCTCCTCTCTCTCCTCCTCCTCCTCCTCCTCCTCCTCCTCCTCCTCCTCCTCTCCTCCTCCTCCTCTCCTCCCCCTCCGATCCCCAGGCCCGCATGGTGGCAGCGGCCACCAGCAACCTGTGTGAGGCGGCCAACTCGGCAGTGCAGGGCCACGCCAGCGAGGAGAAGCTCATCTCCTCGGCCAAGCAGGTGGCGGCGTCCACTGCCCAGCTGCTGGTGGCCTGCAAGGTGAAGGCGGACCAGGACTCCCAGACCATGAAGAGGCTGCAGGTGGGTCACGCGCTCCCTTCTGACTGCTCAGCTGCCCAGTGAGGTGTTGGATTTTAGTGGAAAGATGGCCACCCGAAAGATCCCATGTCATGTTTTATAGGGGTAATAATTGTCTTTGGGGGCACTACTAGAATAGGGTCAGATGCATGTATGTTAGAAATACCCCTTATTATTCTCACACTGTTCATGTCTGCAAAACCAATTTCAGCGCCTTTCAAGTGGTGTGATTGGTCAGCACGCTCACTCTGTTGTGATTGGTCGAACGCTTTATGTGTGCGTCGCAAAATCACACCCCCGAGAAATTGTATGCATTGCGGGTAGCCGGGGGACGAGCTTCTGCACTTCAGCACCGCCCACTGCACAGTCTGACGTCACACTATTATGAAAGTTAAGTTTGAGCGCAAACTAGCTGTTTCACACACTTAATTGTGGGCCGTTCTCGGTGGGCGCGAATACTCCCCCTGGCTCACACTTAAATTGTTCTTCAGATGTAAAACATGCTTGCATATGATACGTCATATGCAAGCAACAGTCTAAAGCATAGGAAAAGTCGAAAAAGCAAGATATCCCCCCTTTAAAGGTCCAATGGCATGCTACTTTATGGGTGCTCTAATATAGATATTAGTGGGCCCGGAACACAGTATTTGAAGAAGTTCCCGAAATTCAGCCGTGGTGCAGAATTACAGCCACTACGAGCCAGTCGCACATTGAGCTTTCCCCAAAGAAACCCTTTCGGTGTCTGTAGCTTTAATGCAAATGAGGAGGAGAGAGGCGGGTCAAGGAGGAGGGTGGGGGTGTGGCCCTGAGCAGCTTGCGGCCACGGAACCATGCGTTGTATACAGTGGATGTATCGCAATGGCGAGGCGCACACAGCCTTTGGCCGTGTTCTGTAAATATTCGGGAGTCCTGGAGCTCTATATCTAAATATCATGTTATACATGGATGCCCAATCATATCATATGTATTACCATGGCCAAAAGCTGTGTGCACGATATTATGAATCTCAAACGACTCCGTCGGGTTCTCGGACGTCTCTGGTACTTCCACATCCACATCAATCTGAAGTAGACTGAACCACGACATTGAAGAGAAAGGGATTGCTGCCCGTGATTGTTGACCGCGATTGTTTCCCGCCGGAGCCTCGCTGCCGAGGGACCGGAGCCTCGCTGCCGAGGGACCACCGCCTCGGCAGCGGGCAGCGCCGAGGCGGTGGTTCCTCGGCAGCGGGCACGGGCAGCGGGAAGCGCGGCTCAAACGGGAGACAATCGCAGGCAACTATCCTCCATGTTATGGTTCATGTACTTGATGGCGTCAAAGCCAAAGTTCCTTTCCCAGAAATTCCTTCTCAACCATGGCTGGGATAACCCCCACTACGAGTCTCGTTGTGGAAATACCAGAGACGAGAGTCCAACGTGTTATGCGCCATAACACCAACAACAGAACGGTTATCCAAATAACAAAGAAGTGTACAACACTTGTGTTACAGTGTGTGTAATCACACACATACACACACACACGTGGCACTCGTAGCTCATTGTCTCATTGGCAGGCAAATTTCTCTGGGCGGACAAGTCAGAGAAAGGGGAGTAACTTGGCCCATTCCAAATCAGCGCGGCTGAGCTTCCATTTTTTCAAAGGCGAGCAGGATACCTAGTGCTCGTTTTACACCGAACACAAGTTTTAGCCACTGGGACGACAGGCAGGGGAACTCATATTAATGTAAGAGAACCTCATAAAGTGGGATTTTCATGACATGGGACCTTTAAGACTCGTATCTATGGTGTAATGGCTGACGAGATCAGATGCCGGGGGTGGGCGGGTGAAGGAGAGAGCAAGAGAGAGAGAGAGAGAGAGCCTGAATAGCGATATAGTCCCGCCTCTATATAAAATAAAACAGTCTCTGACAAATGTCGGCGAGCAGGCATTTTTGAAATGCTGATAGTGGGCGGGACTAGGAGGACACATCCAACATACGTATATGCATGTTTGTATCGAGGTACGCATTTTTAAAAATGAATGAAGTTGTGTTACCGGCCGATGGCTGCAGCATCATGTGACCTGAAAGAACAGTTGGGCTCTGATGATGATGGGAAGGGTCAGGTTTTGCTATCTACGCTGCCCTCAACCAACTGAGGTCAACTCCCTAATGCTGACTTCGGGTCAACACAATTTTAAGATTTCTTTCCAATTGAGTAGAGTAGTACAGCTACATCTGGTCTCATGGGTTGTCCCGGAAGCAGCATTCACCCTTTCACCCATATTAACACTTTGAACAAAGTATGTATTAAGAGGTGGCAGACCACTTGCCCTGTCATCTCTACAAGTAAGTTTTACAAAGAGATAAGACGATACAATTGCAACGCTATCTATGATAAATCAGAGGTTCATAAGGCCTCCTAGATAGTAGGGATAGTGCTTTACAAACAAGAGCTCAACAACATCACGGTGAAACAAATGTGTGCTGCAGGACAATTGATGGGGGAGCCAGCGCTGGTGGATAATAGGCCTACTGTCTCGGGTTACAGAATTTCCTTTATTTGTGCAGCTGTCGCATCGAGATTAGTAAAGTCTATATTTAGCATACTAGAGTTGTGCTTTATCCATAGCTACTGCAGTCGTATTTATTATCCTAGAACTGGCCGATATACTTGTGGCGCTAACTGTGTGTGTGTGTGTGTGTGTGTGTGTGTGTGTGTGTGTGTGTGTGTGTGTGTGTGTGTGTGTGTGTGTGTGTGTGTGTGTGTGTGTGTGTGTGTGTGTGTGTGTGTGTGTGTGTGTGTGAATACATTTTCATATGTATACATAGTGTTTTGATATCAAAGTCATGGCTCATCATTGTCAGGTATTCAAAATGAAAGCGATTGTCAGTGAAACCTGAACAATGCCTTCTGGTTTTAGACTTTACCTCAAGCTGACTGGAACTGCCACACTGCCTGGGCAATGCCGATGTCAGGCAGAACATAATAACAATGATAATAATAATCAAAAGCGTCCCAAACCTGTGGGTGACGGAGTCCCGTGTTGGCGGCGTTGAGGGCTCGGTGGCTCCGGGCCGGCCCCCAGACGGTTTCATGTTCTCTAATTCAATCAGCAGGGTCTTACCTCTTCCAGGCTTGACCTTGCAGCTGTCGCATGGCTAATACCCTTATATTTCTGTCTATAGCTATATCTATGACTGTATCTATGGAAACAAAATACCTTTTGAGAAGGGACCTCCATTATTATAAACCTTTGTCCATGAATACAAATGCCAAAGCATTATGGACTTAGATCGTCTTTTTTGACCCTTGTTCTATTTTGGATGTAATGTTTTAAGTGTACCACAGAAAGCTACCGATGGCGACCGTCGCAATGTTGGTCTTAACGTCTACAGAGACAAAATGTCTGGTTGGTATTGTTGTTAATTAATTCATTTAATTATTTATATTATATAATTTTTGTAGCCTTTGCAAGGTTAATTTAAGGCGGAACAGCGCTGTTACAGCAACATAGACGGGATGAAACTCAACGGTTCCTTCTCTGAAAGCCAAGTCTAGTTTATTTATATGTTTGCTGGGGCTTTGCTGTTCCTCTCTGGCAGGATAATAGGAAGACGACCCTTGGCTCTGGCTGCTAAGAGAGATCCTTTAAGAAGACACTTAGAGAACAATAGAAGCTTTTGTTCTTTGACAAACCAACATCACACTCAATGTCAGTGTGTAGTTCAACGATTGGCGAATTAAATTGATTTAGTTGAATTCACTTTTACTAACGCGTTATGAGGAGGGTTTTATTGCAATGTAACAGCCGTTGTATTGCTTTTGTCAAACAGTTTGAGAGCAGAGGAGCATGGCTCTTGGCCTTTGTTAGGTTGTTCTGGTGCCTTCCATACCAGAACAATGATAACCCTACTTATGGTTTTCAAATTTTTACATGCAAGCTATTCTTCTGGTTTGCAAATGCGACAAAAAGGCAGGTGGTTTTTACCCCAACAGTTTTTAAACAGATAAGCATAATTCTGCATATGTAATCCCATGATGGCTATATGTTTTTAGTCAATGTAAACTAGCCACACGGTGTTTGAGGCGGGTAGGTACCACAAAGATTAAGCTTTCAGGGAGGGGGGGGGGGGTCATGTGTGTGTGGCTCCTTTCATGTGATGCCATCCACACAACATCTGTACATATTTATTGTCTGTTTTTCCACATTTCTTTGTCTTAGATGATGAACCATTTATATCACAAACCTTTTAGATGCAATAAAGCCATGCAGTTAATATCCAACAGTGATGCTCTTTTACAACAGAATAACTAACAAACGTCACAACATCAAACTGCATTCCCTCATTCCAAGTTGTACTTCAAATTGAACGTAAATGCTAAATGTTATCCCTGTTTTCATCTAGCCTAATAATTGTGTCCACAAGCGCATATTCAGTATCCAGTGCTGGTGTTCTTCCTCCGTACTCAGTGGTGTTTCTGCGTTTCAGGCCGCCGGAAACGCTGTCAAACGGGCTTCAGACAACCTGGTGAAGGCGGCGCAGAAGGCGGCGTTCGACGCGCAGGACGACCAGGCGGTGGTGGTGAAGAGCAAGATGGTGGGCGGTATCGCTCAGGTGAGAGCACCTTGAACAGCCCGTTTTCCCGTGTGTGCGTGCGTGTGTGTGTGTGTGTGTGTGTGTGTGTGTGTGTGTGTGGTGTGTGTGTGTGTGTGTGTGTGTGTGTGTGTGTGTGTGTGTGTGTGTGTGTGTGTGTGTGTGTGTGTGTGTGTGTGTGTGTGTGTGTGTGTGTGTGTCGCCCTCCGTGGTTGACACCGCCGTCGGTGTGTGATGAATGGGTGAATGTTAGGCAGTATTGTAAAGTCCTTTTGAGTGGCCACTGGTAAGAAAAGCGCTGTATAAAAATGGTCCATTTCCCCTGCGGTCCATAAGGTTGTGCTTCTGTCCTAACGTACCTGTCCTCCTCCAGATCATCGCGGCCCAGGAGGAGATGCTGAGGAAGGAGCGCGAGCTGGACGAGGCCCGCAAGAAGCTAGCGACCATCCGACAGCAGCAGTACAAGTTCCTGCCCTCGGAGCTGCGCGAGGACGGCCAGGAGCAGTGAGGGTCAACACCCCGTGGCTGCTTAAGATACGGCTTTGACAAATTCATGTGCTCAGGACGCCACTCTCCGCTTCAGATCACGCAAATATAGTATTATTTTTTATGCTCAAGTCCACCCTTAGTATTCGGGGCGAAACGATACGAAAACAACATGAAAAAAATGAAGCAAAAGATCAAAGAAAGTGTTGTGTGTGGTTGCGTTACTGTTTTGATCACTTATGCTTTGATATGGTAAATTAGTTGAAAGTTTTGTTTATGTATCCACATTGCATGTCTTTATGAACTTTATTTCTTTGTTGACTTTCTGCCAATAACAAGGCACCCTATGTGTTAGTGCCACCCTACTGAGAAAAGAAACGCATGGCTTTAGTTCTGTACCACGTGCCATGTTTCCTATATGTGTTGAAAACACTCCGAACAAATACAGCACTTCTTGATATAAGGGTTAGTGTTGTAATAAATTACTTTGAGATTCGAAACCTCTCACATGAACATGTCAATTTTGTTAAAGTACTGATTGAGCAGAAATGTATTTTATATTGGATTTTATATAGCTTATGCTCATCCATTGGAGTTATATAAATAGCCCTATAAAAGCAATTGTTTTGGTTGGGACCAAATGAGTAATGGACTAAATTGAATTAAATCTATAATAACTTGTATATTTCTTGATTCTTCCTTGTCGTTTTTTTTGCTCATGATAAAGTAATTATTGTTTATTTTGCAACGGGATGTTGTGACTTTACTTATCCAGGTTGTTGTTCAATGCATTTGTAACTGGCATCTGACGGTAATCAGAAGATGTCGTTGTTGTATTTGTATTAGTTTCTTTCATTTGTTTCATAACATCCAATCACCTTTCTTAGGCATTCTAATTGTGTTGTTAAATAAATGACAAAATGCTTTTGCACATAATCATGAAATGCATATGAGGAAGCAGATTATCAAGTGTAATATTTTGTTTTTTATCTTGGCCCTACTTGATATAACAAAAACGTGTTCCGGAATCCATATCAAACTTATTGATTTGCATATTCATGCAAAGTTTCAATATATATGTCAATTTGTTTTCAACATTTTATATATCAGAAAATATGCAACTTTCAAGGCACCGTTATATTTTTTTCAATAAAGCTGTTTTTCCTTAAAATGATCTGCCCGATTGTTATTTTTTATTGTGTAAAGATGTCCTAAATTTACTTTTAAAATACTAATGAACCCACCTGAGATAATGGTTATTTGTCTTTGAACAAAGTATACACAGAGGGAGGTGGTTTTCCATTGTATGTTTCATGTTTGTTGTTCAACTGATGATTGATTCTAAATAAGTATTTTTTCAGTATTTATTCATTAATGCATCTATCATTCACAAAAAAGTGGCCAAATTTTAAACGCATTTATAAATAATCAGTTATCACAATGTGTTAAAAATGACAATGATTTACTTCTCATAAAAGCCAATAAGTTCTGATGCACGGTTGCATAATGAACGTACTTCATTACCAACAACTGTCAAGCAAGTTATTAAAAGTTATGGAATATGTATGGTCTAAAGCTGTTCCTAAAATGGTCAGCATCTCTGCCTGTGGACCCAGAGGCCAGGACCAAATGTGGTCCTCTGACATCATTCACAGTGTAGAGTGACTGGGGCTACACTCCCCTCACTAAGCCTTTCCCCGCCAGGCTGTTCTCATCCCTCTGCATCAGTTGCCCTCACTTGCCACTTGAGTCTTTCCCCTCTGCAGGCTCGTCCCACGCTCAGAGTTCAGAGTTAACAACATCCTTTTTTCTGTTTAGTGAGAAGTAACAAAAAACAAGCAAGATGGAGGCCATTAAGAAAAAAATGCAAATGTTGAAACTGGATAAAGAAAATGCCATCGATCGGGCCGAGCAGTCAGAGGGGGACAAGAAAGGGGCAGAAGATAAATGCAAACTGGTACGTATAAAAGAGACATATTCAAATGAATGCTGTGTAGACACACATCAATTAGATATATATGATGTGTATGCATGTGTGTGCATGCCCAATAACAGAACAGATAGAACAGTGGTTTTATATTTGAAATGGTCTTTCTACCATTTGACCTTTTAACTACAATGTGTAGAATCCCCAGTCTGCTAATAGGCCTACTCTATAACATTAAAGATAATACTTGTATGAAAACTCACCCATTTCGCTTACTTATGCATTTTTATTCAACGTAACCTGAGTAGGTGTAGTAGTATATCGTGTACAGCTCAACCTTTTACACTTTCCCACTCTCATTTCTGTGTGACTGAGGCAATGACGAGTGATGGTCTATTTTAGTGTTCCCTTTGTAACAGTCCCTACCTCCTGTGAACTGCTGAGATAAAAGGATAGGCTTCTTTTTGGGCTGCATTAAAGTTCCACACTGACAGCAGCGGGATCAGAAGTATCCGCGGCTATTTCTGACCCCCAAGATGCCATGCTTAACATAACTGGACACTAAAGCTGGTCGTATTGTGCCTGGAGAATAGAAATTGGCCCAATGTCTTCAGAATGTTTGGGTCATACGTCAGAATATTCCCTAATATTTGATAAAAAAAATGTTGACCATATTTGGGAACATAAGAAATTTAGAAAAACTAGAATCCTTTTTTTACATTAATTTACACAATGAAATCTTCACAATCGATTAAATGTTCTATCAACTTGTGCTCAATACCAGCTAATGTGTCTTTTATGCGTTTAGGGAACTACACTAGATTAGGGTTAGGCTACTTGACCCAGCTAGGCTAAAGGTCAACGGTTTACGTTCCACTCTATTCATAAATTACCAACCTGATCATATAATTTGCATGTTTGAATTTCATAATCAATACTTTATGAGAAAGTTTATCAAAAGTTTTACATTTCCCTAGATAATATTAATCTCATTCAAATGTAGAATAGCTTCGAAAAAATGCTTTGAAAATGATACTCCCCTAGTCTTTTGTAGTTTTTGTTTTGTGTTGTCTACTAGTTCATGTTATTCCACATGTCTCCTAGCTAGAAGAAGAGCTACTGGGCCTGCAGAAGAAGCTGAAGGGCGTGGAGGATGAGCTGGACAAATACTCAGAGTCCCTGAAGGACGCGCAGGAGAAGCTGGAGCAGGCCGAGAAGAAGGCAACAGACGTAAGCACAGAAAAAAAACAATGTTTACGCAAAAACCCCTGTTCGTCTTTGAGGTGTCTGCAATGGCGTCATCCACATAGTAAAGTCTCCCCCTGAAATAACGGTCTTGGGGAGTCACACCAAATCTATCGTCAATATGTCGATTTTTATAACACCTTTCTCTTCATTCCCATGCAGGTCACTACTCTATGATCCGTTCAAGTGTAAGATGAATCCCCTTAGTATTCAGGGTTGTGTTGAAGATGAGAGAGTGTGTCAGTTATCTTCATCCTGGTGCTCCCTTGCCCCCAGGCTGAGGCGGAGGTGGCGTCCCTGAACAGGCGCATTCAGCTGGTAGAGGAGGAGCTGGACCGAGCCCAGGAGAGGCTTGCCACTGCCCTGCAGAAGCTGGACGAGGCGGAGAAGTCTGCAGATGAGAGTGAACGGTAATACTGGGTTGCTCTCTCACTCGCTCATCTTCAACTGCTTATCCGGGGTCGGGGTCGCGAGGGGGCAGCAGCTCCAGCAGGGGGCCCCAGACTTGCCTTTCACGGGCACGCATTGACCAGCTCTGACGGGGGGGATCCCGAGGCGTTTCCAGGCCAGTGTGGAGATATAATCTCTACACCTCCTGGTTCTTCCCCGAGGCCTCCTCCTTGGGGTACTGGGTTGTTATTTTCTTTCTTGTTAAGAGTCTTGATAAGGTTAGAAAGCTTATTAAGACAGATCAGTTACAGACCTTCATTTCATAGGGTTTTTTTTGTGTAGAAGATGTTTCTGTAAGTCGCTCAGATGAGTCAGTTGGTACACACAGCAGTTTCCACTGTTGCCATAAAACAAAGAAATGGTCTTTTGGAATCAAAATTGAACTTCACCGTGATATACTCTCATCTAGGCTCTGACGGGTCTGAGGACCTGGTTCTGTGATTTAGCAGACTTAGAGGAGCTGATCTGGGTACCTAGCTCTGAGATTTAGCACACTTAGAGGAGCTGATCTGGGGACTAAAGAACTGAGTGTAGGCAAGCAGCCCCCAATTCATATCTAACCCTCACTCTATAGACTCGTTTTGACATTCTTGAATAGCAAATGGGTTGTTTTTTTGAGCTACAACCTCACATGACCACGGATTTCTTGTTCTCTACAGAGGAATGAAGGTGATAGAGAACAGAGCCACAAAAGACGAGGAGAAAATGGAGATCCAGGAGATGCAGTTAAAGGAGGCCAAACACATCGCTGAGGAGGCTGATCGCAAATATGAAGAGGTGGGTTTTTACATGGTTTGGGTTTGGGTTAAACCCTGCCCTGCAATCAACTCAACATTTAATCAGGGAATGTCTACTTTAATTTCGGCTGAATAAAACGTTAAAAGATCAAAACTCTATCTATCTATCTATCTATCTATCTATCTATCTATCTATCTATCTATCTATCTATCTATCTATCTATCTATCTATCTATCTATCTGTCTGTCTGTCTGTCTGTCTGTCTGTCTGTCTGTCTGTCTGTCTGTCTGTCTGTCTGTCTGTCGTCGTCAGTCTGTCAGTCTGTCAGTCAGTCTGTCATGTCTGTCAGTCAGTCAGTCAGTCAGTCAGTCGTCAGTCGTCAGTCAGTCAGTCAGTCAGTCAGTCCAGGTCAGTCAGTCAGTCTCAGTCAGTCAGTCAGTCTGTTCTGTCTGTCTGTCTGTCTGTCTGTCTGTCTGTCTGTCTGTCTGTCTGTCTGTCTGTCTGTCTGTCTGTCTGTCTGTCTGTCTGTCTGTCTGTCTGTCTGTCTGTCTGTCTGTCTGTCTGTCTGTCTGTCTGTGTCTTTGCTCATTTTCTTCCTAGCATCGTTGTGTTTTTCTCGTTTCAGGTGGCTCGCAAACTAGTGATCCTGGAAGGAGACCTGGAGCGCTCTGAGGAGCGGGCTGAGGTGGCCGAGGCGTAAGCTATGCACCTTTGACTGTCACTTGATAAACACATATAAACATACAGTAACATATTGTTTCTACATAATAGTTCTTTAATCAGTCACAATAATAACTAGACCCAGCTGAGACACGGACTCTACCCGCCTTGTTCTGTAATGTAAAGCATTGGGCTTAGACCACGTTTATCAACAATGATTAGATATAGGTAACTTTAATCAATAACTGTATTGCTTATTATGAACAAGTAAGCGTATAATATGCGTATAAAATATCTAGCCGATAGTTCGACATGACCGTTGTTTTTAATGTTGTTTTTTGCAGCGCACTGATTTAGGTCTGTTCAAGGCAGTGGTTTCTCATTATTGAAAAGTAATCCACACCCTTGGAAAGTTACTGACCAGTCAGGATTCAATGGCTGTTGTCTAAGTAAAAGTAATGTTACTGTTACAGCTTCATGCTGTTGATATTCTGCAATCTCATCGATTTTTCGTTACTCAGAAAATCGGGTGACCTTGAAGAAGAGCTGAAGAACGTCACCAACAACCTGAAGTCCCTGGAGGCCCAGGCTGAGAAGGTGCGGTAGCCTGCTAGCTTGCGTCTGTTTCACACAACACCGTGTCCTGCTCTGTCCACTTTGTAGTCAGCGCTACGTTCTACAGCACTCAGGAAGCACTGATCAATCCACACACTGACTAGATAGACATGATGATAGACAAGATATTCACTTTCCAACTGAAAGTACGATCGATTGAATGTTGAAATTCCTTGAGAAACTCTATTTGATTGAATTAGAATTATCCTTATTAGGATTCTCATTATTAATATTAATACTGCTTTACTTCATATCTTATTATTATTGTGATATAAGCATCTAATAAACAATTAGCAATGATCAAAGATCAATGTCTACTTTCAATATGAATGCGTTGTATGTATTATGAATATTAGTGAACCTACCAATTGGCTTACTATTTGATTTCCAATTTATTTTTCTGATTGTAGTACTCACAAAAGGAAGACAAATACGAGGAGGAAATCAAAGTCCTAACAGATAAACTGAAAGAGGTGAGTTTTGAAGGACTTTTCCTATTTTCTACATTTTTCTAAATAGAACGAACAAGATAGTGGTTGTGTAGGAGAGTCTTGTGTGTGGGGGTTTCTGGAGATAATGGGATTACTTTTGAATAAATTCCCAAATACTGAGTGTGCCTTCCTCAGGCTGAAACCCGTGCTGAGTTTGCTGAGAGGTCTGTTGCCAAGCTTGAAAAGACTATTGATGACTTGGAAGGTTTGTACTTCACAGTGACCCCTTGGTCAGGCTTATCTTTAATAATCTGCCATTTCATTTGCATGCAAAGGCTCCTTGGAAAACCTTTATTCCATTGAAAGGATGTGTGATTGTCACTGCTAAAATACATACTGTTATAATATCTCTCTCTCTCTCTCTCTCTCTCTCTCTCTCTCTCTCTCTCTCTCTCTCTCTCTCTCTCTCTCTCTCTCTCTCTCTCTCTCTTCTCTCTCTCCTCTCTCTTCTCTTCTCTTCTCTCTTCTTCTTTCTCTCTCTCTATATATATTATATATATATAACATAATTTTATTATATACATCTCATTTGAAATAGTTTATTATATATCTATAAAGTATATATATATACAGATATATTGTTCACTTCTCACTTCAAACTAGTTTTATAATAAAAGTAAATATACAGATATGTCCTTCTCACTTACTAAAAATGATATCTTATCGTATTTCGTATTTCTTCTTATCTTATCAAATTTCCCATTTAAAAAAATTTGATTTACTGTTTCCATTCTTCCTATTTTCTAATGCATCCTAAATTCCTTCGATGCGTTCTGCAGATGAAGTCTATGCCCAGAAGCTGAAGGGCAAGGCCCTGAGTGAGGAGCTGGACCTGGCTCTGAATGACATGACCACCTTGTAGATTCATCTTCACCTCCAAGCTTCCCTTTGCCAAATCCACAGCAACCTCATCGGATAGGAATATTACAGTTCAAGTATGGATCGCAATCCCGACATAGTAGTAGATTTAAAGAACTACTTATTGACTGCTGCCGCCTTAATGTTTTCAGTGGTACCTCAATGATCTTCTGATATCCCAGTAACATCTATAAATATGTACTTACATTTAATGTATTTCCTGTAATCACTGCTTCCTTTAATAAAGATCTTGAACTATTGTCTTGATTATTCCAGATTGTGAAGGTACATTTTAGAAAACACCGTGACTTACTGATGGGTTCTGTGGAAGGGAACAGAGCTGGCCTGGTCAAGCTTTGGATGGGAGAACAATTGGAGCATGTAGATGTGTTGCAGGGCCAACAGGGGTCGCTCATCCCTCTGGCCTATGAAATATCCCCAATAGCCGAAGATAGTATTGGGTGCTGTTTGTAAACTTTTGCTGCAGAAAAACGTGCTTCACTTGTTTCAGATTTAATTTTTCCTAGATTTAGTAAATAAACACCCCCTAAATACACTGCAATTTCCATTTCCCTTTTTCAAATGAAAATTATATGTCCAATCTAAATCCACACCTTAACTCTAAATCTACATTTTATATCTAAATCTAAATCTGGTACCTAAAAGTAAATCTGGTACCTAAATCTAAATCCTACATCTTAATGCTTAATCTGAAACGAAATCACATTGAAATATCTTCCAACACGTAAAGATTAGGATCGCCATGGCAATCCAGAAATGTAACACTTTTAAATCAACGTTCAAACATATTCATAGTCATGCATTTATTGTAACGAATGGGAAGACAAGGGCGACATCTAGAGGGTGATTACCAAACACTTAGAGTCAAATGGACGCAGTGAGACAGCGCACTCCCCCCCCTCTATACGAAAACCTCCTGGCCATCACACTGGATGTGTACGTTTGTGTAAAGGGGCAATCTCTATGCAAGGCACTATAGAAGAAAGGTTCCAGGGGGTAAACTTATCACTTGCTTGCACACAAACACAATCAGAAGGATCACATGAACGGTGTAACTAGTGTTCAACCATAAACTCTGTTGTTTGTCTGGTGGAATAGCTTCCATAGTTGGATAGTGGTTTGCAGAGGTAGTAGTGGTTTGTAGTGAGACTCTGAGAAGCAGTCAGGGATTGAAGGTGGTAGGTCCGACCGCCTCTGAATGTTAGGGTTAAGGTTCTATGTTTTGGAACAACCTGTAACAAAGCTAAAGGCTTTGGCTCCTTATTCAAGTCATTTTTTTCTGATGTGATGTTTATTGATCAAAAACAATGTTTTTGTAATGTGTAATTTATTCTGTGTTATGCCATACATCCCTCAGTATAGGATTCAGTCTGACCCGACGGGGTCATGGTCTAATGGACAGCTGAAAAAACAGAAAATCCAAAAAAAACATAAACCCAATGACGATTTTCACAGCATGATTTAGAGCCTGCATTCACTTAGGGACAACCATGTCATTGTTCACCGAATTGGACACTTCGCGCAGAGTCTCCCAGTATAGGATTCGGTCTGGCCCCAATGGATCTTCCATTCAACCAATCCCTTTTTTAGGCCAGAATTTCACGGGTGCTTATAGCAATGAAAATATATCTATTGTAAAGATCTGATCATAACTGAAGAGGATTAGGGCCACATTCATTATTTTTTTATTCTGAGTTTAAAATTCTGAAAATTCTGAATTCTGAGAATAAAGTCAGAAGTTCCCAACAGGCTATAAGGAACCAAGTTCAGAGCGCGTCACATAGTGGAAGGGGAACCCCACACTGAATGAAGAAGTGAGATGTAAGCACGTTTTTGCGTGTTCAAGGGGACCCTGTAGACAGAAGAGGATTAGGGCTGCATGTGGCCACATGTGGTCCTTATCCTTTTCACATAGGTAATAGATACATAATCCTACATAATCAGATAGTAGATGTCAAGGTTAAGGATATAACATGAGTGTTTGGGGGGGCCGAAGGTGATTTAACCTGTGGAACACTGGCCTAAAATAGGCATTTCAGCCATATCTGAGAGTGGGTAAAACCCATTGGGGCTGGACTGAATCCTATTGGTGGACACTACGTGAGGGGGTCAATATGTGTGAACATTGACATGGGCCCAAAGTCAATACAGGCTCTAAACCAGCCTTCCTTTTTCTAAGTGTTTAAATGCGAATAAGGCCGCGCATGACTAGAAGAGAATAGGGAGCTGTGAATCGGGAGAGAGCTTCAGCTTCGCTGGCTGAAGCTCTTGTGCAATCAATGCAGAGACTTGTTGGATCACAGCCAGATAATCAGCTCTGCAGCGTTCCTGTAGAACCTTGTTGAAGGCCGCCTCAGTGCTCTGCTGAAGGTGCTCTGCCTGTAACACAGTGAGGATTCCACTGTTACCTGTTGAACCTCCCTGAAGGAGGGAAGTCGAAGAGCAGCACCTGGAGGTTCAGCAGAGGCTGAGACATCGACAACACAACTAGACTGCATGTTCAGTGACAATGTACCTGGGTTTCCTGCCTAGGATCAATGTGTGTGTGTGTGTGTGTGTGTGTGTGTGTGTGTGTGTGTGTGTGTGTGTGTGTGTGTGTGTGTGTGTGTGTGTGTGTGTGTGTGTGTGTGTGTGTGTGTGTGTGTGTGTGTGTGTGTGTGTGTGTCTGTTTGTTTGTGTGGTGTGTGTGTGGTTCGAGGTATATTTGACTATTCCTCGTATTATACGTTTAATTGTTTTGGTAAGTCAATTTACATTGCTTTTACTATATTCAGATGCCACTAAACAGTTATTTGTAAATAGCCTCTGACCTAATGTGTTTAAGGGCAATACAAAATGTAAGGCCTTGATATGAGCCAGTAACTTAACTTCAGTGAAACTAACAACACCCCATAGGAATGGTCACCGACACCTAAGCCTACATCACAAGAACGTCATCAAGCAGTTCATCTCAATGGTAATATGAACCTAATCATCTTTAATCCAATATCCTAGATCCCCAACCTGAAAGACACTCATGATTAACTATTCTAAATGTTGATTGAGTGATCAAATCACTCTTTTGATGAATATCAAATCGTTGGGTCATAACAACAACAGAGTTTTGGGGAACTCCCATCCAATCAGAACGGTGTGATGCCCTCTGCGGCCAGACACAGTGCAGAGGAGGCCCAAGATCTATCCAAGGCCTATTAAGTGATCAAAACAATGTTTGATCGTTTTAATGTTGGAAGAAGAAAGTAGCGTTGATAAAGCAAAATGACAGGATCTGTAGTCTGAATCAAATCCTCCAAGCACCAATCTCGATAAATGACCCATATAGTGTATTGCATTGACATGCTCCTTATAGGCAAGGCTAAGCAACTTTATTTATAGCAAGAGACAGACTCAAAGTGCTTCACAAAGAAACCTCGTCATACAATAAAATGAAATAATAAACTTAAATAGAGAAATAAAATAAAATTACGGCAAAGTTAAAAAAAAAAGCATTGTAGAAAAATTACAAAAGTCAAAAAAGTGTGATGTATTTAAAAAGCTAAGGCAAGGTAGAGTAAACATAAAAGTCCTGTCTTATACAATAATGTAAGCCACCTCCTGGAGCTCAAGGGTTCAAGGAGACTCCGCTCAGCCTTCCTCGGGAGTCTCACTCCACGCGCGTGTCTTGCTATGCCTCGCATGGACCCAGAGGTCTGCTTTGATTGGTTGGTTTACTCTCCCCATATGCCGTCGCTGTCCAACCATTGGCCCACCTCTGGTTTCCCCGCGCATGGTCCCTCTCTGCTGAAGGCTGATTGGCTGAGAGATGACACGGGTTGTCAGAGCTATTCTATCTCCGCCCGACCTCTTCATTCTGATTGGATGAAAAGTCGGCTTTTGTGAAGTGGGCGTTAGCCTCCCATTACACCCCGTCTTCCGCCCTCATATATATAAACAATACGTTGGCGGTGTGAAGGGTTACCATCGGAGACATATATTTTGAAGCACTTCATACAGGTGGGTAAGGGTTTTAATGCTCTGTGACTGTAATGTTAGTGTGATTATGTAGGACGTTGTTACTCCTGTTATGTGTTGGCGATAGAAACCCCTCTTCTGGTGCCTGGATACCCTTAAATGAGACACCTATGACGTACAGCACCCCGGTCTAACTTGTCGTACTTGCATACATCAGAGTGGTGACTGTAATTACGCTTAATCTCTAAATGTATTCCAGTCCAAACACTACAATTTGGCTGGTTTTCTGTAAGAAAGGCGACTTCATTAAGTATGACATGTTGCAACAGGAAAGGAAGGGGGGCCGGTCCGTTCGAGGTTCGGTCCGTGTAGAAACAACCTACTACTGTCGGATTAGTGACTATTGGATTACCGATGTGGAGCTTTTACCTGAGCTAAACCGGTGATCTGGAGGAAGATCCAGCTCAGGAACATAACAGACAGCGATTTAACCACCAGGCAGGTTGTAATGGATTATTAAGTGAGGGTTAGAAACCACCTTTAGGTCTGAGGCTGTCTAACGTGTAAGGAGGTCTGGGCTCTGACGGGGTCTGAATTTGACATTGACATTTGTGGTTTAATGACAGCCAAGTCTGCTATACGGTCTAAGTATAATCCAGAAATCTGCCTATTATGAACTTTAACTTTGGTCACAGTCCTGTGTTTTTAGATGTATAGTTAAAGGGGACTGCTTTTAATGTCATGTATTTTCGATTTGTGTCTGGCTGTTAACAAACTAATCATGCGTGCACAATGTCGTTGCCTAATCATATTTTATCGATCTAGACCATATTGTTAGTTAATACTCTGGTTTCGTTGTATCTTTTATTAAATACAACCATCTTTCCACAAAGCTAGGTGAAAGGTCACACTGATATCTGCGCCTGTATGCATTAATCTAAAGAAAACAAATGACTATTGAGGTCATACTGAATTAACATCTTCATGTTTTTACATTTCTCATCTCTACTCTAGTTGAAGCACAATGCCTGGATCAACCCCATCTAGCTGCCTGTCACAATGGCCAAACGACGTAGGAATTATTGCCTTGGAGGTGTACTTTCCCTCCCAGTTTGTTGACCAGACTGAGTTGGAGGAGTTTGATGGAGTTTCCGCTGGCAAGTACACTATCGGCTTGGGCCAGGCGCGGATGGGCTTCTGCTCAGACAGAGAGGACATCAACTCCTTGTGCCTGACTGTGGTTCAGCGCTTGATGGAGAAGAATGGCTTGGGGTTTGACAGTATAGGTCGCCTGGAAGTCGGCACCGAGACCATTATTGACAAGTCGAAGTCCGTCAAGACGGTCCTTATGCAGCTGTTCGAGGCCTCTGGCAACACAGACGTTGAAGGCATTGACACGACCAACGCCTGCTATGGCGGCACAGCAGCACTGTTCAACGCTGTTAATTGGGTGGAATCCAGTTCCTGGGATGGTGAGGACTTGTCATAATATTTAAGAGTTAAGAGTTTCTTAAATATGTGTATGCTCCTTTATATTATACAGTTTGTTGTTGTTGTAGCAGCAGTGAATTATTTAAGAATTATTTAAAGAAATTAATATTAAAAATTGTCAAACTTTTTATTGGTTAATAAAATAGTCGATAAGCAATTAAGGAAATTGCTGAGCTTAGCCAATGTGAACACGTATTGGTTTAACATTTCTGTATTGAACACATTGTTTACTTACATTTATATTTACTTTATTTTCTTATTTTCTCCACTCTAAGGTCGGTATGCTTTGGTGGTAGCAGGAGACATTGCCGTCTACGCGTCTGGCAGTGCCCGACCTACAGGGGGCGCTGGAGCTGTGGCCATGCTGGTGGGTCCTGACGCACCGTTGGCGCTGGATCGAGGTCAGTCAACAATACAAACTCTTGGGTTGATGGATTGTCACAGCTAGATGCGCTGAACATTTTAATTTATCATAATTTGATTAGTAAACTTGAATGTATATAAGATGAAGTCAAATAAACACAATATATTGATTTACCATGTATTCAAATCCTGAGGATCTGGGATTTCTATAAATGGTTTAAATAGTTTCTTCGAAATGCAAAGATTAGGTGAACCGAATACTAAAGTCAGCCAGTGCAGGTTTAGTGTATATTTAATGTGCATGTGTTGAATATTTAAAATGAGGGCGGAGCTCTAAAGGCAGGCTGCAGTTCCTATGAATGGGCTTCCTGTGGTCCACTATGCAACTTTGGAAGCTGATATGTCATGGTTGTACTTGAGTATGCAAGTCTACTGTAGCAAGGTCTTTGTTTCACTATGCTATTGTTTATCAAAACATCCTGACTGTGAATAGTTTCTGTGGCTGTATGTGTACACAGATTGTAAAGATGCACTCAAAGTATAAAATGTTTTGTGCTGTATCATAACCGCAGTGCATCCTTGTCTTGCACAGGCCTTCGAGGAACTCACATGACGCACGCCTATGACTTCTACAAACCAGACATGGTCTCAGAGTACCCGGTGGTCGATGGAAAGCAGTCCATTGAATGCTACCTGAGTGCCTTGGACCGCTGTTACTCTGTGTACCGCAGCAAGATCCATGCACAGTGGCAAAGAGGTATAGAGGAGGATTTGATTGTTGTTCCTATGTTTTTTTCACTGATTTAATAGCTGTTGTGGGTTACATGGCGTTAGAACTACCCCAAAATAGCAGCTATGTTTTGTCTCCTCGGTTTGTGTGTGACATCTTGTTTTTCTTGACAGCTGGGGTGGAGAAAAGTTTCAGCCTGGAAGACTTTAGCTTCCTGGCATTCCACTCGCCTTACTGCAAGTTGGTGCAGAAGTCGCTAGCACGGTTAATGCTCAACGACTTCCTTGTGTCCAGCCCCGGCTCACAGACGGGACCCTTCGCCGGCCTCGAGGCCTTCAGGTATTGTGGTGGACATTGTTCATTACTCAAGGATCGGTTTTGGAATGGTTGGGAATCCTTTTTTGTGCATGTTTGGTCCACTTTTACGGTGTAAAAGAAAATCTGAATCACTACTATGTTAAAAAACCTATTCACCTGTTCATATTTCATGTTTTGAATTGTATTTGATGTTGATCTCAAGGGATATTAAACTGGCGGACACCTACTTCGACCGGGACGTGGAGAAGGCTTTCATGAAGGCCAGTGCAGAACTTTTTGAGAAGAAGACAAAGTCCTCTTTGCTAATCTCCAACCAGAATGGCAACATGTACACCCCATCTGTCTACGGCTGCCTGGCCTCGCTTATTGCAACGTACGTTTGAACTTGTTTGCGGACACTCACACTACTTAACTTTATGAGAGTACCTAGTCACAGTACAGGAGTCTTTGCTTCTGTGCCCCATTCTTTGTGTTATTGGTGTTTTTCTATGGTAGATCTAGATGACCGGTCTCTGATTGACTAAAATGGTTTACTCTGCTTTTCTACAGACATTCTTCTCAACAACTGGCAGGTCAGAGGGTAGGACTCTTCTCCTACGGCTCGGGTTTGGCTGCAACTCTCTACTCCATCAGCGTTACACAGGACCATACACCTGGTGAGTTTACACACAACCCTTTCTAAGTACAAAATAAAAGCCTAAGAGTGCAACTCTACTGACATGCTGGTACCCGGAATGGTTTAATTTTTGGAATAGAAATGCTCCTAATTTCATTAGTAATGGATGACATTTCTAATTGACTGTTCTTGGGTTGCTCTCAGGGTCCCCACTGGACAAATTAGTGAGCAGCCTTTGTGACCTGAAGGCCAGACTAGACTCCAGGAGGAAAGTGTCTCCGAACGTCTTCAGTGAAAACATGAAGCTGAGGGAGGAGACCCACCACCTCGGTACAGACCTCCTAGCAACACCGTTCGAAAGGCTTCTGTTGGACTTTCAGTCATTTAGTTGTTATTGTTTTCAAAGATACAAAACATGCACATTAACTCCAGGACCTTTTTGTGTGAATTTCCCTGCATTGATGTGTCCCCTTATGACACTTATTTGGAGCCGGATGATAGCTGGTCAAATGTGTTTTAGAATGCTGACTTTTGTTTCCTGAACCAAAAGTCTAATTTAAGATTAGATTGGATCCACAAACGTGGATTTGCATGTTAGCCCTTTTGGAAAAAGCACGACCGATTTTCAAATCCTCCAAGGAACCCTGAAGTGATTGTGAAGTGTCTGTTATCTGCTGGTGGTCCCGCAGCAAACTACACGCCCCATGGCTCTGTGGAGGAGCTGTTCCCAGGAACATGGTACCTGACCAGGGTAGACGACAAGCACCGCAGGGAGTATGCCCGCTGTGCCAACATCGACGACTTGCCAGAGGCCAGACAGACGATGTCCAACACATCAACAGAGGTATTTCACACACTCAAGACATTCACATATAAATGTGTTGATGAACCCCAGGGTACAGTTTCCGAGAAAACATTTGTGATCACAGGCGGCTTGACCAACTCTGACACATGTAGCATGTTAAATAAAATGACTGTTTAGTTAACACTACTGTGTTAGTTCTGCACTACAACATGTGTTATCAGTCTAATTAAGCATTTGTATGTTTAATGAGCTGAGCAATTAAATGCTTTTTGAATTATAGTCATATGTAAGTAGAGAAGCGAATGTGCGAATGTGCCAAGGCCCTAGGAGCTACAAGCTGTAGAAGCTTCTACTTCTTACAATTCAGCCATGAAGTTAGCAGTTGTTCTTAGTGGAAGAAGAGAATGAGGCTACCTCGATCCATTCTGTTGATACATGGAAAGTGTCATTAATCCCGAGTGTCCAGTTTTGTCTTAAGTCAATGTCAAGTGCATGTGATTAACAAATTTGGGCATCATGCATAACTTTGAATGAGTCAAAAGTCCGGGTTTAATTTAGCAGTGCCCAAATGCATTGTATGCCCCTGTAACCCAGTCTGAATTAGTTGTAATGTGTACATTAAGAACCCTTTTGGTACTGTAGTGTCTGATTCCTGAGCACTAAGCTGTGTGGCCCACAGCCCTTCTGAATCCAGTGGACTGCTTTCCCCCCCCCCCCCTGCAGCACATTGTCGGCCACGCTACGAAGATGCCTTGTGTCCGGGCCTCCGTGGCCAGCCCCGGGGAGGTGGTCCGCAACGGGGACCACTAGCCTACCTCTGTGAGGTATCCATCAACGGTCAACCTCGATAGACACTAGGATTAACATTTTCCATTTTAATTGTTGAAATTGATTGTTTTCTAATAACATAGAAAGTTTGTACAAAGTAATTAGGGGGGCTTTAAGTTGCCGGAACTGCCAATATTCTAAATAATACCAATAAAAAGGCTGTTCTTGGGGAAACTGAAAGGCTATACTAAAAAAAGAGTAGAGAAAATTCTACATTTTACTCAACCGTTTCCAGAAGTTAGATATTTACGTTTAAGGGAGGGAACATGACAGCGACGTGATGCTATTGTGTTCCAGGAGTTTAAAATGAGCTCACTGGATATCAAGAAGAGAAGTCCCGCAGATGAAAAAGCAAATTATAGGAATATATTTTGGAACTGTTAATTTATACATACTTGCTGCTATGTGTCACCATGATGTCATGTCTCTTCTAGCTGTACAAAGGAGCGAGTGACTCAAAACTTATTACATTTTATGTTGCGATACCTCTGCTGTCTGGGAAACATCATCATGAATATCGTTTTGTATGACCTGTGTGAATCAGTAATGGTGACATTATGATCAGCTTAATTTGCTGCCACATCACCAGTCAGTTTTTTTTTTTATATATGAAGTATGTTTGCATACATGTTTGAAATGGTTTGAAAGTGTTTGTGATGCTGGTCAATGAAATACAGTCCATGTTATGCTATGTGGGCAATGTGTGCAACACGAAAAGAATCAAGTCAATGTAAACTTAATCCTGCAATCCATAACATTACACAGCAGGTTGTAACAATACTTAAAGGTTGGGTATGGGATTTGCAAAACGCCAGCAGATTTTGAAAATACACAACTCAAATGGTCCTACCCCCCCCCTCTCCTTCAACGCTGACCCTGACTCCACCCATTCCAAGTACATGGAAGCGCAATCATCCACGAGCGAACACAGAAGCGAGATTGAGTCATTAGCTAGTTGGCTAGCTCCAGTAGCTACTGCAGGAGAACAACAAACAGAAGCTTGCTCTGGGTCATGGGCTTTGAGTACGTGCACGAAGGGGTCACACGCGGTGAGAGGGGGAGGGGGAGTGCAGTCCGACCGTTTGATTGACGTACTTACTGTCCAATGCCACTTTGGTGGGTCTGGAAATCATTGGCTGGAGTTTTTCGAGCCCTGCCCGTTCCACAGATGATTGACTTGTTTAATTTTCATGTCACTAATTCTAACTCAGTGGCTGTAAGTGGGGTATGATAAGGATCTGAAATAATTTTGCAAAAATGGCCAAAAAAGAGAATTCTATACCCAACCTTTAATGGCTCTTCTGAGCTCGATCTCAGTAAGGACTCTTCTGTCTCCAATGCAGACCCAAATAAGGCAGTTTTCCATCATAATATTTTATAATATTTTGCTTACTGCACCGTCCTGCAAATTTAGATAAAGATCACAGTTATTCTGCAGCATGACAAGCTTAGGATAATCATAACCATGATACTCTCAGAACAAGTGGTATTGGGTAATGGAATGACTGGAGATCTCTATACATTGCTCACTACTTTGTATAGCTTAGACATGTCAATGAATGTTTGATTTGGTTATTTTTTCTTCACTTTGAGTGGACTCGGGCTGTTTTTATGATATTGTGTCCTAACTGAGATTATTTATATTTTATAGACCAGGAGATAAATGGATATGGGTGTCTAATCAGAGAACTTTATAGAATCAGTCTGACGTTTATTTAGCAATAAAGATAACCAAAAATAAATGTGTTATTCAAGCTGTTTATTTTGACACCATATAATAAAGTCATACATATTTTATCCATCATTTCCAAAATAAGCATTATTTACTACAGATCCGACATCTCTGTCATTCTTTACAAACAACCAAGGAGGCCTACAGAACATAGAAGGATTAAATCAGTGCGTTTTATTATTTAAGGAAATTGACAAACCATTACTTGCAGTACACTCCCAAGAACACACACGCACACATACACGAGTCACAATGCAAGAGCAGTGGACTGGACTTCCCCAGCGTTGTATGTCCGACGTGTTGGTGGTCCTGCAGTGCACCGGTCTGTTGCCATGTCCACCGCTGTCCTCTTCATTTTTCTTCTATGCAGAGGTGCCCACATTTGAGCTGGGCACCTCTGCAACGTATCAAGATAACTTATCAAGGTAATCATGACGGATAATGGTTACAGGTGACCAAAAACAGACGTTTGCGTATATGGTTGACGTACAGAATCCCATTGGGTTACGTTAAGCTACTCGATGGCTCCAACCCGGTGGCGAAACAAGAAACATTCTCCGCACAACCTCCACACCAGCAACGGGTTTAGATGCGAGGCTCAGTCGATGGTTAATACCAGTTCAGGATCATCAGATTTTATAGAAGCCTACTCCAAAAAGGGTGTGCATGAAGATTCTTGCAGACACACGAAAACCGACGAATGGTTCGTGCCAAAACAGAGGCCAGAAAAATCCCTGTAATAATTCTTTATTAGGTCCATGGTAATAACCTGGTACTATTTCACAGTAGGCCTACTTACTATCTTGAATCCACTCAAAATAAGAGACCCCTGGTATCTCTAACAAAACATATCATGATGCATTCTGATGTACATCAGAATGATGTACATTCTGATGTTGTAAGGCAGACTAATATGCAGTCAGATTTGCGGGTAAGGCTTTTTTTGGGAAGATGTTTCAGTTTCACTTCCAACCCGTTTGACCCAGAGCAGAAAGAGCAGGATCCTCTCTGATTGGCTTAGGTAAGGACTTGCCCATATGTTGACATCCTTTGCTGCCCGGCCAATGTCCAAACTGTTATTCAACTTCAATCTGGATCGTCTCACCGGTGTAAAACCTGAAAACTTGTCTGAAACAATGCAATGACTCAATATCTGGTTGAACAATACTAGTCTAGTCTGCTCAAATTTCATAAATATTTATTACATATCAAGGGACAGAAGTAACTACTTTCACAGCAG
>OLKM01000305.1:339272-341772 GCA_900291075.1 Melanogrammus aeglefinus | reverse complement strand
CTCACCTTAGGGTGGGGGGGGGGGGGTTCACAAGACAATAACTGGTCCCCAGTACACCTGATGAAAAGGAGGGGGGGGGGGGAGAGACCCGTAGACACCATACACAACTAAACAAATGTAACAATGCAAACGTAAAATGTAAAAAATCAAAATGAAAGAACACACAACTTGGAAAACAAAAAAAGACAAAAGTAAATGAAAACGCGACAGCGGTTCAATGCGCAGTGTGTCGGGGGGGGGGGGGGGGGTGAGGGGGGGTGTGGAACGATGACTGGGGGCGGGGGCTGGGTCCGGGCGGGAGATTGTCTTCATTTGAGGTCCAGGACGTCTCCGAAGGAGGTGGACAGGGTGAAGGCGGCGGCCAGCAGGGGGCACTCCTCTGGCAGCACGGCCCGCTCGGCCTCCGGCTCGGGGGTAGGGATGCAGTGCTGCTGCTGCTGGCCGTCGGGGTCCGCGTCGTCCGGGGACTCTGGGGCCATGCTGAGGGGGACACACACACATCATACACAAGGTAGACCTTAATGAACATCAACCACACATCATACACACGTAAGAACCTTAATGAACATCAACCACACCTCATCTGTTGTTGTGGTATTTAAAGTGATGGTATTAAGCCTCCAAGTGTGAGTGTGATCAGCCATTGTATGCCGTTTAAAAATCTGGGCAGATTTTTGAAAGGCTTGTAATGGCTAATCAGACTCACACTGGTGGCATAATATCCCCCCTTTAACAAATATGGAACACAACAGACAGAAGCTGAACAGACACTGCTGGTGTTTGGAGATGAACGATCGTTCAGCGTTCGATATATTTAGATTATGTAGCTGTAGAGTGAACTACATACTATGTAACGTGGGTTAAGATAAAAATCGGATCATCCCATTCTGTCTGTCCTTGTTCATTAAGTTGCTAAACAAAAAACATATCCCTATTTGTGTCTGTGTTGTGAAAACACCAACGGTGTCACCCAACAAGCGTTGAAGCCCCCCCCCCAGCCCCTCACCTGTCGCTGTTGACAGAGGTCAGCGCGTGGGGCTTGGGCTCCTCCTCCTCCGGAACGTTCTTCCGGCTCAGCCTCCTCTGCTTCACCGCTCCGCTGTCTGGCTTCCCGCTGGGCTCCTCGGTCAGACCTTAACGGTGAATTCACCCCCGACACGCGTCACACACATTTTTATTGGCGTAAAGAAGAGCATGGACAGTGTTAACCTGGTCCTGATTTCTGGTCTGATGACCCTTTTTCTGTCTGCAAACAAGACTGTGATGACAAACGGAAGAGAGGGAGCCAGACCGATAAAAACAGTGCATCGGGTCGGACTAGTGTTACATATTATTAGTATTATTATTATTATTATTATTATTATTATTATTATTATTATTATTATTATTATTATTATTATTATTATTATATATATATATATATATATATATGTATAGTGTTAACCTTTCAGAGTAAATCTGTAGTGCAGAGGTGCAGCTTGGTTTGGCACTGTTTATTAATATATTCATAGTCCATCCATGCCATACATTTATTGTGGATATGTAATGCATTTTTCTGAATAAATGACCCACTTGTGTGTGTCCTCTGGAAGAAGTAAACAATGTAGGAATAAAAATGACAATGGAGCCTTTTCACATCGACAAACACCGATGTGTTAGTAAGTTGTCGTGTTGGTTTTACCGAGTAGTTCCTTCCGTGTGCGACTGGCGATCTCCTTGATCTCCATGCGGGACAGGGACAGCGAGGCGGAGATGAGGGTGGGCGAGGGGCCCAGGATGGCCGCCGTGGGCGCGGTCAGCACCTTGTTGACCAGCGGGGACTTCAGGGGTCTCTCGATGCTGCGGCCCACCAGGTTGCTGAGGGGGATTTTGAAGATGTGCTTACACGCCAACTCACCTGGGGAGCGAGGGAGCGAGGGAGCGAGGACAGAGGAGGAGTTTGGAGGGAGGGAGAGCATGTAAAACAAACCACATTAGAAAAAACTGGATATAATATTATAAGGAAATCCATTGACGTATGGGTTATTATTTATGGAAAATGAAAGATTTTTAAAAAGAAGATTCCGACAAAGGGAAACAGAGTGGGAGGGAGGGCACAGAGAGAGATTACTGATACATATGATACATGCTCACTGTGTATAATGTTTACATCATGTTTTGTTTAATAATGCATGGCGCATTACATACAACCAGGCAGTTTCATAAAACACAACCTTCTGAAGCAGTCACGCTGTGGGAATGAAAACATGCGCTACACCTGTACTGACCAATGTATAGTAAATGCCTTAAAATAAAACTACTACACGTACACATGTTTCAATTAGCACTCATAAGACACAAACATTATCAACTCACTATATTGCTGTATAGCGTATACCATATATATTATATACCAGTATCTAATATGAGTTTAGCATTATGACTGTTCCGTTATAGCCTAGGGAATGACTCAAAGCACATTATGAAACACATTAAAATGCTCCAGCCTCTGCTTGCTCAG
>OLKM01000305.1:301901-335406 GCA_900291075.1 Melanogrammus aeglefinus | reverse complement strand
AGGGTGATGGTAGAGCGAGAGAGAGAGAGAGAGAGAGAGAGAGAGAGAGAGAGAGAGAGAGAGAGAGAGAGAGAGAGAGAGAGAGGGAGAGAGAGAGAGAGAGAGAGATAAACAGACAGTGAGAGACACAGATGACGGTGAGAAATAAATCTGTTCGTTGTCGGATAATAACAATTTTTTATGTCCTCTCATAACATTAAAAGAGTAAAAGTGGTGTGTGAATCATGTGCGTATTATTGCTAATGGCCGACTGCCAGATATGTCTCTCACTGGGAAGATAAAAATTGATTTGAAATGAGATATCAGAGAGAGAGAGAGAGAGAGAGATCCTTACAGATAATGTAACATACTGGCGAATTAAGGAATAGTTCTCTCTGTTATGTGTCTATCCACCACGGCCATTAAACAGACATAGAACGAGGACAGTAGCACCGTGCCCTGGTGTGAGTATGGTCCAGTGGGTTGAGGCCTGTCAGTCATCTGTCACTCCTCTCACCCTAGACGCCGTCAGCGTCAGCTCTGGGACCACTGCCGTGTACACCAGGTTGCCGTTGACAACCAGCCGGATTTCGATGGAGTCCGTCGTGAACGCCAGGATGTATGGGAACGCACACACTGCGCGCAGAAGAAGCACACGGCATGGAGCATGGAGGGGGATGAGCACTGGGCCCTAGGGGGCTCCAAGGAGCCTCCTAGGGGCCACAATCTGAACTACAGCCACATGCTGAAAACCACTAACCACACACACCTGCAGACGCATTTGGACATACACGCAAACACGCACACGCACACCTCCACACACATGTGCCCATACACACAAACATGCACACACAAACACACACCTGCACGTACACACAAACACAGAACAAGCCGCCACCCCGGCTGGCTTGTGTCCCGTCGAAATGGCCTGGCGCGACGTTACCATGGTTACATCACGCTCAGGGCCGGGGCCTCGCCGCCGGGGTAGGGTGTGGGGGGGGGGGGGCGGGCCGTTGCCGTGGTTACCTACCGATAGCATGAGGCATCTGGTTCCAGCTGAAGTGGAAGTCGGAGGTGTTGGACTGGATCATGGGGGTGGAGCCGTTGAACGGACACACCTTCTTGTAGTAGCAGCTATCTGTCGGGGCGGAGAGGACACCTTAAGTTATTATTATTATTTTACACTTGCATTACTGTCCATGGGAAAAGAGAAGGAAAGGAAGTCTCCTCCTTTCTATAGCTTATGCAGACCGGGAGGCCACGCCTCTCTGCCTGGAGCAGTCAGGGTGTGGCGTCTCCCTCAGGGTCACCTCGGTCCAGGAGGTGCCGGGGATTGAACCAGCAACCTTTCGGTTGCCAGCCAACCGGCTCTACATCCTTATCTACTGCAGCCCTCAAAATTATTATGCGGGGATTATTCAGGGCTTGTGTCCTACCCATTGTCTCTACCTCATATTAAATATGATATACTTTTATTTATCCAGTGGCATGGTCTTACTGTGGACTGTTTGAGGCCTCTATCTCCATGTTGTCCATGTGATGTTTGATATTTAATATACATGGATGTCCATTCTTTATCTTTATAGCTGCAACCTCACTCTCTAGGGACACAAATAAAGTAAGTTAACCTATCATTAAAAAACAACTACTCTTCCTTGATATGAGAAATGTTTTGTCACAAAACCAATATTCGGGTCTGTACGGTAAGTGAACGGTCTGAAGCCAGGGGCACCAATCCTCAGTCAGTGTGTACTGAAGTGTCCCGGTGAGAGAACAGGCGGACGTACAGTTGAAGCACAGCAGCAGGCCGGCCTCGCCGTCCTCGTAGACGTCGATGGCGCCGACAAAGTTGACCTGTGGAGCAGAGAGAGCAGCAGGGGGGCCATGAAGGAGCCGTTGCGCAGCATGCATTACTCACTCACACTCCCCAGCACCCATGACTTATTTAGCAGGTTGTTTTATCCAGAGTTGCTTAAAGCGAATTATGGCACGAGTCGTTAATCAGCCTGGCGCCTACAGCTAGGGTTCAACCCCCGGGGGGCTCAAACACAGAACGTTTGGGCTGGGAGTCGGACCACAGAACTTCACTACCCTCCCCTTCCCCGCGCTAACACAATGTCTGATTCGTTAGTGCACGTTTCCTCTCTTTTCCACAGACATATGTATAATAGTTGAGCAACACAATTTTTACAGTGGGAATTCTCAAACAAGGAATGGAGATTCAGTGAAGGGCACAGCTGCTGTGACTCCAGCTGGTTTAATCCCAGGGGGGCCCTCCTCCGCCGGGAGCTGCAAAACATGATGTTGGCTCCTGTCTCGGTAACCAAGAGGCAAATGGACCGGGCAACAGGCGGGCCCCTCAGATCCCTGAGAAGCCCCTGCAGGAACCACTTTGACAGAACTTTTGGCTGAATGGGTGTGTGTGTGTGTGTGTCTGTGTGTGATTGTGGTTGGGTTTGTTTGTATTTGTGTGTGTGCGTCTGTTTCCCATTCCTACTACCATTTGCGCGTGCATGTGTTTGTATTATGAATATGTGTGTGTGTTTGTGTTTTTGGCCGTTGACGTTTTTGTCTGTCAACATGTAAGTGTGTGTATGTGTGTGTATGCATTGGTTGGTGTGCTTTTCAGTGAGTATGTTTCTACATGAAAATGCGCGCGCATGTGTGTGTTTCTCCATGTTTGTGTGCATGTGTGAGTGTTTCTCTGTGTGTGTGTGTGTTTCTCTATGCGCGCGTTTGTTTGTGTGTGTTTGCGTGTGTTTGTGTGTGTGTGTTTCTGTGCGTGTGTGTGTTGCGCTACATACATGTATTTTTATATGTGTGTGTGTTGCTGTATACTGTATATATGTGTGTGTTGCTTTATACTGTATATATGTATGTGTGTGTTTCCCTCTGTGTGTGTGTGTGTGTGTCTCACCCTGCTGGCGTCCACGTGGTGCAGGCGGTAGGCGTCTCCGGTGCTCTCGTTGATCAGGTCAAACTGGTGTCTGTACGCAACGCAGATCATGTTGTCGTTCTCCCCTGTGGGCCCGTCCACCAGGGCCATCACCACGGGGGGGTCACACAGGCAGATCTCCTGGGGACAGGGCAGGGCCACGTTGGGTTTCACATTGATATGTCGGGGGATTTTGCTGACGCTTTTGTCGCACGCGACTTACAACCAAGTCATTCACACATTCCCACACCGACGGCGGAGTCAGCCACGCAGGGCGACAGCCAGCTCGTCAGGAGCAGTCAGGGCGAGGCGTCTTGCTCAGCGTCACCTCGGCCCTCAGCTAGGAGGAGCCGGGGATCGTACTAGCAACCTTCCAACTACCAGTCGACCCGCTCTTCCTCATGAGCTACTGCTGCCCGCAGGATCCACGCAGACTGTCTTTCCGTCTATTGATTTGCATCCTTCGATTTACTGAGTCAACTTTTCTTTACAGAAGGCACTGAGAGCAAAGCATTCAAATAATTATAAAAGTAATAGAGTAATAAGAGTAATAGAGTAAAGAGTAATAAGCTCCCCCTAGCGTCGAGGTGTCCCTGAGCAAGACCCCTCACCCTGACCGCTCCTGACGAGCTGTCTGTCGCCCTGCGCGGCTGACTCAGCTGACGGTGTGTGAATGTATGAATGGATGAATGGGTGAAAGTTAGGCAATTTTGTAAAGCGCTTTGAGTGGCCACTAGTTAGAAAAAGCGCTGTATAAATGCAATCCATTTACCATTAACCCCGTTGGGATCCACTTTGACCTCAGGCTGCCACAACAACCTATTGATTAGCCTATCTCGATTTTCTGACAGAACTTTTTGGTACGAAAGTAATTGAGAGCAACACATTAAAGTAATAATAAAAGTATGACTCATAATTGGGACTGGGAAATTATTATCATGATTTAGTTGGTCGGCAAACAGCCGAAAACGAGCTCATCTAGCTCTGCATTCGGCCAACTTTAATAAAACCAGGTGCAGAAAGGGAAAGTAATAATGATGGAACATACAAGGACATAAGTTAGGGTGCTAGGAGCCTGCAGACACCTCGGGCAGGGCTCCTTAGTTTAAATGTCAGGCGGGGACGATTCGATTGGTCCAACTGTCTGCTTGAAAGAGCAATAAGATGTCGGGGCTAACACGCACACAGACACACACACTCACACAGACACACACGGACAAGCACGGACATACACACCGGCATGCTCACGCACATACACATGCACACACACACACACCCCAAAACAGATACAAGCACAAACGCACACACATGCACACATGCACACACACACACACACACACACACACACACACACACACACACACACACACACACACACACACACACACACACACACACACACACACACACACACACACACACACACACACACACACGCGCGCAGTCCCGTACCCGTATGTACTGAAACTCCTCGACT
The DNA here is from genome assembly GCA_900291075.1 of Melanogrammus aeglefinus. Taxonomy (NCBI): domain Eukaryota; kingdom Metazoa; phylum Chordata; class Actinopteri; order Gadiformes; family Gadidae; genus Melanogrammus; species Melanogrammus aeglefinus. The sequence continues at coordinate 331,015 of OLKM01000305.1, read as the reverse complement.
GGCGAGTCTGCAGCCGACGCCATGGCGCTGAAGCCCTCTGGGCGGGGCTGTTTCCTGGTGATGAGGAGGAGCTTGTTCCTGATGGCCGCCACTATCCTCAGCTCTGAGCCGTGGTGTGTGTTGATGGAGTAGAGGTGGCAGCCTGGAGCGCATAGACGCACACAGAAGACATAGGTCAAGGACCGCATAGACACACACACACACGTCACACACACACACACACACACACACACACACACACACACACACACACATCACACACACACACACACACACACACACACACACACACACACACACACACACACACACACACACACACACACACACACACACACACACACACACACACACACACACACACACACAAGAAAGGTCAGACAGACAGACAGATAGATAGATAGAAAGAAGGAGAGACAGACAGATAAGAAAGAGAAAAACAGACAGACAAACAGAAAGATAGAGAGACAAACAGATAGACAGACAGATATAGACAAACAGACAGACATACACACAGAAAGATAGATATAGACAAACAGACAGACAGACAGACAGATATAAATAGACAAACAGACAGACGGAAAGATAGAGACAAACAGACCGACAGACAGACAGACAGACAGATAGATATAGACAAACAGACAGACAGACAGCCTACCTTTAGTTTTCTCCAGTTTGTTCTCTCTGCTGTCACACTTGCTTCGTACAGCCTGCTTCTCCTCCAGTCCTCTCTTCAGTGAGCTGAGTCTGAACACGTACAGGCGAGCGTCTTTACCTGCAACCACAGAATCAACTCCATGAATAAAACCTGCTAAACTATCCTTTTAGGCACACAAGGCTAATTGCCAGCGTGTCCAAATGTGGAGTGGGCTTTGAACACTGTATCACAGTTGTTAGAAAAGTGTCTGTGCTCGTGGAAACACGAAGCAGCGACCAGCATTTCCATACACAAACAAAAAATAATTACTGTGGAGTTTTGTTTCTTTTGGTGCTGAGAAGAATTCAGGCAACGGTTCGAAACGCATCCAATTAAAGGATTTAATTTTTAAAATGAAATGGGACTATTCAATTTCTGCTATAATCTTTTTTTGTATGATCATATTTTGGTGTCTGTTTGTCGACTGACTGCCCAGACTTCCTGGTCAGCCGGAGGACAGCCAGCCAGGAAATCGTTACACTGTTCAATTGAATTAAGCAGTAGGCTGTTTGTTTAATAGGTCAACGAGGTCCTGTAGCACAAATAATGCATACACGCATACACACTGACATGCACGCGCAACCAAACACACAGGCATGCATGCATGCATGCACACACACACACACACGCACACACACACACACACACACACACGCACGCACGCACGCACGCACGGCACGCGCACGCACACACACACACACACACACACACACACACACACACACACACACACACACACACACACACACACACACACACACACACACACACACACACACAACTGAGCTTAGCTTCCTGTCAACACAGTATGTGATCAATATGTTCACTAAAGCTGTGGACAGAGCTCTTGTGACAGAGGGATATAAAATAGCTGGAAACAGAGAGAGTAAGACAGAGAGAGAAAGAGAGAGAGAGAGAGAGAGAGAGAGAGAGAGAGAGAGAGAGAGAGAGAGAGAGAGAGAGAGAGAGAGAGAGAGAGAGAGAGAGAGAGAGAGAGAGAGAGAGAGAGAGAGAGAGAGAGAGAGAGAGAGAGATGTTGTTGAACTGTGGAGTTTGCTCAAAAGAAAATGCATTTGTTTTGTTCCTATTTCCCCCTTCATACACTTTGAATGAATGCATTCATAGGGTTAGGGTTGAATTAATTAATTCAGGGTCAGCTCAAGCACTAATTCATCCGGATGTATGTTAATGTTCAAAGGATCGCACAGGTCTTCCTCCTCATCAACACTTAAAACAAGGCATCTCCATCCAGGATTCTGGGTGGTTCCTGGATCCAGAATGGGCAATGGAGGGCATTCTGGGTAATGATTAGAGTAATGATGGATGATATATGATGAATGGATGATGGATGATGCATGGATGATGGATGGATGGATGGATGATGGATGGATGGATGGACGGAGGTGTCTTGGTCCTGGACGGGGGTCCCAGGTAGACCCACCTTTGTCAGCCCTGGTGACCAGGAGGTCCTGAGGCTCCAGGATGTGCATCTGCTTCACCACCAGGGTCTTGTCGAACACCTGCACGGGCGGCGCGGCCAGCTGCTCTGGAGCCACCAAACACAGACACAGACACAGAGATACACACACACAAAACACACACATCACACACACATTACGCACGCACACACACACACACACACACACACACACACACACACACACACACACACACACACACACACACACACACACACACACACACACACACACACACACACACACACACACACACACACACACACACACACACAAACACACACACACACACACACACATTCCAGACACATAACACACAACACACACATAAGTTGGACTATTCATTTTTTTTCTTTCGTACATTTGTTCTATTTTCTTGCTGTATTTTTGTGTATATATTTCTATATTTTTGTACTTCTTATTCATTCATATTTTTTTAGGTGCCACTTTTATACAGTCTTTTATATATTGAGCACTTATGAAATACAGATGACATACATGAATAAAGTACATTGATTACATACATTATTCATTACTAGCTCATTCTTTGGCACTAATAAGTGTAAAGGGCTTCAAACGTACAACCCCCCCAAACATTGCCTTTATGCATATTAAATGAAGCCATGCCCTCTGCTTGCAGCCCTACGTCACTGAGGCTTGGAGAGGACAGGGAACCGATCACACGGCACTCACCGATATTAGACTGTGTCGGGTCGCAGCCTAAAAGAGAGGAATTAAAAGGAACAGAGAAACACAATCACATTTGAAGACATGGCTACTAATGGAACGGATTGAGTGGGGGAGAGGATGAGAAAGAGAGGGAGAGGGAGAGGGAGAGAGAGAGAGAGAGAGAGAGAGAGAGAGAGAGAGAGAGAGAGAGAGAGAGAGAGAGAGAGAGAGAGAGAGAGAGAGAGAGAGAGAGAGAGAGAGAGAGAGAGAGAGAGAGAGAGAGAGAGAGAGAGCGAGAGAGAGAGAAAGAGAGAGAGAGAGAGGGAGGAAGAGGACAATGGAGGGCTATCGATAGGGTGACCTCACCATCCAACACCATGACCCCTGCTGTGTCCGTGGCAACAAGCAGAGACTGACCCCAGGAGTCGGCGCACACAATCTCGTACGGGAACGTGCTGCAGAATGGCTGTGATTCCCATGGCTACAGAAAACACACACACAGACACAAATATGAATAAAACACATATGAAAACACAGACACACACAAACACACACAAACACAAACACATATAAAACATACAGTATACAAACAGATTAAAAACCGCACACACACATACACAAAAAAAACACACACACACACACACATACACACAGATCAAAACCCACACACATACACACAGATAAAAACACACACACACAACCAGATAAAACATACAGACAAAGTATGTCGTGCACACAGAGACAAAAACACCTGCTGTAGTGTATGTGCTAAGCACACACTTGATGGACATTACAGTTGGTGGGTACCCAGGTTCGATGTAACCTGCTGAGCTATGCTGCATGCTACTCCCACCCTTCGACCCGCCCCTCAGATGGTCTTCCTTCCCCGTCGGAGACGCACAGAGTGCCCTTAGGAAAACCATTCAGCCACTGATGGATCTGGGCTTTCCATTTATAACATCAGTCCTCAACATGACGTGATGGATTGCACTGCGCGCAAAATGAATGTGAACTTTGCTTAACAAATATTAATATGACATTTATTATTAATAGATAATGAAATACACAATGATTCGGCATCAAGTTTTTTCATTATAAGTTCTATCTTTTGCTGTCCAAACCTTGGGATGTCTATCTTGAGACGCTGTAAGCAGCTTAGACCCTCCCTGGTGGCATAACCTTTCCTTTTTCCCTCAACAATGTCCTGCTCTTTAGCGGGGACAGGCAGGGCCCACTGGTGCTACAGTGATGGCTTCACCTCTTTCCGACATAGGCCAGTGGTTACAAGGCTGGTGGGGGCGTCTCCTCGCACGATGGTCTTCAGCTTCAGCGCCTGGAGAAGCAAAAAGCAGCACAGGGTCCACCGTGGAGACCGTCAATACTGCCTGGTTCAATGGGCCCCTCAATGGGTGGATGTACGTACGATAGTGAGTGCACGGTCTCTTGAGATCTCTCAAAGTGTGTGTGGCGATGGCTGGTGTAACCAGTGCATGTTGATTGTTAAATGCACAACACAACACACATCCTCAGCCAGTCCCAGAGTCCAATCAGTCTGACCAGGGCCAGTGAGGCTGCTTAAACCAGCCATCATCCATACACTCACCCAGTCTCTATGTATGTATCCTGTATGCCTTAGTCTGTGATGCTGCCTGTCCTATCCATGTCTCTATCCGTGTATGTCTCTATGTATGTCTCTATGTATCTAAGTCTCTATGCATGTCTCTATGCATTTCTCTATGTATCTGAGTCCATAGGTATCTAAGTCTCTGTATCTAAGACAAGTCTCAATGTATCTAAGTGTGTCTATATAAGTGGGGCTATCTGTCCTAGCCATGTCTCTATGTATGTATGTATGTATGTATGTATGTATGTATGTATGTATGTATGTATGTATGTATGTATGTATGTATGTATGTATGTATGTATGTATGTATGTATGTATGTATGTATGTATGTATGTATGTATGTATGTATGTATGTATGTATGTATGTATGTATGTATGTATGTATGTATGTATGTATGTATGTATGTATGTATGTATGTATGTATGTATGTATGTATGTATGTATGTATGTATGTATGTATGTATGTATGTATGTATGTATGTATGTATGTATGTATGTATGTATGTATGTATGTATGTATGTATGTATAGTATGTATGTATGTATGTATGTATGTATGTATGTATGTATGTATGTATGTATGTATGTATGTATGTATGTATGTATGTATGTATGTATGTATGTATGTATGTATGTATGTATGTATGTATGTATGTATGTATCTAAGTGTGTCTTTATAAGTGGGGCTATCTGTCCTCGCCATGTCTCTGTATGTATCTAAGTGTGTGTCTATAAGCGGGGCTACCTGTCCGATCCTGACGAACTCTGCTTGCCGAGCCTCCTCCTTCTTGCGCGCTGACTTAGGCGACTCCGGGAGCACGTCGCTGAAGGAGCGTCGGTTCAGCATGTTCTGCGGAGAGAAAGGAACCTACGCATGGAACGCCGACACGCAAACACACACGGACACACGGGGTATCGACACACACACGCACACACGCACATGGAAGTAGAGGATGAAACAAAGAAAAAAAGGAAGGGTCTCAGATTGACCCGGCAACAGCAGAGATGGGAGGGCGGGGGGGTCATTGAGGGAGAAACCAGAACCGAGTCACGGTACAGGAGCAACAGTGAACAGTGGGGGAGGGGGGGAGTCAAAGTGATCAGAGACATGGTGGGGGGGGGGGGTAATAAGAGGGGGAGGAGTCAAAGTGATCAGAGAGGTGGTGTGGGGGGTAGTAAGAGGGGGAGGAGTCAAAGTGGATACAGAGAGGTGTGGTGGTTGGGGGGGGTAGTAAGAGGGGGAGGAGTCAAAGTGATCAGAGACATGGTGGTGTTTGGGGGGGGGGATAGTAAGAGGGGGAGGAGTCAAGTGATCAGAGAGACGGTGGGTGGTGGTGGGGAGTGGGGGGGAGGGTCGGTGATCGGAGGCGTGGTGGTGGGGCGGCTGTGATCTTGCTCAGAAAGACAGCATTGCAGTGTTATACAGTGTGTTGCATTATGCAGAGGCACACCCGGCCAGCCAGGGCTGCGACAGAAGCGGCTCAGAGCAGAGTGAAGCGGAGGTACAGAGCGGTACGCTGGGTGAAACGCCACAGACAGGAGGGCCTTCCTTTGTTTGCCCTTTTTGCCTGAACGGCCTTTGAGAAGGAGGACCAGAAAGGAGACACGACTGTAGTCCTAAAGGGTAGAGGAGCATGGGTAAGGTTTGAAGGGGGGGCTGGAGGGGACACAGGGGCCTCTCTCTCGGGGGGGGGGGGGGGGGGGGGGTGCGGGTGTGTACCTTGGGCAGGTCAGGCATCAGGTCCTGGCACAAAGAGCGAATCAGCATGTCCAGGGTCCGCTGGCGCTTCTGGGCAAAGGTGGGCGTCTCAAGCGTGGCTTTCTCTCCGTTGATTACTGCAGGGTCAGAGGGTCAGAGGTCAGAGGGCCGCTAGACCGGGGGGGGACCCGGCTAGCCTCAGGCGTCAGCGCTATTGTCTCTGCTTACGTTTTACTAGCAAAAAGTCCCTGAATTCTTGGTGGTCCGTAAACACTGGGGGGGAGGGGAGTGGCGGTCCGAACAGAGGAACGCTCTCTTCTGAGAAGATCTTCAGTCTGGGGAGGAGGAACACACACGTCCGCGTCAGGGATCAGTACAGCGAACCGGCGGTATTGATAAACGATAAACGCTGATCAGGTGAGGTCTTGAATCATCCTGAAGTGTTGATTTGGGACCGGCTTGCTGTACATTATCCTTCTTATTACTGGGATACTAACTGCATAAATCAATCATTTGACAAAATAAATGATTATTTTATTGATTTAAAAGAATGTCATTGCTTCATGATTGAGTGTTCAACCAAGTTGTGGAAAAGACATCTACACTTATTTCAATTGACGCATAGAAAGCTTTACATAAGTCGTTGCTGATGTCAAAACTCAAATCAAAACTACTCACCTGTAACTGTCATTCTCTCTGTTATATCTAACTAATGCAAATATATCTGAGAATAAAGTCAAGGGAACAACAAGATGCAGCACCCTATGCAGTTTGATGGAACATCATATGTACCAAGTAACAGACTATGTAAAAATATCTAACTAACCAAATTAAAAAGTGGGATTGTATGCGAGAATAAATATTGAATAGAAAAACAGTATATTGAAAAATATATATCTGGTAAACGTCTCTATGCACAATATGAGTGCTAGAAATGATATGTGAATTTACAAGAAAATAAAATATAAATGTATCCGTAAAATGATGGGTGAGCAGAAGAACTGAGAGGTGAGCGGTATAACTGATGGGTGAGCGGTAGAACTGATAGGTGAGCGGTATAACTGATGGGTGAGCGGTATAACTGATGGGTGAGGGGTATAACTGATGGGTGAGCGGTATAACTGATGGGTGAGGGGTATAACTGATGGGTGAGCGGTAGAACTGATGGGTGAGGGGTAAAACTGATGGGTGAGCGGTAGAACTGATAGGTGAGCGGTATAACTGATGGGTGAGCAGTAGAACTGAGAGGTGAGCAGTAGAACTGATGGGTGAGCAGTAGAACGGTGAGGTAGGATACGGGTGAAGTGTGATCGGATCATGGACGGCTTGAAGGAGGGCGAGGCGTCCTCTCCTTCCTGGAACACGATGGTGACGATGTCGTTTCCGATGTGTCTCTTCCTCTCGACCTGCAGAGAGGCAGATAGAGATGGGAAATAAGGAGAAAGGGAGACATGACGCACGCATGACGCTAGTTAATAAGCTTTATGGTGTCTGGCTTCTGTCAGCCTTTAAGGTTTATCGGTCTGAAGGGTCGCAAGGCCCACCAGATGATTCAATCCCAGTCTGTAGTTACGTCCGTGCAGGGAAATGTATTTATGCAGCACTTTAAAACGCAGAACGGCTGGGAATCAAAGAGCTGTAGGGAGAGATAGTGGAGAATGCATGCAGCCGACTGCGACAGAATGAAATTACGACAACATAGGAGTAGAGGAAATTCTCCAGCACTGCAGCAAAAGTAGTGACAGAGTGTGGTTGAGTCTGAAACACAGGCATTCACTTGCTAACACCACTACACTATGCTAACGCATGCGTGCGCGCGGGTTTAAAGTTACTTTGCTAACGCATTTGTTTGTGTGTTTGTCTGTGTGTGTGTATCTTAGATATCGCTTGCGTGCTTGACTGCGTGTCTATCTGCGGGTTTGAGCTGCACGTTTGCTCGTCACGTGTTTGTGGGTGTCTTAGATATCGATGTGTGTGCGTGACTGTGCGTGCGTGCATGTGTGTTTGAGCTGTGTGTTTGCCAAGCCCGTGCACGTTTGTGTGTTCTTTGAGTGTGTGTTGACGGGCTGCACCATCTGCGAGGGCACTGCAGTGGTCCAGGACGCTAACAAGCCTCAGCCCGCACTCAGCCCAGCCTGGCCTCACACGGCCTGCGTCGCCACACCACCCCTTCAGCCAAATATGCTAATTCAAGGACTTGGAATCTTCTCACAACTACAACAGCAGTGACAGCAACCCCCCCGATCACCACACACACACACACACACACACACACACACACACACACACACACACACACACACACACACACACACACACACACACACACACACACACACACACACACACACACACACACACACACACACACACACACACACACACACACACACACCTGCTCCCTCCCTCCTTCTAGACTTCAACCAGTTATTTTCCATCCCCTCTGTCTATCTCTGCTGCATACACCTACATATTAATGCAACATCAGCATCGACTCACACATGAACACGCACACACACACACACACACACACACACACACACACACACACACACACACACACACACACACACACACACACACACACACACACACACACACACACACACACACACACACACACACACACACACACACACACACACACACACACACACACACACACAGAAACACACACACAGACACAGACTAGGGCTGCTACAATTAGTGGATTGAAATAAGTTTGACAACCGATTAATCCTTTTGGCCATTGTTCAAGAACAAATTACAAGAGTTAAATCTTAAATACGTTGTCCATGGATCATTATAAAATGAATAGTTTCGATTTCTTGGCTAGTGGTCGGGTAAAGAAGTAACATTAAAGACATCACTTTGAACTCTAGTAACTCTGAATGGAATTTGGTATTGTTTCTTTTTAGACATTTTATGTACTAAATGATTTAACCATTAATCAAAAGAAAAATAGGATTATTCATTGCCTATGAAGATAATCATTAGTTGCAGCCCTAGCATATACACCCATACACACACACACACACACACACACACACACACACACACACACACACACACACACACACACACACACACACACACACACACACACACACACACACACACACACACACACACACACACACACACACACACACACACACACACACACACACGCACACACACACAAATAGAGGACACTGTCTTTAGACGTTGCCTAGGGGTTGAGTGTGGGTCCTCTCCCCCCCCATGCCCTTCCTTTGTTATGGGTTCTGTTCTGAACAATAAGGTCCTTCTGCGGGTTGGGCAGAGGGGGGAGGCAGGAGAAGGCGCAGCCAGCAGCCATTAAGAGGTTTCTGCATGAGGTTATCTGAATATCTTGAATTTGAAAGCATTGGTGGTTTTGGTGGTTATTACAAATGTAAACCGGTATGATTATTGAAGGCTTTGCTGTATAATAAACATCACTTGAACAATACTCACAGTTCGGTAGAGCTATGGTTATGGTAAAGAGCGGTTCGATCTTAATGGTGAAATGTACACTTGTAACCTATATCTCACAAGTGTTGAACATTAACTTAAATAAATAATTGTTATATTATATACGGGATCAATCACCTGTCCCTCCTCCTATATCTCCAGTGTCTGATTAGGTGGATGAACCCCAGTCACATATCCAGACCTACAACAAACAATACTATACATATTTTATTTCTGGCACTCAACAACACAGCACGATGTCATAGTTGTGACAGTTGGTGAGGCCTAATATTTGTTTTTGCCTCCAGCCAACGCAGTGACGTCCGCTTTAAAAAGGGTATATTAAATAAAAAACAAAATATATACATCATACTCACTGATCTACTGTCTCCTCGGATGTATTTTATAGCATTAAAGTTAATGGTTGCGTTTAAGTGAATCCATTTTCTGCAGTGCTGTGTTTTTATGTAAAGCATGTCGTCCTACCGTGTAACTGTGTTTGTTCACCCTGTTTCCTGTGCTGGATTATAACAGCATTACCATCCCTGACATTTCAGTGTCCAAACAGAACAATGACCATGGACAGATAAATAGCATTTAACCGATTCAGCCATGAGAACAAAGGCTTTTAAGTACAGCTCCATGGACCCAACCCACGGGGGTTAATGCAATCACAGACAGAGAAGAGCAACAATACGAACAAGCCAGGGCTGGAATGGCCAGAGGGGAAAGATATTGTTTCCAGAGCCTTAATAGTCCCTGCGGTGGAGACGAAACGGTCTGCGTTAAGACGACATGAGACTATAGTCCGGGCCTCTATGGCCTGGTCTTTGGATGTAGAACCACTTTTTTCTGTTCTCCACACATGAACGTCAAACGGAACACCTCTAGCACAACTGGTCGAAGAATGGCGGCAATGTTACCAGGTTATATGGCTAGATGCTTTGAGGAACAGTTTCTCAACATACCAAACCATGGCACAAGAGAGAGAGAGAGAGAGAGAGAGAGAGAGAGAGAGAGAGAGAGAGAGAGAGAGAGAGAGAGAGAGAGAGAGAGAGAGAGAGAGAGAGAGAGAGAGAGAAAGAGAGAGGAGAGAGAGAGAGAGAGAGAGAGAGAGAGAGAGAGAGAGAGAGAGAGAGAGAGAGACCTAGCCTCCCACCTGCTGTTTGTTCTCCTTGGAGTAAGGTAACATGGTTGAGACGTGGAACATGAGTTCATGGCCCTGATACACGGTGTAGATGGATTGCATTCCTGTAGTGTCATCTGTGGTGGAGAGAGAAGGAAAACGGTCATGATCGTGTCTGTAGTCTGTGCCTCGTAGCCACCCCTAGCTGTTCCTTAATGACATGCATCTCAATTCGCTGAAGGTGACTTTGGCTCAAAGCACCTGCTAAATAACTAACTCGTGAATCTAAGGAGAAAAAAAACAATGACAAGGTGCTAAAAAATACCCATGACTAGATCCATGTCTCCAGCCGAGTCATTATTGTGAGTAGCATGCAGGTGCGATATGACGTGTGATACAGTTATGAGACTTACTCTTGGTGTCCAGCCCCCCGCGGTAGCCGGCCCACCCCTGCAACGTGACGCTGTCTCCCAGCAGGCTGAGGAACTTCTCGAAGCTCTCGCTGCCCATCTCTGAAGCACAACACACAGGGTGGGTGAGGGAGGGCAGCGCTCACTGTACATTTAGGGGATTTGCTGACACTTTTATCCAAAGCGACTTACAACCATTCATTCACAAACCGCCGGCGGAGTTAACCACGCAGGGCGCCAGCCAGCTCGTAAGGAGCAGGGGTCTCTAAGTGACACCTCGATATTCGCTAGGAGAAGCTGGGCATCGAACTAGCAACCTTGCCGTTACCAGCCAACCCGCTGTAACTCCTGAGCTACTGCCGCCCTCTGTACCACAGTACCACACATCTCTGTGTCGGTGTCAAGGATGTTAGCATGTCCTCGGCAGGCCACTTACCGTTGCTAAACATTTCGTCATCTGTGAGCTGTCCGTCTTTGGCGTACAGCACGCCGAATTTGAAGTTGACAGAACCCTGTGAAGTAATATTGTAAGATGAGAAGAATAAAATCAATAAGTTTCAAACATTAAAACTTCACAGGAAAATATCATGGCAACAAAACTATTCTAAACTGATTGGTTGGTAGAAACGGTGAAACTCTGTAACAGGCAATGAAGAAAACAAATCCATATCTAAACGGTAGTGTCAGCCCTAAGAAATACATGTAGTGAAATGTGACTATGTGTGCGGGAGCAGAAACAGGCCTAATGAGGCCAATTAAGGGCCTCTGATGCACTCCACCACGTTGGTCGCACTGCAGATGTGCTAGCTTATCGGAGGTGAAGCGGCCTAATTGTCTGGTTCGGTTTGTGGGTAATGTTGAGTGGCCACACATTAAAAGACCCAGACGAAACAGAAATACCTTTAAAAAGATCTCTCATTTTAAAATGAGAGAAAGTAAAAAAAAACAAATGCCGCTTGAATGCCAATGCTGCTTGAATGCCAATGTAGACTGAATAAAATAAATTACAATTCCATTGATTAAAAAGAGAGTTAATATACAGTCGCCATGGTAACTTGTAGCAGACCAGGAAATGGAACGCTTACCTCCTGTTCCTCCAGCACCAGTAGATCCTATGGTAACAGAAACATAATGCAAACGCAATATTTAACAGTTGGTTCCCTTTCAGCAGGGAGATCTGCTGTCAAACCTTCAGATCTCAGGTTGATATATATTCAAACTGTGATAGACCCCTGCTTCATTTCGAAAAAAAAAAAGTGCTTACCGCATCTTATCCTATCCTATCTTTGTTGTATACAGGGAATGGGTTAACCTAGCGGTTGTGAGTGCTTGGTACTTGGTTCTATGAACATCCTTACTGCACCAACAGCGATATATTGTTTCTCCTTCTTCTGATAAATGAGCTTATTCCAAGTTGCTTTGATAAAAGTGTCTTCTAAATGCCCTAACTGTAAATGTAAATGTATTTCATGAAATGCGCTCCGGGTTTACAACAGACCCTTTTCTATATCTATGCGCTTAGTTACCTTCTGGATCTCTGGGTTGAGGATCTCTCGGGGGCCTCTCTCAAACCGGTCCAGGTTCATTGCACTGTGAAGAGGGGAAGCAACGTCAACGTCGCTGGTGCTGACCACACCTTCACACTCACACACACTCTGCTTTATCCATGAGGTTGACTCCAAGGATTAAGGTGTATTCTTCAGGCTATTTGGGATGGGTTAATGAAATGAAGTGATGGTGAGGTCACCTACGTCCGTCCGTCTGTCGTGTGTGATTGATCAAGTGAGTGATAGTGAGTGATTGTGAGAGAGTGAGTGATAGTGAGTGATTGTGAGTGAGTGTGTGTGTGTGAGTCCAAGGTATCCTCAAAATAGTTGGGGTGATGGTGTACGAAAAGTGACGCACAATGTTTTGGATGAATCCACAAATTTCCAGCTCCACAAGCGATCAGTTCGCCTGCGTGCTAAATCAAGGAAGACATTGCTTTTATTCTCAGTGGAAATGGGGGACATTAATGGTGTGTTTTCTGACCTCTCAGGGAGGAATTACATCACCTCTGGTTGGGCTGGAACCACCACATTGATATTCTTGTATGTCCTTTAGGCTCTCTTTCATATAACACAGACCCCATGTCTTTAGCTCATTGTGTATCACACCGCCTAGATCAACCACCAATTCACGTCACTTCTGGTTTGGGGTCAGCAACCTTCACTATCAAAAGAGCCATTTCTGGACCCTCCCACCAAATAAAATTGTTCTGGAGCCACAAAACCAGCCATTCCACCTCTAAAATGAACAGAACACTGCATCACATAACGTCCAATATATATAGTTATACTACATGTAAAATAACCAATGGCCTATAGTTTGTTGCATTTAAGAAATGTGTTGGTGTAGGGATATTTTAGTTGACAAAATATTAATAATCAATATAAATCTGGTTCTCTATTCCTTATTCCTATAAATATGCAGCATGCCATGATCACTGCAGTCAACAATAGAAATAGTCACTGAGCATGGATAACAACCTCTAACTAACACATGAGGGGGTCATTGCCTCTGCGGCACTCTGGGAGGCGCTGTTCTTTCTACACCTGACTATATTAGTCTATTTCCTAGCCAGCGAACCTAGTTTATGCCAAAAGAAAAACTATTTACGGCAGCTCTGCTGTCGCACGTAACATCGTAATGGCATGAGCACGATGGATTGGAGGAAAACCAGGATAAACCTTTATCTTTATCTTTAAGTAAACTCTATTGTTCATGAATCCTTACCTAGGTTTGTGTAAATTAACTGTAACATATAACTTATAAACTCCTTATCAACGTGAACTGTGCCCACATTGTGTACATTTAATGTCTCTCATCTCAGCGTCCCGCTCCTATCACAAGAATCTAGAAACAATATGTTTGTGGGGTTGTTCAGAATATTGTGTTCATAACATGTTGATGTATTGATTACAGGATATATGCGTACATGATACAGAAAATTAAGTAATGACCATAGGTCAAAGGTTGCATATTGATATATACGATAACTGTGGGGCTGGTGGAGTCATAACAAAAATGTAGCTCATTGCTCCACATGTTTGAATTACGTGTTGTGTAATCAAACATATAATTAAGGTTATTTCTTAAACAGAATATGGCCAACCCCGATTATAGTCCCTCAAAAACCCCAAACGAGCATGAAAAACGACACAAGCAGTTGAACTAACTATACATCATCCTACAATCACTGAAGGGAGATTAAGACAATAATAATAGGCAAATTCTTTGCTAGAAATGTTATCAAAATAGATTTTGATGCCAAAACAAGTGTATTATTGCATGTTGCCAACGTTCTCTGGTTCTGCTCCTTAGGGTAGGATCACTGATCACTAGTGTTTCTGGATATTAGTAGAAATCTTACGACAAATTGTGCATATCCTTCATAAGGTATCATAAAAATGTTGGATGAAACCAGTTTGGTGAGTGAGGTCACACACACACATTCGAGTGTGTGTGTGTGAGTGAGTTTCTGAGTGTGTATGTGTATGTGGGTGTGTGTGTGTATGTGTGTGTGTGTGTGTGTGTGTGTGTGTGTGTGTGTGTGTGTGTGTGTGTGAGTGTGTGTGTGTGTGCGTGTGTGTGTTTGTGTGTATTTGGGGGTGTGTGTGTGTGTATATGTGTGTTTGTGTGTGTGTGTGTGTGTGTGTGTGTGTGTGTGTGTGTGTGTGTGTGTGTGTGTGTGTGTGTGTGTGTGTGTGTGGTGTGTGTGTGTGTGTGTGTGTGTGTGTGTGTGTGTGTGTGTGTGTGTGTGTGTGTGTGTGCAACAGGTGGCGTTTCTTACCTTAGGATAGACTTCACTGATAAGGTTTTGGTAGGACAGTAGGGGAGGCTTATCTTCAAGGTCCCCTGAGAGAGAGAGAGAGAGAGAGAGAGAGAGAGAGAGAGAGAGAGAGAGAGAGAGAGAGAGAGAGAGAGAGAGAGAGAGAGAGGAGAGAGAGAGAGAGAGAGAGAGAGAGAGAGAGAGAGAGAGAGAGAGAGAGAGAGAGAGAGAGAGAGAGAGAGAGAGAGAGAGAGAGAGAGAGAGAGAGAGGATGTTTTTACTTCGGCTGATTTTAATTCGATAGAACCCCCAAAATATTGTGGAAGAAAGTAACCCAGTCCGAGTTGGTCACTGTGGTAAAAGCGAGATAAACCACTCCGGGAAGTCCCGTTATTGAGGGGATATTATAATGGAACAGTTGTTTATCTCTAACATGAAGCACATGGTTATAGTAAGTACTAAGCATCATGTAGCGTCTTATCCTAGCTATCTTTGTTGTTTACGGGGAATGGGTTGACCTAGCGATTGTTATTGCTTGGCACTTGGTTCTATGAACATCCTTACAGCCCTAAATGTAAATCTGAATGTAAGCACAACAGGTAGACGGTGGAGACGGTGGGTGGAGACGGTGGGTGGAGACGGTGGGTGGAGACGGTGGGTGGAGTTTGTTCTCACTCACAGCCTTCCTCCATAGTATGGCGCGGTACTGCGGCACGCGCTGGTTGTTCTGGTCCGACAGCACCACCGAGAGATAGAAGGGGTTCTTTTCTGCATCGGTGCCCACGTAATTCTGATGAACTGAGACAGCACACAACGCACAGCCATTAGGGAATACAGACATTCACACAGAGGTACACACCCATACACATATGCATACACACGCATCCATGCACACACACGCACACACATATACACGCACGCATACACGCACACACACACACACACACACACACACACACACACACACACACACACACACACACACACACACACACACACACACACACACACACACACACACACACACACACACACACACACACACACACACACATATGCACAAAAGACACACATACACAGACACCTTTGCTCATATTTAAATAGACAGAGATACACACGCTCACAGACACACACTACCTTCTCAGGGTGCAGTATACGTGTTGGTTCACTCTCGTATAACAAACTCCATTGTGTTTCATTCCTCCTGCGTATCGCTGACCTGCATTCTCCCTGTCGGGGTGTGTGTGTCCTGGGGTAGGCGTCCCTTGACAACACAACACAGCTCCACATTCATGCCTCTGCCTTTTTGGTTGGCAAGGCTACATCTTCAGAGTCAACATTGAATTAACCCCTGAAACCAATTAAAACCTGCCTTCAACCACACGCTGCCTGGCTCATTCTCTGCCTCGGTCTGTCACTCTCTCTCTCTCTCTCTGTGCTTTTTTTCTGTGTGTGTGGGTCCTTTGTGTGCGTTGTGTGATATCTCCTTGCTGTGTATTCAATGTATTTTTACACCCTTTCCCCGACAGCACCAGGTGTGTGTACCATCCTCGATGCACTACGGTAAAGTAAGGGACAGAGGGAGGGGTGGTCGACTTTTTCTTCGGTAAAACTTGCATTAAATGCAATCATATATAATAATAACGTAACAATAAATCCTTTATTCATGAGCATCTTTGTTTGTAATCGCAAAGACTTACTTGATTCACGTCTGTTTTACTAATGCTGGTTATGGATCCAGCATGGGTGAATAACAGAACAGAAGACATGGGTAGAGTGTACTGCAAGGTGTGTGTAACAGACTGTCCAAAGCTAAGCTATCACTTCCAAAATGGTTCTTTTCCTAAGACAGGAAACGGTTGAGTTAATATATAATACATCATTAATGCAGAGCCTCGCAGGCAGGCCACTTCAGACGGGCTGTCGATCATCCATGTGTCAGACACCCTCATCTCCCCAGCTGGGCTCCCCATCCTGGCCTCAGCTGACAGAGGGGGTCTCTCTCTGAAGGGTCCTTCCACAGAGAGAGGGGCCACTCTCACACTCTCTCTCTCTCTCTCTTGTTGGGTTCACACCTACGCTCTCTGGCACCTCCTGTCCGGGCTGGCAGCTCCTCTGACTTTTATCTGTCCCTCTCTCTCTCTCTGTCCCAATCTGTCTCTCTGTCTCGCTCTCTCTCTCTCTCTCTCTCTCTCTCTCTCTCTCTCTCTCTCTCTCTCTCTCTCTCTCTCTCTCTCTCTCTCTCTCTCTCTCCCTCTCCCTCTCTCTCTCTCCCACACTCGCACACACACACACACACACACACACACACACACACACACACACACACACACACACACACACACACACACACACACACACACACACACACACACACACACACACACACACACACACACACACCCACACACACACACACACACACACACAAACTCAAACACATTCACGCACTCACACAGTGCGTAATGAACAACGAGGCTCCACTGACCTTTCCCCAGGAAGTATTTAAAGAACCATCTGGTGTGGTACTCCGGGTTCTCCAGATGGACGTCGGTTCTCCTCCAGGTTCCTGGGGTGTAGTCTGAGGTCTGACCGGACACAGACACACAGACACAGACACACACACACACACACACACACACACACACACACACACACACACACACACACACACACACACACACACACACACACACACACACACACACACACACACACACACACCTATATATTTATATATAATCCACCTTGTCATCATTATAGTCACAGCTTGAGTCAAGCTGGCATCTTCCCCTACAAAACTGTTACACAATACAGCTGCCATAACACAACACCATATGGAGATGAGAGGCACCACACACAAGCCACTCAAATACACACAATCACAAGACACACAAATACACACACACATCATTCTTGCGTTCCCTTGAAGCTGTTGCATATTGTGTACTGGGAGGTGAGAATGAAATCATTTTGGAGAATGAAATGTCAGTCCTAAGGAACGCGGTGTAAACACGTGAAGAGGAAGGAGAATGTGCTGGGAACTGAAACCAGGCAATGGAAGGATTACCGACCGCTATGGAATGAATAAACACACAGTTGTTATGCTGTGGGTGTTTAATAGGAACAGGTCTACAAACAGTCAGGAAACAAGCAAATGTCATTTGTTGAAGTAATTAACAATTTCAGATCTCAAAGTCCATCTGCCACGAAGTTCTAATAATAATAATAATAATGATAATAATAATAATAATAATACACAAAGATAATGTCAGCTACAAATAATAAGAAAGCACCTCGCGCCTGTCAATTTGAATAGTTTGGACTCCTTTGTTCAAACGCCTGAATCACTTTATTATTGCACTCGTTTGTATTAGAGACTGACAGCAAACACTGAAACCAAAGCCAGGCAAAGTGTCACAAACGCAGCTCTCATCGACTGGTCCAGATAAGCCGCAGGTGACAATGCTTGTCAGAGCAACGTCTACATTTAGCGGTCTTCCTGAAGTTCACCTTTTCAAAATAAGAGTGCAACGTTTAAATGCTACAACACTCCACAAAAATCACAAATTTAATCGTGTGGGTTGCGTGAGCAGAAGTAATCATTCTCATACAGCGTGTTGACAGAATGACTTAGGCGTCCCATTAGAACAGAGAAACAGGCAATATTTATATAACGAGTGACAACAGAGAGAGACAGAGAGAGAGAGAGAGAGAGAGAGAGAGAGAGAGAGAGAGAGAGAAGAGAGAGAGAGAGAGAGAGAGAGAGAGAGAGAGAGAGAGAGAGAGAGAGAGAGAGAGAGAGAGAGAGAGAGGAGAGAGAGAGAGAGAGAGAGAGAGAGGGAGAAAGGGAGAAAGAGTGCACTCAGAATAAGCGAGCATCTATCAATACCTATCAATAACAAGAAAATGCATTTCCTGCAGAAAATGCAGTGAGTGCTGTGGTGCAAAGTGAGGTTGAAAATATTTTTTAATAAAGCCACATAGATTAAGACATAAAGAAACGTTAAATGGCTTAAACCAAGTGAAGGGATTTTAACAAAAGTTAAAAAGTCTAAATGGAGTAAACAATGTTAACATGAACACCATTTAAGAAAAATTAAATGGTTGGAAACAAATAAATGTGACAGCTGAATGAAAAGCATTGCTAAAAGCATTGCTAAAAATGCAGAAATGTAAAATAAATTGAACTGAAGAATCGGAAAGGTCAAATGTATTGCCCTGCACTGCTGGTGTGTGTGTATGTGTGTGCGTGTGTGTGTGTGTGTGTGTGTGTGTGTGTGTGTGTGTGTGTGTGTGTGTGTGTGTGTGTGTGTGTGTGTGTGTGTGTGTGTGTGTGTGTGTGTGTGTGTGTGTGTGTGTGTGTGTGTGTGTGTGTGTGTGTGTGGGGGGTATATTTGCAATTATTTATGAAATATTCACAATTACTGTTTCACAAGATGTTGCGATAGAGAGGGACAGAGATATATAAGAGAGAGCACGATAAAGAGAGAGAAAGAAGAATTGCAAGAAAGAGAGAGAAACATATCAATAGAGAGAGAAAGAGAGAGAGTATACCTCATCTGAGGAGCCATTCTCCACCCTGAAGCGGCCAGCTCTCTGGATGGCTCCGTCTGCATCACTGGAGATCAGCTACGAGATGGAGGGATGGAGAACAAAAGAAAGAGAGAGAGAGAGAGAGAGAGAGAGAGAGAGAGAGAGAGAGAGAGAGAGAGAGAGAGAGAGAGAGAGAGAGAGAGAGAGAGAGAGAGAGAGAGAGAGAGAGAGAGAGAGAGAGAGAGAGAGAGAGAGAGAGAGAGAGAGAGAGAGAGAACCGGATAGAGAGAGAGGAAGACAGAGAGACACAAAGAGACACATGTTCAAAATTAGCTCCCGTCAAATGGGTTGTCTGAGTAATGGAGGAGGGAGAACCACCATGAGCTCACAGTCAAATGCTAAACAGGAACAAAAGCAGACAGATGATCCACTCTTGTGACAGTATACGAGTGTATGTTAGCTTGGTGATACAGCCTGTATCCCAATTCACACTCACTATGTTACCGTCAGTATGTCACTGTCACATACCGTTCAATATATTATTAATTAATTAGTGTTGGGCTGTTGTGTTTCTGTTGTATTTCTGTTGTGTTGGGCTGTTGTGTTTCTGTTGTGTTGGCTATTGGGTTTGGGCTGTTGTTTTTCCGCTGTGTTCCAATGTGTTTCTATTGTGTTTCCAATGTGTGCTGTTGTGTTTACTTTGTGTTTGGCTGTTGTGTTTGGCTGTTGTCTGTCTGTTGTCTTTGGTTGTTGTGTTTCTACTGTGTTTGTGATGAGTTTCCTTTTTTTCTGTTGTGTTTGGCTGTTTTGTTTGGCTGTTGTGTTTCTGTTTTGTTTGAGTTGTGTTTCTATTGTGTTTCTGTTGTGTGCTGTTGTGTCTGTCTGTTGTGCTTCTGTTGTGTTGGGCTGTTGCGTTTCTATTGTGTTTCTGTTCTGTTTGTATAGCAGGCATGGTTGACATTTCAAAATGTTTCAACTCAAAATAAGTCAGAATATAATTTGAGAATCAACTCAACAGTCAATCCATCTAGAGAGTCAGACAAAACACTTGTTGCTATAATGTCTCCCTTTAGATTCTCACTCACGCCCGCCTTCAGAGGCCTGCTGACTCATAACTCAGACAGAGAGAGAGAGAGAGAGAGAGAGAGAGAGAGAGAGAGAGAGAGAGAGAGAGAGAGAGAGAGAGAGGAGAGAGAGAGAGAGAGAGAGAGAGAGAGAGAGAGAGAGAGAGAGAGAGAGTAGAGAGAGAGAGAGAGAGAGAGAGAGAGAGAGAGAGAGAGAGAGAGAGAGATAAATGACAGAGACAGGAGAAGAGGGAATGAGACAGAGAGACAGAGCGATAGAGAGAACGAGAGAGAGAGAAAGGTGAAGAGTTAATGGGGACAGGCCTACTGCAGTGGCTGATAGAGAGTAAAGACCAGAGGAAGGAGAAGAAAGAAAAGAGAAGACTACTTTTATTTACATCGTACTTTTTTGCAAAAAAACAATGTGAATAACACTAACACCGAAGCTCTCTTACCACACTGAAACGTGTTTGTGTGTGTGGGATTGTGTGTGGTGTGTGTGTGTGTGTGTGTGTGCTGTGTGTGTGCGTGCTGTGTGTGTGTGTGTGTGTGTGTGTGTGTGTGTGTGTGTGTGTGCGTGCGTGCGTGCGTGGGATTGTGTGTGCGCGTGCGTGCGTGCGTGCGTGCGTGCGTGCGTGCGTGCGTGCGTGCGTGTGTGTGTGTGTGTGTGTGTGTGTCTGTACGTGTGTGTCCATCTGTCTCTGTTGCATATACATCTGTGTGTAAATACAGGTGTACTATTTGTCTGGTGGGGTGTTTGTGCAGCAGCCGTGCTGATGGAGGTGTATTGTAGGCCCCAGCCACCAGCCTACAGCCGTACGGCAGGGGGGGTACTGTGAACTCCTCCTACACGGCCCTTTAGAGCACAGCCAGGGATCCTATCTGTCCACATTCCTGCATGGAGGCCCTCTTCCTTATTACTCCACATGCCACTCTGAGGGCCTCTGGTTGCCAGGCGATGGACCACATAATCCCAGCCCTGCCTCAGCCTTTGTAGTTGAAGTCGACCACATCAGCCATCTTGTATTCTAACTCCACCTCCTCTAGCAATCTGTCGTCCACAGGTTGGTGTGGGACCCCTCACTCTCAGCGTTAAACACGTGTGGCAGGCTAGCATGTATGTGTATGTGTGTGTGTGTGTGTGTGTGTGTGTGTGTGTGTGTGTGTGTGTGTGTGTGTGTGTGTGTGTGTGTGTGTGTGTGTGTGTGTGTGTGTGTGTGTGTGTGTGTGTGTGTGTGTGTGTGTGTGTGTGTGTGTGTATGTGATGTCATGATGTCACCAGACATGGAGGGAGATGGACACAAGGGAACACTTACAGTCAGCCTACTAGCATCTATCAATCAATGCAGCGCTGGGTGTGTGAGTGTTTATAGGTGTATGTTTACTCTCTCTCTCTCTCTCTCTCTCTCTCTCTCTCTCTCTCTCTCTCTCTCTCTCTCTCTCTCTCTCTCTCTCTCTCTCTCTCTCTCTCTCTCTCTCTCTCTCTCTCTCTCTCTTCTCTCTCTCTCTCTCTCTCTCTCTCTCTCTCTCTCTCTCTCTCTCTCTCAGTTAGTTTTTCCAGCCCAGGATTGTCTCTCTCCTGCTCTCTGCTATTCCTCTGCAACATAAACCGTTGTTCCCGGTCTTTGGTCGACGGAGGGGAACAACAGCCCCAAACAGTGGAGGAACATGACATGTCCTCTGTGGAGCAAGAGGTGCAGCTCTGCTGCACAACTAGGCTGGTTAGCTAATCAGTCAGTAAGATGATTAGTTCCTTTATCAATCCATAATGGGCGGCAGTAATCCGGAGGTGGAGCGGGTTAGCTGGTAACCAGAAGGTTGCTGGTTCGTGTCAAGGTGTTCCTGAGCAAGGCATCTCACCCTCACTGGTCCTAACGAGCTGGCTGATGCCCTGTGTGGTTGATTCCACCGTCCGTGTGTGAATGTGTGAATGAATGGTTGGAAGTCACTTTGGATAAAAGCGTCAACAAAATCCCCTAAATTTAAATGTAAAATGAATCAATGCAAATACAGAAAAAACAACAAAAAACTAACAATTGTGTGAGTGTGTGTGGATGATGTTTGTGGTTTATCCAGCCTCGCCTGGAGTTTGATTGGACTCAGGGGCTGGACCTGTTACACATTGAGAAGTCAGTGTGCAACAGGTTAAACCAGCCATCTCCACACAAACTGAGGGAGATCTCCTAGATTGCAACACCATCAGGCCATGCATCATTTCACACAAACCATTTACAATAATCCGTATTCAAAACCACCACGCCCAATAGAAGTCACCAGAATGTAGCACTAGCTTTGCTACAACAATAAAATATGGCTCAACATAGATCAATGAGATGAACACATAATAATAAAATAGTGATAGCATCAAGCTGTGGTCATCTTGGGGAGTTCTACAGGAGGTCCTTCCTGCCGGCGTCCATCAGGCTGTAGAACTCCTCAAGATGACCTTTAGAGAGGGCCTATGAAAGTTTCTGTATCTCTCAGATCAGCTTCTTGGGGTGACGATTCTCTTTAGTATTGATCCTCTATAAAAAAAAAACAAGTCCTGAGTCCAATTCCATTCTGGATTCATTACGTAAGAGAGTGCTGATTCCAGGATCTACTCCAGTCCACTGTGCGCTTAGAAGGCACTGTGGGAAGTGATGGCATGAAGGCAGAGTATAGCTTGCATAAGATGTTGTCTTATATGTCCATAAAAAGCAATTTCAACTGATTGATGTAAAGTAAACACCCAAAGACCAGAGAGACAATAGGGGGAGAATATCATTCTGGGAAGTTGTAAATTGATTCTGAATTGTATGCCTTGTTTGCACCGAAGCGCTGCAGTTCGGTTCGGTGTGGCTCGGTCCGCTTAATAAGGGTGCCAAAAGTCCCAAAATAAGGGTGCTGAGCAGCGTTGAGCCGTTCCTATTTTCACTACTCCTCCGTTTGGGTACCGGGCCGTCTGAAAGGGTGCTGAAAAGGTTGAGCTAAACACGCCGTCCGTTGTCGTCACTTCTATGCGACAGGGGGATAAAAACAAACAGACACAGTCCCTGCAAGGTATTTCTGGACAACGGTGAAAGCTTAGTTTATTGAAGACGTCTCGGCTCTTTGTTTAATGTGTCACGTTCTTGTTTTTCATTGGATTTTTTAGCAGGCTACACTGTTTTGCGCTGCTATGACGTCACAATGCTTACGTAGCTGCCGCGGCTATCACAATCCGGCTTAATTGATTTTTATATAAATGACTCTTCTCACAAATACATTTCAATGCAGACACAAATGGATATCGGTATAAATGTAAAATAAATCAATAAACAAAAAAGGTTTCACAAACACATTTCTGATCCACACACAAATGTGTCTTGCTTTAAATAAATGTAATATAAACGCATAAATATATGAATAAAAAAAATGCAATTTTCATAAAAAATGTATTTGGATGTGGTTACATTTATATACAGTTATAAATGTATATAAAGTAACTGTTAAACTTCAATTTACAAGACGTTTTCATTTGTGAACTTGTTTGCATTTCTGTGTGAACTGGTCTGTATTCAAATGGTTTTTTTTTGAGACTCAGTCGTGGCTGGATTCACGAATGCATTTTCTTCAGGTGCCTCCCTTGTTTTCAGCAAATCACATGACTGCAGTCCCGACCCCTGAGCCCCCCGATTCCCTCGGTCAAATGTCTATGTGAAATAACATGGAGTTTTTGAATGATCGTACACAACAAAATTCTGTAGGTGGCAAAGCATTAAAAGCTGCATCACGTTTTGAACTACACACTTTTTCCATCTGGTTTCTGGACTGGGTTTTTGGATTGTCGGTGCCGTTAAAGTAGCATTAATATTTGTTTACTACTTTAACGGCACCGACAATCAAAAAACCCAGTCGAAACTAAATGGAAAAACGTTTTTTTATTTTACATGTATACCGATATCCATTTGTTTTATAAAATTATATTTGTGAGGAGAGAGTGATTAATGATAAAAATCACAAAATACATTTGTGAATTTTGTGAATCCTTCTCTGTGCATTCATTATTAATGAGACTGTTCTGACCCCATATTCCCGCACCAAACCGAAACACATCGCTCGGTGGAAACGAGGCAATAGAAGAGAATGATCCTTAGGCGATTTGATAGATTTCCCCCCCCTCGGCCACCCCTAGAATTGAGATCCTCTTAATGCTTTCGGGCCGGAGTGTGTGTGGCTGCATGTATAGCTACACTATACGTACACCAATACGGCTGTCTCTCTATAAATGATGCAACAAGGAAAGGGCGATTGCAAACAGGGGCACTCTGGGCTGCACTCTGGTGATATCCGGTGGGCTGGGGTGGGTGGGAGGGTGGGTGGGTGGGTGGGTGGGGGGGGGGTGATAGAGAGGAGAGTGGGCAGGAGAATGAGATGAATAGAGGGGGTTGATAACCCCTCCCTGCTCTCTGATGCTGGGTGGGAAACAGCCTCTCCCTTGAATCTGCAGGTGGCTAGACGATGGGCACACGAGGAGGCTAATGGAGGGCCACACACCAAACAGACACACATATGGATCTGTATATTGACTTGGTGGGGGCGGGGAGGAAGGGTGGAGACACTAGGGACAAGGAGTGGAATGACAACAAAAAGGCGGGTAATAAAAGTCGTAGACGCCCCCCGGGAGGGAGTGGAGTCTCAGGCAGGAGGCTCACACACACGCACGCACGCACGCACGCACGCACGCACGCACGCACGCACGCACGCACGCACGCACGCACGCACGCACAGCAACACACGCACCACCACACCACACACACACACACACACACACACACACACACACACTCACAGTTGCATTAACATATAGACACACACACCCACTTACAACACCAACATGTACACACATATACAGACAAACACACGAGCACACACACACAAAGGAATAAAAATGCTGACACACACATACACACATGGTCATAAAAACCTTAGCAGACACACTCGCTTACATATGCACACGAACACACACTCACACACACACACGCACACACACACACCCACACAAACACACACACATACGCAAACAGATGCGCATTTCAGTCAGAATGCTACTATTTGAGGACATGACTCAAGCATTTCAATAACACACTTTGAGTAGCGTGGCCTTTATATCTCCAAGGTCCACACACACAAACATACAGACCACACACACATACACACACACCACACAGACACACATACACACACAGACACACACAGGCACACATACACACACACACACACACACACATACAGACACACACACACACACACACACACACACCACACAGACACACATACACACACAGACACACACAGGCATACATAAACAAACACATACACACAGACTTATGGTGCGTTTTCTCTGCGAACCGACTCGGATCTCAGATCTGATCTCGGATCTTGGATGCTTCAAGTCACACCAGGCGCAGCCATCTTGAATTCTGTCTCGGAATTTTGCTCGGTCACCACTGAGTTCAACCGAGATGGCGGGTTCGCCGTCCGAGGAAAAGGGGCGTGTTCGTGCGTGTCGCTAGGCAACGTCCTCGGACCTCCGAGACGGATGGATAATAAAACACAGCATTAGACACTGTGGCAACCCTGCCCGGGCCAATTAAGGAGATGCAGAGCACCTGAGGTACAGGTGGAGAATAGCCTGCTTCTCTACGTATTCATGGCTCTCCCAGCCATGTGGCCGTTGATTCCTCCCAGATTTTTCGTTCTTTTGTGTTTTCAGAGACTTTGTTATGTTTAGGATTAGACATGCCTTTTTGGCTTTTTTCCCCTCAAAGTTGTGTCCTGTTTGGGAGGAGGTGGTTCACTCACCGTGCCGGGTTGCCACAACACATACACACACGTACACACGTACACACGTACACATGTACACACACACACACACACACACACACACACACACACACACACACACACACACACACACACACACACACACACACACACACACACACACACACACACACACACACACACACACACACACACACACACAGGCACACCAACACGGATTGAAAGGAGCAGGAGAGGAAGATGCCTGTTCTAAGAGGGAATAGATAATTGATCTTATCATGCGGACCCGGTCACACAGACCCACAAGTCCCCGGTAGGAGAGGCAGCGTAGGGGGGACGTGGAGAGCAATCCAGCCAGTGAGAAGTGGGATCACAAGTCAAAGGTTATATCAGGAGACAGAGAGACAGAGAGAGAGAAGAGAGAGAGTGAGTGAGTGACAGAAGTATAGGAAATGCAATGAGATTGCGTTTGAATGAAAGAAGATTCTGAGACTGATAAGCAGGACTACCATACACAACACTAGAGAAAAAAAGGTTAACATGCAACCAAGGAATAGAGGATGTATGGAAGTAAATCTGTCTCATCTGATATTGATAATAGAAAGCCATTGAATTTTAAAGGTCCCATGGTATGAAAATGTTACTTGAGGTTTATGAGGTTTTCTAACATTAATATGAATTCCCCTAGCCTGGCTAGGTCCCCCAGTACTTAGAAATGGCGTTAGGTGTAAAACGAGAGCTAAGTATCCTGCTCCGCCTTTGAAAAATGAATGCTATGTTTACACGATGACGGTCTGAACAGAAGACGCAAAAGTGGCGTCGCGTCTTCACTTTTTATTCCGCGTTTAGACGAGCGTTTTCGGGAGGAAATCTGCGTGCAATCGAATTCCAAGTGTGTGGAATTCGATTGGGTATGCATGTCAGGCCGCTAGGTGGGGCTGTGATACACTATCACGCAACACCGCCATGTCTGAGCGCATGCGTAGAATCTTACTTCTTCTCTTATCTACGCCGCGAAAATCAAAACATAATTACAGATCCTTCTCTGTTCAGTAATACTATCTGTACATATCCTGTACATTTCGTGGAAAGACTCCTGTAAGTTTATTAGAGCTGTCAGAGCAGCTTGACGGTCCGACGCATGGAAATAATCTGACATGTTGTTTATTTCCTTGTACTGGCACATGTATGTGACGCAAATGCGTACGCGAAGTGAGCAGATCTGAGCAGAGTTTTGCGTCTTGGCAGTGTAGACGGAAACGCTACGGTGGAGCGTATTCAACTTTTCCACTCTTACGGGCGTTTTCAGATTTATGCGTTTTCATGCCCCAAAAACGCCGTCACCGTCTAAACGAAAGGCACTTCCGATAAAATATTTTGTCGTTTTTACCCGCAAGCGTCCTCGTGTAAACGGGGCCTCAGATGCTCCGATTTCGAATTTGGCCCCATATGTCGTCATAAGGGGCCAAATTACCTCCCCTTTCTCTGCTTTGCCCGGCCAGAGCATTTGGCCCGCCAATGAGACAATGCGCTACAACGTGTGTGTGTGTGTGTGTGTGTGTGTGTGTGTGTGTGTGTGTGTGTGTGTGTGTGTGTGTGTGTGTGTGTGTGTGTGTGTGTGTGTGTGTGTGTGTGTGTGTGTGTGTGTGTGTGTGTGTGTGTGTGTGTGTGTGTGTGAAATACACACACTGTAACGCAAGCATTGTACACTTCTTTGTAACTTCGATAACCGTTCTTCGGTTGGTGTTATGGCGCCTAACACTTTTGGGTTCTCTGGGACTTATAGTGGGGTTATCTCAGCCATGAAATAACGTACTAGAATATTTTCTTCTGAATTTAACTTGATATCCTATGATAAAAAAATAAAATATGCTAAATTCATATGCTAAATTCTGTTCTTTTTCATATTAAAGTCTGAATGCTCACAATAAAAGTTATTTAAATAAAGAATTCTCATTGTTGTGAGATCTCTTTCCGGCAGCTTATCGAAGGATCACATGGAAGATGGAACCAACGATGCACGAGGTTCAATATGCACAAACTTAGAAGAAGCACGCTAGCCACAAACACATCCGCGTCAACCATAGAGGAAAACTCTGGACTCCGGCTGACCGCCAGGCTGTAACCAGGCTGGTTAACCAGCCTGGCGGTCAGCCGGAGTCCAGAGGCAGCCTCGGGCTGGATACCTCTCCCCTCCTGATCAGTCGGCGCAGTTCAACACCCTCCCAGCGTGTTTGGCGCAGATTAGAATGCAACAGCATGCACAGACTTAAGCATGGCATGAAACCACCAAGCCATTTAATAAGGGCTTTATGGATGAGATTGAAAGATCGATAGCTGTGACAGACAAGTGCCCCGCGCATAGCGACAGGGGCTCGGTTAGAAACCTGCCCGGGGGCGCTATGAATGCAGTCACACACTTGTGTGAGTGTGTGTGTGTTTTGTTTGTGTGTGTGTGTGTGTGTGTGTGTGTGTGTGTGTGTGTGTGTGTGTGTGTGTGTGTGTGTGTGTGTGTGTGTGTGTGTGTGTGTGTGTGTGTGTGTGTGTGTGTGTGTGTGTGTGTGTGTGTGTGTGTGTGTGTGTGTGTGTGTGTGTGTGTGTGTGTGTGTGTGTGTGTGTGTGTGTGTGTGTGTGTGTGTGTGTGTGTGTGTGTGTGTGGTGTGTGTGTGTGTGGGGGGGGGCAAGCATCAGGTGTTTTAGTAGGCAGTAATGGGCCT
>OLKM01000305.1:289401-296901 GCA_900291075.1 Melanogrammus aeglefinus | reverse complement strand
CCGCGGGTCCCAGTGAAATGGAGATGATACAGGTATGTTGGACGGAGACCATCACCCGCAAAGGCAGGCCAGCGATCTGTTCTGGCCCTCCCCGCTCACAGAGGTATCTACCTGTGGAGGAGTGGAGGAGGGATTGTACCTTTCATCCTATCGTTCACAGAGGTATATTCCTCCTTTAATCCTATCATTCACAGAGGTATATTCCTCCTTTAATCCTATCATTCACAGAGGTATATTCCTCCTTTAATCCTATCATGCGGCCGACATCCGTGACTTCTATGTTCACAGCTAAAAAGACACAGCCTGTATGCGACCAGTGTGTCAACAGCCTCCGTCTAAAGAGAATAATATTAGTTTCATATACTAAACAATGAAAGCGTGAAGAGGAAGTAGAGAGGCTTTGCATATGCAAATGTAGCTGGGCTCATTCTGTGGTATTTGCGAGGGTGTTGTCGTTGAATACACTCAAAAGCGACAGCTTGACCTGATGTTGAGCCATTGCCCCATTGATATGCATCATTATGCATAGCATAGCCTATGTTATGCATAGTAATTAATTAATACAATAACATGAGTCACAGAGTCAAATAGATCTGTCTTTTTTTCTATTTAGATCATTTGTATTCAATTAGTGAGATTAAAACAATGTTGACAAAACTGTACCGTCAAAGATTTAAATAGATGCAATTTCCACTCAGGGCAGGATGACTTAGAATTCCATCACGGGTAGATTAAAGTGGCTCGTCCTCAGATGACGAAAAGTGACAATCATAGTGTCAGGCAGTATCAGGGGACACCTAGACCGAGGCTTTATAGCAAGAGAGGGTTTGTGTGTATCTAGGATCGCTTCACAGTGAGTGGGTCAATAGTTGGGTAGAGGCAGAATGTGAAGGCATAAACGGATAAAACAATATAGATATGATGATGGACCCTGGCCCTCTGCTCTGAAGGACCATGTCGTTACGGTCTATTCATCATTCTACCTGTTTTTCTATCTTAACATTAAGTCTCACAGCAGATGCTTTTATTGAGAGTGACCATCAATCAAAGAATATGATCTGAATCACCAGAGGATCTGAGGGTTGGCCAATCTGTAAACTCTTTCAAACCCTCACACTTTGAAGAAAAACTGTACCTTTTGGCCATGGATTTCTCTAATGTGTTTGTTTTTATTATTGTGTATTATCTTTTAATAGGTTTTCATGAAAGGTACTTGGTAGGTGCTGTTAGAGCCCTGCTGTATGACATTTGTTTTATATATAAAGATTGATTTGACTTCAAAATTTGAGCAACCGCAAAGACCTCCAAGCCATACACAGCAAAGATTTTTGGCAGGGTGCGGAGTGACATTGGGAATCTGAATAGACAAACTCAGTGTATTCCGGATTAGCATAAGAGCACGAGTGCAGGGGGGTGTGGGTGGGGGGGCGGGGGAGGAGACAGCTACAGCATCCGGCCGGGGATGGTCTGCCTCAAGAGGCAGCAAAGGTGATCCTAGTCCTAGATAAAAGCTTGCAGACATCTGCACCCATGACTGAGCAACCCTTTCAGCGAGCCACTCGGCCCTCCTGCATACGGGAGGAGGCTGTGAAAGGTGCTTTCATCCAGAAGCCTCCTCTACACACGTGTGGCCGGGACCCAGCTACATGTGATCCTCTGCCGGACTGAAAACGTGGGAAGAAAAAGAAAAAAAAAGGAAGTCGGATGTGGATGAACCAGAGCTGGCCGAGGACTTGACACCCAAGGCCTGATTGATGTCAGCCTTTGGCAGGGAACACCAGCGTGCTCCCGCTGCTGAACTCCTTAAAGAAATACTGGAGGATTTATTTATTCTTTCGCTACACTGGAGATCACTAGGTGTCACCACCCTCTCAACACTCAACATGGAATCTCTTGGCTTGGATGCAACGCACGCAGATAAATCAGGGGGTAACAAAGCCCTGGCCGCCTGGCGGAGAGGGGCCCACCAGCCGGGCAGAGGGGGGGAAGCATCGGATCACCCGCCGGCCAGGCAGCACTCCAGCTCCTGTGTGTCTCCCGGAACCTTCTGGAGAGAGCAAATGATGGGGGCGAGAGAAAACCCTGGCGGTTCATCAGCTTGCTCCATTGAGGCGGCGCTAGAAAGCCTTGTTTTCGGTGCCATAGAGGGGGGCCCACCATGGCTGCATAAACCCCGTAGTGACCATGGTGAGACAGGTTGAGGAGGAAGTACAACTCAGAATGCTGCTCATCAAGAGGCAGCCCTGGTCCATCTCATCCAATCCCCCCTACCCAGCTGGGACGACCCCCCCCCCACCAGTCAGAACCCCCCTACCCTGTCGGGATGACCCCCCCTACCAGTCAGGATCCCCCCCCCTACCCAGTCAGAACCCCCCCTCTACCCTGTCAGAATGACCCCCCCCCTTACCCAGTCAGGATCCCCCCCTACCCAGTCGGGACGACCCCCCCTACCCAGTGAGGACAAGCCCCCTACCCAGTCCAGGACCCCCACTAACCAGTCAGGAGCCCCCTACCCCCCGTCGGGATGACCCCCCTATCCAGGCAGGACCCACCCCCCCCCCCCTCCTACGCCAGTCAAGGACATTGGACATTGACAAAAAACGTGGACCGCAGCTTGGCGGAGAGCTGTGATGTTTGCAGACGGAGAGTAATGGCGGGCAGCCTGGAGAGGACTCTGATGGAGGAGAGGGGGCAGGGGCCAGAGGCTGCTCGAGGACATGCTAATTCAAGTCACGTTTAATTGAAAAGCCTCAGAGGGCTTTGCAGCCTCACAATAGACGGCACCCCGTCGTGACCCCCTAACCCTGAGCCTCTTTAAACGCAAGAAAAAGCTCAGTGGGAAATGGAAGCCACGTCGAGAAGGAAACGATTGCTTCCAGAGAAGGGTGGGAGAGCCACAGGTGGCAGAGTGGGCACACATCAGAATAATAGCAGAATAAAAATAGGTTAAAAATAGTGACATTAAGATGAGAGCTGAAGTGATAGCAGTCAAGCTTCTCAAAATAACTAGCGGCTGGCATCCTTCGCCACCTCCGTAGAAATACAGTGCGGACAGAGGAAGAAAGCATCGCTCAGCAATGCTATCATTTGATACAATTTCAAAAAGGCAGACTAACTGAGAAAAGCTGGGATCTCCTTCCTGTCCATCACTCTATAATCATTCCACAAATGTTGTTTTGGAAAATTAAATGTCTCAGCTGAAAGTTTGGACAGGAGCCTGTGTAAGGAACAAAACGTAAGAGACTAGGGAATCCCAGATCACTGAGGAAAACCACAAGACCTTTCCAACACTCAACTTCAAGGACACCATGAAAACATCTGTTTTGGTCGCTTTCTTTTGCATCCTCACTGATTGCGATACGAGGCGAACCCACAGCAACAGCTACATCCATAGCGCCGTCCCTCAGTCATCACAACTGGTGTGTAGTGCGCCTCACCCAACACACAAGTAAAAGTAAACACGACACCCTGCCATGGACTCAGCGTGGTGAGGGGGAGGCTGGTGGTAGGGGGACATTTGAATCATAAATCCTCAAGGTCCATCACACAGTGTTACCAAGGCCCCGTGGTGCAGCCTCGCTACTTTTGAATGTGTGCTACTCCAGAGACCCTGCCCTTAAAGCCGATGGGATGCTGAGTGCAGCACTGCAAGTTTGTGCTTATCTAAGAAAAGCGTTGGAAGTAGAAGGCTTATCTTTTGAGTGAAGAAACCCCGCCTGTACTACTTTATGTTACGGCCAAGGTGTGTTTATGCGAGTGTACCCGCCAATGCACTATAGCTGCCGAGGTGAAACATGCATAGCAACTCCTGTTTCATCAGAGGGGGCTCGTGAGCTCGTGATCGCGTTCAGCCTACAGTAAAACACTCTGAAACGTTACATGGTGGCCGGTGAATTAATGAATCAGTCCAATACGGACATGGAGTGGTAGCAGCTGCCCTCTGTAGTCATCATTAGACTGAGCTGCTTTTTTATTTTGATTGAACATTTATTAATCCAGGAAGTCTCATTGAAGACAGGCACCTCTTCTGAAGTGAGACCTCACAGCTGTATTTTGACACCAGCCCGCTCTGACACTAAAGGAACATCTCCTGTTTGTCATTACTGCTGTTTTTAATTGGTTGGATGGATGGGTGGATTCATGTTGCATGGCTTTTTATTTTGCTTCTTAATTAATTAATCATTTAGTTCAATTAGATTTTCATCTGCGGACATAATTAGTGCTGTCCACGGTGAGAGTGTTTCACAGCAGGGACGTGTGTCACAATACATACATGTAAGGCATATAAGCTCTATTCTTTTTTGTGCTCTTAATATGATCGAAAGGAAAGTGTTTAAATGTTTGGTTAAAAAAGGTCTATCTTGTCTTGTATTTGTTAGAAACCCTAACATTGATAAATATTGAACATTGAAGGAATTCACCCTTCAACATCCTCACACAACACAATCCCAACCTCTTACTTCTCTGTCTCTCTGTCTCTCTGTCTCTCTCTCTCTCTCTCATGCACCCTGCAAACAAGCGCGCACACACTCACTCACATCACACAGACACGCTAACCCACTCACAAATCTCATCCCTCTCTCTCTTCCCGTCCCCTCCCCCTCATCTCTTCTGTCTTGTCTGTCTGTCTGTGTCTCTCTGTCTCTCTCTCTCTCTCATGCACCCTGCAAACAAGCGCGCACACACTCACTCACATCACACAGACACGCAAACCCACCCACTCCCTCCCTCCCCCCCTCTCTCGCTCTGTCTGTCTGTCTGTCTGTCTGTCTGTCTGTCTGTCTGTCTGTCTGTCTGTCTGTCTGTCTGTCTGTCTGTCTGTCTGTCTGTCTCTCCCTCTCTCTCTCTCTCTCTCCTCTCTCTCTCCTCCTCATCATTCTCTCTCTTCTTTCTCAGTCTCTTCTTCTTGTCTGCATGGCAGCAGGGAAATCAAGTCAATTAAGAATATTGAGTTCTACCCACTCATAGGCTATGAGAGAGAAAAAACCACAGTGAGCCGCCAAGATTTTTTGCTAATTTTTTTACAAGCATTAGTTATATCTACAGTATAATATGATATTAATTCCATCATCCATCTGCACTCCTGAAAGCCTCCAGCCACCGCGCTGGCTCTTCCGTCACTTGCCACGCTGCTGTGCAGGCAGAAAGGCTCTGTCTAATTGCTGTTCTGCTGCAACATGTTGGCCTGATGGTTGCATGGAAATTACCTGCCAAGAGTAGCGCTGTTCTGCGTCTTATATATTGGCTTAGTATCTGTATTATGCTGCCATACGCTACGGCATGGGATCTTCACTATTGCTCCAAAACAACGACCATCCACAACGGAATCAGTTGTGTCTTTTGGAAGAAGAAAAATTCCACATTCTCTGATTCAAAGCTTAACTTTCTTTCTGATGCCAGGCAAAATACACTATTCATGAACATGTCTCTATAGTTTCTTACAAAATACAATTTACACGAATGTTGTTGTAGTTGTTGATAAAACAAATGTTGCGGGAGGAGGATGTTTCTGCACAGAGATAGCCTCCAGGCTTCCGTACCGAGCGACTTGTGGCTTCAGCATCCTACAGCACGGCCGCCGCTGCTGTGATGTCCCGTCACACGCACACAGCCAATTAGTCATGAATGGCGTGGGGGACCATGAGAACAACGTTATAAGTAGCTTAATGTTATTCTAGCCACTCCGTAAATCATAAAACGCGCAATTACGCGAAAATGCATGTCAATGTTGCACGAAAGAAACGAAACAAAAAGGTGACGTGCATGCAAACAATAACGCATCTCCTGTTTCTGTCATGTTGTGAATCGTCGAGGCTTTCGTATTTCAGGACCGCAGAAGGTTGATTCTGAGCTACGGAGACGACAGGAAAGACGATTCAACAAATGCACTCCTGCAGAGATCAACATGAATGGCAACAGAGAGAAAACGGAACAGCACATACCGTTGATTGAAAGTCAACAGTTTGGTAGAAGCTGGATCCACACTATTCATGTCCCCATGCGATGTCAATCCAGCTGGCTATACAAAGCAGTTTATATCTCTTTGTCTTCTCACTGGGGAGGCACAATCATCACTGCAGAGGAAAGTCCAACTACTGATTCGAGCGTCTTCTGATGGAATATGCGGATGCCTTTTTTTCCTCCCACGTTTCACATCAGATGAACAACACAGTTTGCATTGAAAAGAAGAACACGTTATTTTGAACTAGGCTACGTTTACTGTATGTGTCTCAGTTGCGACTCTCGCTATGACTATACCTCTCTCTCCCTCTCCCTCTTCCCCTGTCTTTCTCCCTCTCTCTCTCTCTCTCTCTCTCTCTCTCTCTCTCTCTCTCTCTCTCTCTCTCTCTCTCTCTCTCTCTCTCTCTCTCTCTCTCTCTCTCTCTCTCTCTCTCTCTCTCTCTCTCTCTCTCTCTCTCCCTCTCTCTCTCTCTCCTCCCCTCTCCCTCGTCTCTCTCTCTTCTCTCCCCTCTCTCTCTCTCTCTCTCTCTCTCTCTCTCTCTCTCTCTCTCTCTCTCTCTCTCTCTCTCTCTCTCTCTCTCTCTCTCTCTCTCTCTCTCTCTCTCTCTCTCTCTCTCTCTCTCTCTCTCTCTCTCTCTCTCTCTCTCTAGCGCTCTGCCTCTGTCTCTCACTCAACCTCTCTTTGGCTCTGTCGCAGCCTATGCCGTGTGCACCTCAAAGCAGGGTGCTTGTGCGTCTGCACTTCCGCATTTTAAATATGGATTCAAAATCTACGTTTCAAGTGCACGCCATTTACGACAATTTGGTGTGTGTGTGTGTGTGTGTGTGTGTGTGTGTGTGTGTGTGTGTGTGTGTGTGTGTGTGTGTGTGTGTGTGTGTGTGTGTGTGTGTGTGTGTGTGTGTGTGTGTGTGTGTGTGTGTGTGTGTGTGTGTGTGTGTGTGTGTGTGTGTGTGTGTGTGTGTGTGTGTGTATGGTGGGGGGCTTCTTACCAGGCTCAGCCCCCCCATTCAGAAAGGTGGCGTTCATAAGATCAGTCATTCCTTCAGGATGCTTTTCCTCTTCAGTATTCACAGGCATACAGCTAGCAGCAAATTATACCAGCTAGTTTTATATACAGCTAGTGTGAATATGTGATACGTGTGCATATTTTTTAGTGCTTACCTTAACGTTCATTCATGTTTAAAATGAATATGATACATTGTTTCATATGGTCAGACAAAAGGTGCAGTATTTCACTCTTTATAACATCATATTTAAATACAGGCCTATATTTTTCCACAACTTAACTTCACGCCCAAAACCACATAACACCTAACAGTGACAACAGATAGTGCCTTCCTTACTGACACTCTACACACAATAATGATGCACATACCCCATATCACGCAGTGGGAAACCACTCCTGATGTAACACAGCCTATGCCCAGAGGCTTCCCCATGTCTGGGAAGGGGTCCTCGTGTGAGAAACCAGCCTTACTCATCCTATCCTATCTTCTTCCTAAGACAATCACACACACATGGACACACACACACACACA
>OLKM01000305.1:281901-284401 GCA_900291075.1 Melanogrammus aeglefinus | reverse complement strand
AACTTCTAATTGGCTTTATGCACAGCTCCACGACTTCCTGAAATAAGCCAGCTTGTTTATTTCCTGTCTTACATTATTGGACCAACTGATTAATCCAGGTGTGTCTGACCTCACAACAATGGTCAGGCACACCTGGATTAATCAGTTGGTCCAATAATGTAAGACAGGAAATAAACGAGCTGGCTTATTTCAGGAAGTCGTGGAGCTGTGCATAAAGCCAATTCGGAACAACATTAACTGTAAATCTCCAGTATCAATGATCTGAACTGAGATAGAAAAAAAATCTCCATGTTCTAGAAGCATAACTATCTTCGGAACTCTGCTGAGAGGAAGGGAAGATTTGAGAGTTATGAAGAGGGCAGAGAATAGCAGAATACAGCAAGACTTGGAAATTAAAAAAAACATCAAACGTCCCCTCCCTCTTGGCTCCCCCCCCCTCCCAACGTTTATCTTCCAATGAGCAGTGTTGCATTTCATGCACCTGTGATTGACATGGCAAAAATTGATATTATGACCCAATCACGAAAAGATGCCCTTATTGGTCAGACCTGGCACAGGAGCATTCTAAGAACTAAATAGAGAGCAAAGACCTTCTTCTGTCCCCATGGGACATTATTTCAGAAAGGTTATGCAGGCTCCGCTAGTCCATCATACTTTCTTTATCCTGTTATATTTTTTGGCAATGAATAACAAGTATGATTTTTATCATTTTAAAAGGTCAAGAAAGTTTCAGTTTTTTTTGGTAAAACATTGAAGCAACATTTGGTTAGATGTGAAACAACTCTCATCACTACATCTACATCTACTTCACTAGATCTCTCGTCTGGCTTTCTCACTGACTGAAGTGAGAAAGTATCTCAGTGGCACCCAGGATAAGAGCTGTTCAGGTTCTCTAAATGCTATGGAAAGGTGCTTCAATGCTTTCTCTTATCACCTTTAGCATAGGGTACACGGGCCCATCCTCTAGGAAATGAAAGGAGATAATGCCCTCCCACAATTCCTTGCGGCAGGAACATTTCAAAGGTCGCACCATTCACGAAAAACCAACGATCAACATGGCCGACAATTATTTTCATAGAATCTTACCAATTGTGATCCATGTCCATAAATATGAGTGAACAGGAATGTGAGCGGGACCACGTTCTTTCCATTTTTTGCCTTGTGGCCTAAATAAATGATCATATTTAAATTGCAATCGTATTATTAAAGTATATCTTTTTCCCAGTGTTGCCAATGTCCATATAGCCTGCGTGAAGACAGTTAGAAGTTAGAACGAACGAAGCAGAGTATCTGAGATGCGCTTTTAGCAGTCCATCTTCCTAACGTTGTCATTTAATCATGGCAGACCCCCATCCATAACAGAATACCTCCATCATCTCTGCCACCGCATCATGACGTAGCCCCGTGGAAACACAGTCTCATAGTGACGTAGCCTAGTGTAGGTTCAGTCTCATAGTGACGTAGCCTAGTGTAGGTTCAGTCTCATAGTGACGTAGCCTAGTGAAGGTGCAGTCTCAGCGTGACGTAGCCTAGTGTAGGTGCAGTCTCATAGTGACGTAGCCTGGTGTAGGTTCAGTCTCATAGTGACGTAGCCTAGTGTAGGTTCAGTCTCACAATGACGTAGCCTGGTGTAGGTTCAGTCTCATAGTGACGTAGCCTGGTGTAGGTTCAGTCTCATAGTGACGTAGCCTAGTGTAGGTTCAGTCTCATAGTGACGTAGCCCGGTGTAGGTTCAGTCTCATAGTGACGTAGCCTGGTGTAGGTTCAGTCTCATAGTGACGTAGCCTGGTGTAGGTTCAGTCTCACAATGACGTAGCCTGGTGTAGGTTCAGTCTCACAATGACGTAGCCTGGTGTAGGTTCAGTCTCATAGTGACGTAGCCTGGTGTAGGTTCAGTCTCATAGTGACGTAGCCCGGTGTAGGTTCAGTCTCATAGTGACGTAGCCTAGTGTAAGTCGGATTGTCTTTTCCTAAATCCTTCACTCTTTGACCAGAATAGAATAGGTTAGAATGCATTTTTTCAATGTCCAACAGCAACCCTGGTGCTTTTATCAGCCGGGAAGCGAAAATAACAAGTAGCTCACGTTGCTGGTGTGACCACATCCCGGTACAAGACCCAGGCAACATGGGAACGTTAGCCTCGGCGGCTCTGGGTAGCTTGAGGAGAGAGACAGTTATGATGCCACTCATGCAACACCTGGGTGTCGTATAACACATTTCACGTCTTAAACTTCAACAGTTTTACGAAAAACTACAAGGTACATGACTTGCAAAATAATTATTTTGAAATGGCCGACATGTTCATGGCACAATTCAAACAGGATCAAAACATTATCCCTTGTCCCTTGACGTTGACCACCTCACATGCATTTTCCTGAAATAAGGTCCCATGGTGGTCCCCTCGAAGAGGAGGGGCTTGGGCTACGATTGCCTCATACAGAGACAGGCCACGTCCAATAAATCTGAGTTGACGCATTTCAATCACCAATAGTTGATTGGT
>OLKM01000305.1:201901-276901 GCA_900291075.1 Melanogrammus aeglefinus | reverse complement strand
GTGTGGAGTGTGTGTGGATGATGGCTGGTTTAAGCAG
Organism: Melanogrammus aeglefinus; assembly: GCA_900291075.1. NCBI lineage: Eukaryota > Metazoa > Chordata > Actinopteri > Gadiformes > Gadidae > Melanogrammus > Melanogrammus aeglefinus. The sequence goes on along the minus strand of OLKM01000305.1, from coordinate 276,864 downwards.
CCTCACCTGGCCTGAGTCAGACTGACTGGACTCCGAGGCTGGGTGAGGCTGCACCCCATGTTGTATATTGACTAATTAATTTGAACGGTTAAACCCGCCATCACCGGCGCACACACTCAAGGAGATCTCCTCCATGGCAGCATGAAACCCCATGTTATCATCAGATCATCATCCCATTGTCCTCAAACTCTCCAGTGAAGTGGTTTCTACATCATCCTCCTGTGTCCTGTGTCTGGAGGAGCCCAGGTCCGCCTTGGTGGTGTGCAGCCTGGACATTGTTACATTGGATACTAGTAACATTGGATATCAACTATCGAGTCATTTAGCAGACGCTCACATCCATCTCGCTGAAGCAGACTGCAGGCATTGGGATTCGAAACCCGGAACCTTCTGGCCAGGACTAAAACTAACCCAGATCTAACTCTAACTATAGGTGGACACTGTCCACAAACCTGTCATCAAGTAACAGTCAGCAGACCGAATATCCCCCCTCCCCTTCCCCCACAGATACAGTCTTCCCAGACGATACCAGAGTGAGTCCAGGTTCTCTTGGCTTCAGCTGGGCTTCATCCACTACCTTCACTCTGTCTCGCCCTCTGTCCCATACATCAAACAAATCCACGCACGCACGCACGCACACACACACACACACACACACACACACACACACACACACACACACACACACACACACACACACACACACACACACACACACACACACACACACACACACACACACACACACACACACACACACACCACACACACACACACACACACACACACACACACACACACACACACACACACACACACACAACACACACACACACACACACACACACACACACACACACACACACACACACACACACACACACACACACACACACACACACACACACACACACACACACACACACACACACACACACACACCTACCCTCCCTTTCTGAGCTAAGCCTAACCTGAAGTTCAGATCCTAATTCCAAACACACCAGCTGTCAGACATTTCGTTAATGAAACAGTGCTCCCCAGCAGGGGTCAGGGTGTGAGTGCGTTTGGATCGCATACTGAAATCGTTGAAAGAAAGCTATTTCCCTAACAGGTGGGGAGACACGGGTTCCATGGACAGATTATTAGGCTGCATGCGTCAACCACGAGTGAGCTAATGAGGTGAAACCAATGATAGACTGACACAACTAATAATAGGGAAAATCGTAAAACAGAAAAGCTGTTTTGGGCAATTATAGAGATTACGCAACACTGAAATGCAGTTGGTTCGATAAAGGGTTAGAATGATGAAACAAAACGTTTCCTCTTTAATGCGAGCAGGGTTCACGCACACGCACACACATACAAACACTCACACACTGTGTGACACACGCACAGACACGCACGCGCGCGCGCACACACACAAACACACACAGGGGCACACACAAACACACACACACATAAGGGCACACACACACACACACACACACACACACACACACACACACACACACACACACACACACACACACACACACACACACACACACACACACACACACACACACACACACACACACACACACACACTTCTGCTGCCACTCGTCAGGCGCGGGACCTACAGGACACGCGGGTTATTTTACCCCCAAAGGAGTCTTGGCAAGGCACGCGAACGGTGCAGCGACCACGTCACCTCCATCCCCAGCCATCTGTGTCTCTGTGTGAGGTGAGAACACGCTGCAGTACAAAATCCTAAAGGGGGGATTCGAACTATGCCCCTCTACTGATGTGTGCTCATTAGGGACACAACATGTGAAGGGAAAATATACCAAATCCAAACCCACTGACACATCCTATGCTGCAGGCATTTGCAGAAGACCTGGTGCAGACCATATGCAGTGGCGCGTAACGCGTTCCCTGGTCGGACAGAGAACGTAAACATGGAGGGGGAAGACCCCCCTTCCCGCCCCTCTAATCTATGCCTCGACACCGGAGGATACAAAAGGTGCATTATGGCTCCAAAAATAAATGAAGAATCATTCGCCATTTCCTTATTGGGGCTTTCGAGCTTTCTACTATTTCTACTACGGCAGCTTAAAGCCGGGCTTTGGGGATCCTCTCGTCTGTGCGCGCACACGCTGCTGTGAACGGGCCAGAGGCACACATCTGAACCCAGAACCGTGCGTGTGTGAAATGCACATCTCCAACCAAAAATGCATCGTGTTACCAAACATGTGGCGGTGAGATGGAGAGAAGCGTGTGCACTGGTGCCCAATTCATGCTCGAGTGTTGCCTTGTGCACAACTGTCCCAGGATGGAAAAAATTGGGAATCGCCATCCCGTCGGCGAGGAAACAGTGCCTACCTTGTTATCTCGAAGCTGCACCCCTTCCGAAGGAGCAGGGCTCTCTTTCGCATGATTCCCGGTTTCTCCCGGCCGAGGTACACGTTTATATCCGAATTCATGGCTGCTTCAGGCGGGCAGGTCTCTGTGCACACTGAGGAGGAGACGGCGAAGCGTTTCTTCCCCGAGGAAAGTGGAGAAAGTCGAAATGGGTTTACTCAGAGGCGGAAGACAGAAAGAAAGAGTGGAAGGAGGGCCAACGAAAAAGAAGAATGAAGGAGAAAAAAATCCTTTGGGTTGGCTGAGCTGCGAGGGGCCAGCCGGTGGATCCGCGGAGGGCTTTCCTTCTGCCTCCTACGAGCTGCAAACACACTGTGTGTGGAAACTCAGCACAAGTGCATGGTGCTGGTGCTGGTGGTGCTGGTGGTGGTGGTGGTGGTGGTCGTGGTGGTGCTGTTTGATCGCAGTGGGCAGAGGTTGGTTCCACTGCAGTCGGCCACCTGAGCCCGGGCCAGTGACGGAAACAGCAACGTTCTGCCGTGTCCTCAGAGCTTTTGTTTCGGGGACTGTTGAGCGAGTCCCCCAACCCCACAAAAACACACGCGCCGACACAAAGCGGGCGCAGGCGCACACACACACACACACACCATACACAAGCCACACACCACAACACACCACACACACACACACACACACACACACACACACACACACACACACACACACACACACACACACACACACACACACACACACACACACACACACCTCTCCAGTGAAACGTTATTTAGTATCTGCCCTGCACAGTTGATGTCAGGATGGAGGTTGGGATGATGGTGCGCGCTAGCGAAAGCGTGTGAGTATGCTTGTGAGTGTGGATGAGAGAGAGAAAGAGAAAGGGAGACAGAGAGCGAGAGTAGTTTTTGTTTGTGTGTGTGTGTGTGTGTGTGTGTGTGTGTGTGTGTGTGTGTGTGTGTGTGTGTGTGTGTGTGTGTGTGTGTGTGTGTGTGTGTGTGTGTGTGTGTGTGTGTGTGTGTGTGTGTGTGTGTGTGTGTGTGTGTGTGTGTGTGTGTGTGTGTGTGTGTGTGTGTGTGTGTGTGTGTGTGTGTGTGCGTGCGTGCGTGCGTGCGTGCGTGCGTGTGACTGTGTTTGTGTCATTCAACCTAAATGGTTAATGCTGGGTAATGAAGCGCTGGATTATCAAAGGCGTCATTTCACATTTCACATCATATACCTGACGACGTTTAAAATTACAAGGCAACAATTATTAGGCACGTCGGCAGCATAGGATACCTTAACATGTTAAAATTAGAGCGCAAAAGAGAGAGAGAGAGAGAGAGAGAGAGAGAGAGAGAGAGAGAGAGAGAGAGAGAGAGAGAGAGAGAGAGAGAGAGAGAGAGAGAGAGAGAGAGAGAGAGAGAGAGAGAGAGAGAGAGAGAGAGAGAGATTGGGGGGAGAGAGATATAGATATTCAGTATAAATAATCTAGATTGATCAATTGTTTTGTATTTTAAAGTATGCTGTTAGTGAACATTCTCCGCTTTCACATTTCACGCAACAACCACTGTAACCTCTGTACAGCAAGGACCCGAAACATTAATATTATCATCCAGCACATACGTAGCACTTTGGTGGTTTATCTCTTATTTGGTTTAATGTTTTTCGCCGTTTGGTCTAAAACACTAGCTACCAGAGTGTCCTTGTAGAATGGCTAGGCCTACATCTAAAAATAAATGAAGACTGTAATTACGTACAACATAGCCTTCCACAGGAAGTGTTGGTGTGGGCACAACGTTGGGAAGAGACTTCAACACTCGCTGCTTGGAGACAGCAGAGGAGAAGAGAAAACAATGAGGAACATGGCCAGAGAGAGAGAGGGGGCGAGAGAGAGAGGGGGCGAGAGAGAGAGAGAGAGAGAAGAGAGAGAGAGCAGAGAGGAGAGAGAGAGAGAGAGAGAGATGAGAGAGAGAGAGAGAGAGAGAGAGAGAGAGAGAGAGAGAGAGAGAGAGAGAGAGAGAGAGAGAGAGAGAGAGAGAGATTACTGATTGATTACTGATTATTAGTAACCTATAATGCGTTTTATGTAGCTTTTCATTTCATTAATTGAATGACATTCTTTTTTTTTTACTATTAATTCTATATGTACATCTGTATGCTATGTTATATTGTTACAGGTTGATATACAGTGGGGCAAAAAAGTATTTAGTCAGCCACCAATTGTGCAAGTTCTCCCACTTAAAAAGACGAGAGAGGCCTGTAATTTTCTTCATAGGTAAACCTCAGCTATGAGAGACAAAATGAAAAAAAAAATCCCGAAAATCACATTGTCAGATTTTTTAAGAATTTATTTGCAAATTATGGTGGAAAATAAGTATTTGGTCACCTACAAACCAGCAAGATTTCTGGCTGTCACGTGTCACAGACCTGTAACTTCTTCTTTAAGAGGCTCCTCTGTCCTCCACTCGTTACCTGTATTAATGGGCGCCTGTTGAACTCCCTTATCAGTATAAAAGACACCTGTCCACAACCTCAAACAGTCACACTCCCAAACTCCACTATGGCCAAGACCAAAGAGCTGTCAAAGGACACCAGAAACACAATTGTAGACCTGCACACAGGCTGGGAAGTCTGAATCTGCCAATAGGTAAGTGCAGCTTGGTGTGAAGAAATCAACTGTGGGAGCAATTATTAGGAAATGGAAGAGACATACAAGACCACGCACTGATGATCTCCCTCGATCTGGGGCTCCACGCAAGATCTCACCCTGTGGGGTCAAAATGATGTTCACAAGAACGGTGAACAAAAATCCCAGAAACACACGGTGGGACCTAGTGAATGACTTCCAGAGAGCTGGGACCAAAGTAACAAAGGCTACCATCACTAACACACTACGCCACCAGGGACTCAAATCCTGCAGTGCCAGACGTGTCCCCCTGCTAAAGCCAGTGCATGTCCGGGCCCGTTTGAAGTTTGCTAGAGAGCATTTGGATGATCCAGAACAGGATTGGTCAGATGAAACCAAAATAGAACTTTTTGGTAAAAACTCAACTCGTCGTGTTTGGAGGAGAAAGAATGCTGAGTTGCATCCAAAGAACACCATACCTACAGTGAAGCATGGGGGTGGAAACATCATGCTTTGGGGCTGTTTTTTCTGCCAAGGGACCAGGACCGTCTGATCCGTGTGACGGAAAGGAATAGAAATGAAGGGCCATGTATCGGTGGATTTAGTAGATGAAACCTCCTTCCATCAGCAAGGGCACTGGAAGATGAAACGTGGCTGGGTCTTTCAGAATGACAATGAACCCAAACACACCGCCTGGGCAACGAAGGAGTGGCTTCGTAAGAAGCATTTCAAGGTCCTGGAGTGGCCTAGCCAGTCTCCAGATCTCAACCCCATAGAAAATCTTTGGAGGGAGTTGAAAGTCCGTGTTGCCCAGCGAAGGCCCAAAAACATCACTGCGGAGTAATGGGCCAAAATACCAGCAGCAGTGTGTGAAAACCTTGTAAAGACTTACAGAAAACGTTTGACCTCTGTCATTGCCAGCAAAGGGCATGTAACAAAGTATTGAGATGACCTTTTGTTATTGACCAAATACTTAATTTCCACCATAATTTGCAAATAAATTCTTTAAAAATCAGACAATGTGATTTTCGAGATTTTTTATTTTTCATTTTGTCTCTCTATAGCTGAGGTATACCTATGATGAAAATTACAGGCCTCTCTCATCTTTTTAAGTGGCAGAACTTGCACAATTGGTGGCTGACTAAATACTTTTTTGCCCCTGTATGTACATATTGTTCTGACGTTCTATTTGTAATACTGTAATGCTTTGGCAACACTGTCTGGCTTACCAATAGTCATGCCAACAAAGCTTTTTTGAATTGAATTTGAGAGAGAGAGAGAGAGAGAGAGAGAGAGAGAGAGAGAGAGAGAGAGAGAGAGAGAGAGAGAGAGAGAAGAGAGAGAGAGAGAGAGAGAGAGAGAGAGAGAGAGAGAGAGAGAGAGAGAGAGAGAGGATGACACAAACAGCAGCTAGGAGGTCTGTGGATGACAGCACAGGTCATTGACACCGTCGCCCACCGTCGACTGAGCCACGGTGCGACCGCTCCCCTCAAGGTCTCGTCCCCAGGAAATAAAATGTCCACGTGCGAGAGAGAAGCCATGTTTGCCCCCCGCCGCCGCCGCCCCCCAAAGAGGTAAGGACAGAGGAGACGACCAGGGGCAGGGGTTTGAGTGGTCAACACATAATAAAGTGGGGTGGAGTGCTGGGGTTAGGGTTAGGGTCAGTCTGTTGGGGTTGTGTTTGATCGGTGTGGGTCGGTGAGGTGGTGGGGTGGGGTGGGTGGTGGGGTTGGGTGGTGGTGAGGGTGAGGTGATGGTGGTGGTGGGTGAGGTGGTGGTGGGGTGGGCTGGTGGTGGGATGGGGTGGTGAGTGAGGCGGTGGTGGGGTAGGGTGAGGTGGTGGTGAGGCGGTGAGGTGGGGGTGGGATGAGGTGGTGGGGTTGCTGAGGTGGTGGGGTTGGGGTTGGGTGGTGATGGTGGTGGGGTGGTGGGGTGAGGTGTGGGCGGGCTGCTTGGGTTCTGCTTACCTGGACAAGAAAGATAAAATCGATTATCTGAAATTCTTGATAAAAAAATAACTTAAAGGTGTGGGCCAATGACAGGAGGGAGTGCTGAAGGGGGACGGGCAGGGGGGGGGGTAGGGGGGGGGGGGGGGGGTTGGCACGGAGGGCACAGGTGTCAGCAGCAGGCTCTCAATACATCAATACATTGGAAGGAAAGTGGTGGGTGAGAGAAAGAGGGACAAACATCGTTCATCGTGATGAGAGAGAGAGAGAGAGAGAGAGAGAGAGAGAGAGAGAGAGAGAGAGAGAGAGAGAGAGAGAGGCAGAGAGAGAGAGAGAGAGAGAGAGAGAGAGAGAGAGAGAGAGAGAGAGAAGAGAGAGAGAGAATTAAGAGAGAGAGAGAGAGATGAGAGAGAGAGGAGAGAGAGAGAGAGAGAGAGAGAGAGAGAGAGAGAGAGAGAGAGAGAGAGAGAGAGAGAGAGAGAGGAGAAAGAGAGAGAGAGAGAGAGAGAGAGAGAGAGAGAGAGAGAGAGAGAGAGAGAGAGAGAGAGAGAGAGAGAGAGAGAGAGAGAGGGAGGAAAGAGAGAGGGAGAGAGAGAGAGAGAGATGAAGAGAGGCTACCACTGAGTCATACTAAAATTATTTCATTATGTTCCAGATCGCAGCGAGAAGCTGGGATTATAAGTGCCCCCATTTCTTATTTGAGTGCTTACCATTCCCTGCATGGGGTCTAATAGTGTGCCTGCCTCGTTTGTGTGGGTGTAATCTATATGTGTGCAAGCCTCTTTGAGTATGTGCGTTTGTGTATGTGTCATTGTGTGTATAGTTGTCTCTTTGTATTTTTGTGTGTGTGTTTGTGTGTTGTGTGTGTAGATGTGTGAGAGAGTGTGTGTGTGTGTGTGTGTGTGTGTGTGTGTGTGTGTGTGTGTGTGTGTGTGTGTGTGTGTGTGTGTGTGTGTGTGTGTGTGTGTGTGTGTGTGTGTGTGTGTGTGTGTGTGTGTGTGTGTGTGAGAGTATGTGTGTATGTGTGTGTGTGTGTGTGTGTGTGTGTGTGTGTTGTGTGTGTGTGTGGCTGCAAGCTCTTTGTGAATGTCATGTGTTAACGTGTATGTGTCATTAAGTGTATTTGTGTATCTTTGTATTTGTTTGTGTATTTTTTATGAGCTAAACAGATTCTTTAAGTTCAACCCTATCCACTCAAGGGTCAAGAGGGCAACTGTTTATCATCAGCCTGTCAAGAACCACATCTCGCAATCTGACATTTTAACAGTCAACAATTCTTATTTCCTCATGTTCTGGGAGGGACCCAAATATCTTTGATTGCCTGACAATCTTTCATCATCTCAGAGATGACGTTTAAGGCCTGCCCTTTGATAATACGATACGTGAAAGAGAGAGCAAACAACCTGTGTGTGTGTGTGTGTGTGTGTGTGTGTGTGTGTGTGTGTGTGTGTGTGTGTGTGTGTGTGTGTGTGAGAGTCTCATGTCGCTGAGCTCTAATGACACACTGTTGATCGATTTTGGCTGCTCACAATTTAGTTGGGCTATCCCTATCTTGGATTTAGAACAGGAAGTGTTATCGTTGGAGCCGGACACCACACGGACCCAAGTCTGAGCACTGGCGATCGCGGGTGCTTGTCAGATCAGATGGGAGCGGAGGAGAGGGCCTCCAGAAGGGTTGGTCTGCTGCTCATCGCTGAAGTGTTTGGAGGATTTTGCAGCCCGAAATTGGCTGATGGAGAAGCAAGGGCTCGAGCGGCATTTTCACCCAATGAGTCCATGGGAACCCAAATGCATGGACACAAGCGTCTGGGTCCTCCCGTGGTTCAAACAGAGGATATTTATCAGTATATCAGAGTGTGTTTGCTCACTCTACGGTACTCTGTAGCATGGATCTGAGGTAGAAATTGGTGTTGTATTCAAGATTGATTGTGACACGCCTCTGTTTCTACCTGTGTATTTTATATAACTATTTCCTATAACAGTCCTGAATCACACACACACACACACACACACACACACACACACACACACACACACACACACACACACACACACACACACACACACACACACACACACACACACACACACACACACACACACACACACACACACACACACACAGACACACAGACACTGACACCTGCACCCACGCACACACTTCACGCAAAAGAAACTCCTTAAAAAGAAGAACCACGTAAACCAAACCTCCCCCATCAGACAAATGATGTGGAAAACAAATGTAATCGTTAATGACTATTGGTTTAGGGTCCACCTATTATCATTAGCTGTCAAATGGATATGGCAGTTCATATCTAAACACAATCTCATGTTTGTTATAACGATAATATATGAATTGAACCATTAGCCTCACAATTCTGTTGACATGTCATGAAATTACAGTGCAGTACATTAATGGTGTAAATAAATACTTTCCCAGACTCATTTTTTTCTTTCACATGTGTTACGTATTTCTTTCTATTTTTCCATTTGGTATAAATTTCATTCAGACAAACATAAACACAACATTGTTACTGCTGCCAACCGTATCCCTCGTTTTTCTCTGTCTTTCTGTTCCTCTTTTTAATAGAAGGGAAATATTGAGTCCTATTGAGGCAAGGTTGAACCATGCCCCTCAGCATGGACACATACACATGGCGGTTTAGGGAGGGACGGGTCACAAGACAGACAGAGCCAGCGCAGCCCAGCTGTGTGTGTGGGGTGGGTGGTAATGAACTCGACTGAAGGACTCTGATTGCAGGGTGTCATTGTGTCTGAACTTTCCTCCCTCCGTATGCATATGAAGCAGTGAGTCACTCAGGCAGGCTGCAGGATCCAGGCTGTTTGGACAGACTGCTGGTGTTCTGAGACGCACACACACACAAACACACAGACGGCACACGCACGTAGAACTCATGCACACTCGCATGCATACACACGCAGACACACTTGCAGACAAACACATACATACGCACGCACATGGCACACAAACGTACCACTAACTCACGCCCTCACACACACACGCACGCACACACACATGCAGACAAACACACAAAGGCATGATCAAGTAAATGTGAGCACTCAAGCGAACACATTCAGGCAAACACACACACACACACACACAAACACACTAGCACAAGCAGACACACACGCCCATGTAACACACACAACAAAAAAACACACACACACACACACCACACACAAACACACTAGCACAAGCATGTACACACACACAAAAAACACACACACACACACACACACACACACACTCTCTTGCACACTCACAGGAAGATATCCCACGTGCACACACACCCACAGACACACACACACACACACACACACACACACACACACACACACACACACACACACACTCTCCTGCACACTCACAGGAAGATATCCCATGTGCACACACACCCACAGACACACACACACACACATATACAATGCATTAGCAAGGCTTAATGTGTCCCATCTATCAGTGATGGAGAGCTAAGTGAAGCTCGCCGAGGCTCTTGATGGAGCTGATCGCAGAGCAGACGGGATTAAAGTTGGGATTCAGAGAGCTGCCAATCAGTCCCCGATGATACCGCCGGAGATCAGGAGATCCCCCGAGGAAATGGGGTCTGTGTCGTTTACCGTTTAGGCACTGGCACAGAAGTATAGGCATACTTAACAACATGACATGTAAACGTCAAAATATCGAATGAATAACACCAATTATAGATAATTTGCAGTGTAACAAATGCACTTACAAAAAGACATTTAGAAACAGGCGATATACAGAATTTAGGTTAAAAGAGATACATATATATACATATATGCACACACATATATATATATATGTGTATACATATGTATGTGTTCATATATGTGTATATATATGTATATATATACATAAACACACATGTTTATGTATGTAACACATGCAAGTGAAATTCTGAGAATCATTGGTAGGGTGGATACAGAAGAACCAAAAGGCCCTAGAGGAGATTAATATTAGGAGCGCAGATGGGGCCGAGGTTGAATACAGACATGAACGTATGAGACACCTGATATCACGTGAACACATGAGCTATCGGGTTTCTTCCATCTCGCAGCAACTGCTCTGTCAGTGTGTGCCAGACTGCCTTCTCTCTCTGTGTTCTCTTAGAGGACCACCTTCCTAATGCCATGCACAATACCAGTATCTCTGTGTTGACTGGCCGAGTGAGATTGTGTGTAACTTGCTCGCATTAAGTCATTTGGGGTGTGGAATGTAAATATGTGGATTTTATTACATTGATGATTTTTTTTCAATGGAAGACAAAGTAGACTGTGAGGTTGTGTGCATGAGGCTTCAGACTTGTATGATGAACAAAATAAATCAATTTGTGAGTATTAGAGATTTAATAGAAGTAGGCATTAACTGGTATATTAGTTATCTTCTTCTCCCATAGAAAGGAAAACTCTGGTTAGTTTCTGAGTAAGTCAAAGATATTACCAACCCCTCAATCATTTAATTTATGCTTTTCCTCTGACTCACTGTCTATGCTTTATAAGACGTTCAAATCAATGCTCTTGATTAAGGACAGAGAGAGAGGTGTTCACAAATGCAAAGCAGCACACCATGTACCGAGAATTAAACTTAATCACTTCAATTAGGATGATGGAATAAAGTAATCCTCCACTTGTCATTCGTCTGACAGAAGTCGATAAAGCGATAAATGGAAGAAGACCACATCTCTCATTCATTCTCAGGCACTGGCTTTTAAAAAGCAGATCAATTGAAGGATTCAGACCGAAAAGGTTGACATATTGAAAGTATTGACAGTAATTCTGATCCCACCATTTATGTATTGCCCACAACAATTAGCTGCATTAATTACCATAAGTTAACTATTCATGAGCCACTTAAGATATGCACAATTTGAGTTAATGCGTTTTCTATTCTTTTTAGACAATGTATGTTGGAGACAAAACAATGTTGTTTGTATGAGAGGCCAGAATCCTCTTCACTCAAGGCTTTATTTATAGTGGCTTTGTTTTAAATTGGGAGATTTTTTTTTCCATTAGCTTTTCCCATTCCAGCTAACCTTTCAATCTGATTGTAATGGGACCACTTGTTCCACATAGCCCACTATAAACAAACGGTTCAAACAAACAATCGTCGTTTCAAAAACAGACCCTTTGTGATGGAACAACATGTTTCAAAGACAACATATAAATGATGGATTGCCTTTAATCAGGCGGTAAATACACCTTGAGAATCTGGCTTTGAGCAAAAGCTTGGAACAGTAATAAACCAGCTCTGTATTTGCCAGCGAAGGACAGCTTAATCCATCTGTCTTTCTTACAAAATTTAATATCTCTTACACTGTCTAATTACCCTCTGGAACATGTGCTACCACTGAGACTTATAGCATGGGCGTTATTCTGTTTATTCTGTGTGTGTACACCTACATACTCGACAGCCTGTTCATACAGTTCCACTTGTCTGTTATTCCTTTTTTTGAGTGGGAGTCTGCTGTTCTTATATTTCATTTTCAGTTGCTTTTGGTTGGCTCAAACAAAAGGAACAGTTTACAGGCACAGTATTGAGAGGGTGTCTTAGGCACACCTACGCTTCTTAATAGCTATTGTAATAATGTCTTAACCATCTAATAGACTCTCCTTAACACAAGGGGAAGTCATGGCCGGTCTGTCTGGAAGCTCATGTGACAGAAGAGACTGAGAAGTCGTTCCTCTAACAGCCTTTAGGTGGTTCACTAGAGACTAGCATGTAGTTCCTCTCACGGCCTTTAGGTGGTTCACGATAGAGACTAGCATGAAGCTCATATAATGGCCTTCAGATGGTTCCCTAGATACTAGCATGTAGTTCATATAATGGCTTTTAGGTGGTTCACAGAGGAAAGGTCTGGCTTCAGCCTGTAGGACATCCACATTCAAATGCTCAACTGCTACGTCACTCAATCCTGTCTTCCAATTGCCACGAACACGGCAGCTCTGGGGAGGCGTGGTTTATCCCCGGGCGTGGGAAAGTTTCAATCTCTTCTTCCAATACCTAAACCTAACCCTAACCCTAACCACTACCTAACCCGAACCCTAACCACTACTACCCTAACCCTAACCACTACTACCCTAACCCTAACCACTACCTAACCCTAACCCTAACCACTACTACCCTAACTCTAACCCTGACCCTGTTGCGCTAGCTGTTAGTTCTTGATTTTTGATGTTGGATGTTCTTTCCATGGCATCGTTGTCATGGTATTGTTTACCAAGGTATATGTAAATAATTAATGATGAATAATGTCCGACAATATCAATGTTTAAAAAGGGACATAATTTACTCACCGCTGGCATAAAACCATGGACCTATCATGTAGCAGTTGAGCAGTTGGACGTGGATGTCCATGTCCTACAGGCAGCCAGACATTGTCTATAATGTCTGCAGCCAGACATAGATGTTTAATAGAGACTATCATGTATTTCCTCTAATGGCCTTAAGGTGGTTCACTAGTCTAGAATGTAGTTAATATATTGGCCTTCAGGTGGTTCACGGTAGAGACTAGCATGTAGTTTATTTAATGGCATTTAAGTGGTCCACGGTAGACTAGCATGCAGTTCATCTAACAGCCTCCAGGGGATTCACGAATAGCATGTAGTTCCTCAAATGGCCACTAGCTAGTTCACTAGAGAATATCATGTAGTTCCTCTAACGGCCTTGAGGTGGTTCACGGTAGGTGGATGCAGAATGACCTGCTGCAAGAGACCTGTGTGCACGGTTCCTATGACCGGCCGCAGATCTACCTGTATGCAAAGGTAGCGTTGCTAACCCTCCCCCAGAGGTTAGCAGGGCGGCAGAGTTCTCTGCGGTCAAGTAATTGCTGACTGGCTGAGCAGGAATATGGTGTGCCAGTTGCATTTTGTTTTCGACTGCCAGACACAAGGATCTAACGAATGGATGGCTGTTTTGCGAACAAAATGTAAATCTAAGTGCATCATTGGGTCTCTTCCACAACAGGGGGCTCTTTCGAAATCATCTGACATCTCCCGCCATAATCAACCACAGTGGGACAGCCAATGCTAATACATTAATCATGACTTCATTATACTGTACATTTATCCGGCCTTAGAGACAGGATCTATGTAAGGACTCTACGTCGGTTGGCAGACTTGCCGTTCGTAGAACTGCAAACCCACCTTGAGTGTGTTCATGGGAAGGGCGTTTCCCACACAGTGAGCAGCTGTGTGCGCTGATTCAGCTTCCGTCCACTGATGAGCATATAATATGATTAATCATACTGGCGGGACTGCGCTTTGGAAATAAAACTAAAATACACACATATTGGGGTGTCCCAGTAGGGCTATTTACGTAACTGGTGGCTGTGTTGCAGGTGGTGGTTAAGCCTGTGTAACTGTGGTGTGTTCAGTGGATACGGCATGCATTGGCGATGGAGAAAACTTGATAGGAGGAAATAAATCGGATGTGTGATATTGGTGGTCTTGTCCACGGAGGAGGGTGAGTGAGGAGCTGTGACTCAATGAGGATCTTAGCGAATTTGTCACAACAGTGATAGATTAATAATGTCAGGAATAGTGAGCGCGAACATCCTGATAAAGAAATGCCATGGAGGGAAACAAAGAAAAGGAAATGATAATAGTAGTAGTAGTAGTAGTAGTAGTAGTAGTAGTAGTAGTAGTAGTAGTAGTAGTAGTAGTAGTAGTAGTAGTAGTAGTAGTAGTAGTAGTAGTAGTAGTAGTAGTAGCAGTAGATCGGTGAAAAATAGCTGGCATTTGAGGCATCACTATAATTCCTCCTAAATCAATAATGTCTCTCATACAGTCCTGAGGCTTTGGTTAATCGGACCGTGGGTATGAGGGATGCCCCCCACAGTGAGGGGCGGGGATGTGCGTGTTCACTGCTCCACTCTTTGGCTCAAGGGCCACAGACGTCAGTGTGGGTGACAGTTGTTTGACATCTCTCCATTGCTTCGCCCATCTGGAATCTTGATAATGAAGGCCTGGTTTGTGTAATCCCCCCTGTGTGCGTGGTCGGTAACTTTCTTCTAAGAAGAGGACCTTAAAGGACTACAGGGATTTAGTTGTCACTCAGTCTCAGTCTCTCTCTCTCTCTCTCTCTCTCTCTCTCTCTCTCTCTCTCTCTCTCTCTCTCTCTCTCTTCTCTCTCTCTCTTCTCTCTCTCTCTCTCTCTCTCTCTCTCTCTCTCCTCTCTCTTCTTATATATATATATACTATATCTATCTATATATATATATATATATATATATATATTATATATATATATATACTGTGTATATATATCTCATGCCAAACAGACAGATTAGATCTGGGGACGAGCTGCTGATGAATGGTGACAGCAGGAGTCTCATCCAATCCAGAGTAAGAGGGGAGGAACGACGCAGTAGCGGCACAGAGAAATGCTGACTCATCCTTCTGCGTAATGCAATAAAGACGGTATAAATTACCCCTTCAAACCCACCCCAACCTTCCCTATGAATGTGGTACTTGTCCCGTTTACAGTGACACGACAATACACACGACGAGACAAACTGTTTGAGTGACACACGCACCACACACTGCACACTAGGCAGACGTATCGCACTATAGACAATCTCTCCTGACCCCAGTGTTACTGGTAGTAACAGTACAGGGTATTGCAGAGGTGCAGGGCTCCTGCAGTAAGATAAAAGTCTTGTAAGGCAGCCAGGAAAAACCTCTTAGTAACCGCGGTGATGCCCTGCACTGCAGTGCAGAACGCGGCTAAAAAGAGTTGATGTCTGATCATACTACATACCCACATTTACATTTACATTACATTTACATTGCAGTTATATTTAGGGGATTTTGCTGACGTTTTTATCCAAAGCAACCTACAACTATGAATTCACACATTCACACACTGACGCAGTCAACCACGCAGGGCGACAGCCAGCTCATCAGTCAGGGTGAGGCGGCTCGCTCAGGGACACCTCAACACTCGCACTAGCAACCTTCCGGCTATCAGTCAACCCGCGCTACGTCCTGAGCTACTGACTCCCCACACCGCAGGTCACCCTGCAGCCCGTAGACCAAAGGGAAGGGGAAAGCCTGGAGTCAGGAGGGAGACATGCCAGGAACTCACTTCACTGCACCTTTCAAAATAGTTTTTTGAGGGAAGTACATCAAACTCACCTTGCAGTTGAGCATGGCTTTCTTTTGGGCTGAGCAACTAAGTAAGGGTAACTGTTATAGTTATGTATCGATGATGATTGATGATTGTATTGTACTTAAGTGTCCTTTACCCTTAATAGGTTCCCGGCTCATATGGGTTTACAAATATACAAATGATACAGTAGCAAAGTAAATGCATAAGTATATAGAAGGACCTCAGATAATTACCTAATGCATGCCAAATACAAAATCATAATCAGGCACATTATAAATGTTTAACAAACTGCTATGAACTATTTCTGTCCTCATT
The DNA here is from genome assembly GCA_900291075.1 of Melanogrammus aeglefinus. Lineage (NCBI taxonomy): Eukaryota > Metazoa > Chordata > Actinopteri > Gadiformes > Gadidae > Melanogrammus > Melanogrammus aeglefinus. Next base: position 260,489 of record OLKM01000305.1, on the reverse strand, counting down.
GCTGTGTTTAGTCATTTACTGTGTTTTATTGACCTAGCTTCTGCACATGTCCTACCTGGGTTATTTAAATGCACATATTTGTGGTGTTTATAAATGGTTGGTTTATGAAATGCTGCCTTCTTGGATACTGAATCTTTCTGAACAATACGAGTGGCTTGTTGTTGCTTTCCATAATACATCTCAGAGCAAGACGGCCTACTTTGCGTCAATTATGGAAAATTAACATCTTCTAGGCCTATTAGTTCATCGAAATATAAGTAATATACGTATTCTCCCATTTGCGGCCCATACCCATACCAGATAAATAAATAAACCCATTGATGAATGCACACCCCGGTACACCCCACACAGCATCTTCCATTACCTTGTTTATTTATGTGCTACCCGTTTTCCCACTGTCCCAACTGTTTGGATAGTTCTTCACTGTGAGGAGGAACAAAGGAGCTCTGTGGCAGATCCTAGCCAGCCTTTCACTGCTCAGGAGCCCTCGCTGTCTGAAAAGACAAAGGGAGGATTTATAAGTGCTGCACGGGCAGAATCAATGGGCCTTAGTTACTTTCATTTTGGACATCAAATTGGTGTGTGAAAAGAGAAATGCAATTACAGCGCATTTGGTTGCTAGGATGCAATATGTATTTACAGGAAATTGAGGGTAGGAGGTCGAGAATTTTGGATTAGATTTTAGATTGTCATTTTGTATTTATTATCATGGAGAGTATTCTATGTAAACCTGTGTCCTTTTAAAATGCATAGTGGGTCATGTATGGTTGCATGTAGCTTTGTTCCGTCCTACTGTAGCAAATGTTGATAAATGACGCTGCAGTGGCACTTATTTATATTTAAATTATAATATACTGCTTATTGGGTTTGGACATCAATATACAACTTACCCACTACACTAAAGGTTTGTTTTATTTCTGTGTGTGTGTGTGTGTGTGTGTGTGTGTGTGCGTGTGCGCGTGTCGCGTGTGCGTGTGCGTGTGCGTGTGTGTGTGTGTGTGTGTGTGTGTGTGTGTGTGTGTGTGTGTGTGTGTGGTGTGTGTGTGTGTGTGCGCGCGCAATACATACCATTATTATCACAACAGATGAGGGCCTCCTTTTGTAGGTTTTCCTACTGGGATTCCTCCCGTAAATAAAGACCTTCCACCACACACGTGAGCGCACAGAGGTACAGACACATTCGCACATTAATCGGTGCCAAACAACTACCATGTTTTATGCCAGACAATGTTAGCCAGACATCTTCAATGACGTGGAATAGTGGTTTGACTCCTCCTGTTTCCTGTGATCCTGGTCTAAGAGATGCAGGGTTGTTTGCAGGCGCCTGCGAAGCTTTCATCAACATCAGTGTTTCCACCATGCAGGCCGCCCAGTGCATGATTGATTATTTCCATCTGTCAAATATTCAGTGCAAAAGAAACAGAGCCAAGCCCCAGGGGGGAAATTGATGTTGATGGCACGGCTTTCAACACACCAGATCCCCGAGATCCTCTACCTTCCGTTTGTGAAGTGTGATCATTTACACTTCCCTTCAGCGTTATAAATATATAGCCCCTTCTTAAGACATAATTTATTACATGGTTACGTTCAACACAGGTTTCCTTCATTTATAATATTCATCGCCGGTGTATCTACATTGACATGTGATATTCACACTTGAAATCATCACACATGAGAAACGGCGTGAATATAATATAATATTTACGGCCAAAGATCGACAAACACGGAAGTGTTTGTAGCCTCACCCCCCCCCCCCCCCCCGCCCCCCCCTCCCCCAAAAGGTTATCCGCCGCAGCAAAGAGCCTAATAAAACACACCACACATCCAACCACAGGCTTTCCTTTCTGATTGCGAATGCAAACCATTCTTGAGACGGGCCCTTCGCCCCGGTCCCCGGCTCTATATTTAGGTCTGTTTCTGTTTCTGTTTTGTGTGTGTGTGTGTGTGTGTGTTGTGTGTGTGTGTGTGTGTGTGTGTGTGTGTGTGTGTGTGTGTGTGTGTGTGTGTGTGTGTGTGTGTGTGTGTGTGTGTGTGTGTGTGTGTGTGTGTGTGTGTGTGTGTGTGTGTGTGTGTGTGTGTGTGTGTGTGTGTGTGTGTGTGTGTGTGTGTGTGTGGCTGGGTGTGTTGGATGTGTTGTTGCCCTGCACTGCCTACTTCATACTGGGTGTGATCTTAAATTGACATTCCTTAACAACAATGCTGCAAAACAAAATCTGTAGCTTAGAATCAGGTTCAATTATCTTACTTAAGATTTCATTTTTGTCTAACCTGCACTTGTGCTTTGTGCAACAGGCGTCGGACATGCTCACGCTCTATGAAGTCCATCACATCAGGGGCTATGCTGTAGACCTCTCGTGTTCTTAATTGGACTGGTGATGCCTTTCCCATTAGTTTCACTATGATGTCTTCAACTGGGCAGAAACAGACATCCTTCGTGAGAAGCTTAGGCTGATACTTTGCTGAGACAAAGCAAACACTGGCCCTCCGCCCCGGTCCAGGTCTGTTAGGTCTGTTTCACTATGTCTCCGCTGCCCTTTACGCCTCCACTTGTGCTAACAAGTGATTTTGCTTCAGCTTTTAGACCCCGGCTGGGACCGATGGAGGCCTGCTGTGAAGTGATGGGCGCTGAGGAGAGCTTGAAGTCCTGTACGCCGGGCCGCTGGACGCATTGTTTTTCCTTTATGTAACCTCAAAAGGGGGGAAACATCGCAACGGGAGGAGAGGAAATGCTGTTAACCCTTGGGTCTGACAGCCTGGCTAATGTGAGTGTGTCCTGTCCTCTCCTCCCAAACCAGCAGCAGACCTCTGTTTTGGGCTTTATTTGATTTCAGCTTATTTCTAAACTAAACTGTTCGTATAGTCTTGAGTATTTTTTTCGTTGCAGTTGTAATTCTTGAAGTGGAAATTAAGCCAACCTGACAGGTTGGATCAGAGGGTCAAATAGATGGTTTATTCCAGGATGTAATACACAGCAAGCTACAGACTACAGATAGTCTTAGTATAGGTGAGTTAGGAGCAGTCTCTAGACGTGCTCCTTGGCTGTAAATCCCTCTTCTCACCAAACCAAAGGTTTCGGGCGAGTATTACACAAAAGAGAGCGTGAATCACACAATAACAAAAGCAGTCTCTCCATATTACCCTGGCTATGTCCCAGAGGGCCTGGGACCGGCATTTGGTTCGTCCATGTAGATACATAAACAGATGGAGGATTGTTGGCAATAACACCTGGTGTCAGCTGGAGAGGCACTGGCCTGTCCCCACACTAAGAATTGTGAACACAGAGAGACACTAAAACACACCAACATCCTACATTCCTCCGGAAAATTAGCCTTAAAGCTTTGGGAAGTTTTGGGCAACTTGATCTTTATTGGGGGACCTACATCCATTGGGACGGTGTAATGGGGGAACCTGGGCTTCTGCAGATCTTGGGGGGCGGTTACCTTCTATGAAGTGCGTGTAAGCTGCAATATACTCAGGGATGGTGAACAGAATAAGAATAAGAATGTAAGAAGGTAAGAATGTACTTGAGATGAAGGTGGCATAAGAGCACAAACCCAACACGACTGCATCCCTCTAGCCTTGGCTAATTCATGGGCAGTTTGTAGAAAGGTATTTTCTTTGTGGACTACATTATGGCTGTCAAATGAACAATTTCAACCTGTAAAAAAGGCACAACATCATCACAAACAATACCAGTAACATCATGGATCAGTTGGTGTTGAATAGGCGGTTGCCGCAGAGTTAATCTCCAGGTCATGGTCCACCGCTGATGAGATGGGGATGGGGTGAAAGTTCATCGTAGGGCGTCAGGACAAAGCTGGGACACAGTTCAGTTCATCAACAGATAGCAGCCTCTGCTATCACGAGGACTCAACTCATGTCTGTGTCTCCTGCACGTCCAGGTACGATGAAGCAGGGGCGATATCAGTTTGGGGGAGGCATTGCCACAGCAATGCAACAGTGTTAATAAACTTGCGTCTAAAATAAAATAATTAACCTTTGATCAAAATAGAAGAATGGCATAGATGTTCTAAAAAAACTGAGCAGTTGTGTCAAGAAATCGTCATGGACATCTTTTCTCCCTCACTTTGATGAGCTTTAGCTCTCTCTCTTTTTCTCTCTCTATCTTCTAGAGTATCCTCATATTTTGAAGTTGTCTTCTCGAGTATCGGCGGATCGCTCTCTCTTGGCTACCTTCCTAACCCTGCTCTTTTGTGCTAAAAACAGCCACCGTTCACGGAGCTGTTAACCAATTAAAAAAAATTAAACGTCTCCCACGGAGCTCGGTATGCAAAGACCAGATGATGGATAATTTCTTTCACCTTGTGATGCCATGTAACCTCACCAGTGAGTTCAATACGAATACTTTTTTCCTGGTCCAGCATAAAACAAAGTTATATTCAGTGCACGTATCAACATTGACAAACTAGCAAAAAGGAACAAATCCCTTGAGTGACCCTGCATGCAATTTCGGGACTTGGCCCGCATGAGGGAACTTGGTCCTTCATTCGGGACTCTAACCCTGAAGGAAACACAATTCTGTCACATTCACACGTCAGCGTATATTCAGGGATTATTTAGGGCTCTTAATCACTCGCTGATTTTTGAGAGTCGGGACAAACCACGTTTTAAAATACTTTTCCAACTATCAAAAAAACATTAAGGGAAACCAGGGGCCCTCCTCCCCCTCTGCTTTTATCTACCTCCCCTACACCACTCCCTGCTTTCAGAGGCTCCTCATCCAACTCCTCATCGATCACATCTTCCATTTCATTTACATTTACATTTACATTTAGGGCATTTAGCAGACGCTTTTATCCAAAGCGACTTACAATAAGTACATTTGTCATAAGAAGTGCAACAATATATCGCTGTCGGTACAGTAAGGATGATCATAGAACCAAGTGCAAGTACACCATTCGCTAGGCTAACCAATTCCCTGTGCTACAGCAATGATAGCAGCTACTGCATTTGCTACACAGTTAAGTACTATAATACAATACAACACAATACAATACAGTGTACAATGGTGGCCAGAAGGGGGAGGGTGGCTATGCAGAGTTGAGGTGGACTCTGAACAGGTGAGTCTTGAGTCTTTTTCGGAAGATAGTGAGCGACTCTGTGGTCGTGAGAACGGCAGGGAGCTCGTTCCACCACTGAGGTCCCAAAACCGAGAAGAGTTATGACTTTGCCGAACGACCTTTGCTAGCTCTTAGCGATGGTGGTACCAGACGTCCAGCTGAGGTAGTTGAGCGGAGGGATCGAGCTGGGGTGTGTGGCTTTAGCAATGCTTGGAGGTAGGCAGGGACAGTTCCATCAACTGCCTTGTGTGCCAGTACCATCATCTTAAATTTGATGCAAGCTACTACAGGGAGCCAGTGGAGGTCCCGGAGGAGAGGGGTCACATGGGAGGACTTCGGTAGGTTGAACACGAGGTGCGCTGCCGCATTCTGGATGCGCTGCAAAGGTTTAATCGCAGAGGCAGGAAGTCCAGCCAGGAGTGGGTTGCAGTAGTCGAGGCGGGAGGTGACCAGTGATTGGACTAGAAGCTGAGCTGCTTCCCTTGTGAGGAAGGGCCGGATTCTGCGGATGTTGTAAAGTGCAAATCTGCAGGATCAGGTTACCGCAGTGATGTTTGCGGTGCAGCATAACAACAACATTTCCAGATCCTCCTCCATCTCCCCTCCCATCTCTTTTTCCATGTCCTCCAATAACATGGCCAAAGGTCTTCTCTTCGCTGCCCTCCTTGTATCACTCTGCTGTTTCTCTGGGTAGCCATGGAAATAGAAGGTAGCTGGGCAGAAGCACTGGCAAACCAACATCTTGCTGCAAAAGCAGGGTAGTTGTCTGCGGTAGATCCTGTTATCATGTGGGATGACCTGATGTATTTGTCTTGCTGAGGGAACCTGTTTGAGGGGATGCATGAGAAGTGCATCGTATCTTTGCATCCTGGCATTGTATTCTTGAATATTCTGATCTTGCGGACTATCTGGAGGGGTTTGAGCCTCCAGCACTGCATCTTCATTGGATCTTTTCTGTCTGGACCATTTCTGTGCCTCTTAGTGGATGCATACTCAATTCCTCTTTGCCCTGTCTTCCATCTCGTCTATTTGTATTACTTTTTTGTCTGTAACTCTCTTCTTCCACCTTTGTCTTTCCTTCTCTTGTATAGCATGTTTGCTCTCTTGGTCACTGTTTAATTTTTCCCTTCTCTTTCGTTGGTACTCTCTATTTCTTCTCCTTTGCTCCTCAACTGACAATTTCTTTCTAGCCATGCTTTCCTACAATACAAATTGAAATAATTAAAATTGTACTTAAATAAGACTATAGAATCAAATTTCTATATACTTGACATGATTGATGGATGATGGATGGATGGATGTAAAATCCTCAAGGTGCGGGATGTAGTTTTCATAACCAGATTTTTTGAAAATCTACACACTGGCTTCTCATCTCTCTCTCTCTCTCTCTCTCTCTCTCTCTCTCTCTCTCTCTCTTCTCTCTCTTCTCTCTCTCTCTCTGTCTCTACATACATATGTAGAGACAGAGATACTGTATATGTGCTGGGAAAGTTACACGTTATACAATAATAAGCAGACCACTGCCTGCCCATTCTCTACAAGTCAGATGTGTATGGTTAAATTATGTAATGCATGCTATGTTTGTACATTTATGTGTAAATAAAACCCTGAAATAACATTTTAACCCTTTACTGTATTGACAAATGATATTATATTAGCACATTAAGAGGTTATCGGTGGATTTGTCAACTCTGTCAGCTTATAGGTCAACTCCGTCAGACATAAAACCTGACGGATTTGACGTCTGATGGAGTTGACGTAAGGGCATGTATTTTCATACGATCATTGTTCCAAAATTATATAGTCTCTGTCCCATGTAAATGTAAATACTCTAATCAGAAACCCCTTTTTGTTGTGTTTGAGAATGAAGCCAAGCAGTACATGGGGAATATTCTATGTTCTAGAAATGGGAAAGCTATTAAAATAAAGCTATAAAATATTTGTATTTTATTTAATGCTGCATTTTGTATTTTTTGTGTCTGTATTTTGTATGTCTGTCATTTCTGTACCCCCTGGCTGTTGTTGTATTGCTAATTGTCAATAAAATGTATTAAAAAAATACACTGCAGCTAGCTAGTTTTTCCTCAGTTGCTAAGTGTCCCAATAACCTCACTAAAATGCTTAAATTCATCAAAAAAATATCTTAACAGAAAGATGGTATTGACATGGTCCAGCTGTGACCATAGGAATATTGGCATTGATTGTCTAAAATATCATAAAAAGTAAAACGTACCAGAGCATGTGTGGTAGTGTTGCATTCACCACAGGCATGGAGATGAAAAGGGGTACTCAGGGATATAGCTGACCATGCTATTTCCTGATTTATTGAGGCTTCTGAAAAAATCTGACGGAGTTGACAGAAACTGAGGACGCATAATACAAATATAGTTTGACGTTCACTTCATGCATTGTTTTTTTATTTGATATATATGTTTTCACAATTGTAGAGCTTTTTTATTTTTTTTTGGGATGGTCAACATTGTGACCTCTTGCTGAGGACAAGTGCAATAACATTGACCTTCTAACCACAGACCATACATTTAAACAGATTTTCCCTGTAAAGATAAAAAAGTATATTCTAAAAATCACATAGGTATATCCAATTCCTTTAGATTTAACTTTGTAAGTATGTCAATCATGATGAATTTCTTTATTTTTGATATAAATTAGACTTTTCTATGTAGGACATGTTTTGTCCCGACTCTCAAGAATCAGTGCACTAATACAGGTCCTTAGTTTGTCAATTTCTTAATGACACAGCATCATTACTCAAAAAATGTAGTGCAGCCTTAGAGTAAAAAATAATAATGGTTATGTGTCTATATTATCTTAGGATGACTTGCTTGCTTTTTTCCCTTGGTCAAGAGTGTGGAATGAGAATCATTCACCGCTAATTCCGAGCAGCGCATGGCGATTCGCTGCTTCAGCCGGGTTGATGCCAAAGATGCGAGTCCTTTAACAGGGCAAACGTTGATCAGACCTCTTGCAAGGCAGGGCGTCTTCTCCACCCCAAGGCAATCTTTGGACGGCAGCAGGCCTCTTCTCACTCCTCTCTCCATCAGCATTGTATCCTGGAAGGAGTTCTTGGCATTTTTCCAATGCTGCTATCCTCATTTCAAGTAAAGCCACTGTATGTTGCAGTATGGTGCAGTCTGTGCACTTCCAAGTCTCATACAGAAGCATGATGGTCTTAGGAAAGTCCAAAGCTTTTTCTGCGGCCTGATCCGGGTCACGGCACCAAATGTTTGATTTCAGCTTATTTCTAAGCAGTGTTCGCATAGACTGTGTGTGTTTATCGTCGTAATAGTAATTCTTGAAGTGCAAATTAAGGCAATCTGACAGGTTGGATCACAGGGTCGAATAGATGGTTTATTCCTGGTTGTAATTCAGCAATGTACAGATTTAGGGGGAATACTCTGAGTATAGTTGGGTAAGGATCAGTCTCGAAACGTGGTCCTTGGCTTTCGTTCCCTCAACTCACCGAACCAAAGGTTTTGGGCGAGTATTATACAAAATAAAGCGTGAATCACAAAAGAAGAGAAGCAGTCCCTCCCTTGATAAGGTATATTACCCTGGCTATGTCCCAGACGGCCTGGGACCGGCATTTGGTTTGTGGGTGTAGATACATAAACAAATGGAGGATTGTTGGAAATAACACCTGGTATCAGTTGGAAAGGCACTGGCCTGTCCCCAGACTAAGAAATGTGAACACAGAGAGACACTAAAATACACCAACATTCTATAGTTCTCTCACACACACACACACACACACACACACACACACACACACACACACACACACACACACACACACACACACACACACACACACACACACACACACACACACACACACACACACACACACACACACACACACACACACACACACACACACACACACACACACACACACACACACACACACACACACACACACACACACACACACCAGGACTAAAACTAACCCAGATCTAACTCTAACTATAGGTAGACACTGTCCACAAACCTGTCATCAAGTAGCCGTCAGCAAACTGAATATCCCCCCTCCCCTTCCCCCACAGATACAGTCTTCCCAGATGATACCAGAGTGAGTCCAGGTTCTCTTGGCTTCAGCTGGGCTTCATCCACTACCTTCACTCTGTCTCGCCCTCTGTCCCATACATCAAACAAATCCACCCACACACACACACACACACACACACACACACACACACACACACACACACACACACACACACACACACACACACACACACACACACACACACACAACACACACACACACACACACACACACACACACACACACACACACACACACACACACACACACACACACACACAGCACACACACACACACACACACACACACACACACACACACACACACACACACACACAGAAGTACACTCACCGACACACACACATGTAGTCAAGCCGGCAAATATGCACACACACACACACATCCAAAGAGGGGCACGCACACAAACACGCGTAGTCACGCCGGCAAACGTGCACACACACAGACATGCAGAGACTCACTAGGCTCAGGGCACAATAAGGAAAGGACGTCTGTCAAAATAAATGTTTTATGGGGAACACTAAAGAGGGCCACAAGAAGCTCTCAATGTAATATCCTATAAATGCCCTTGATGGACATTGACAGATAAATGGGTCGCTCTGCCACATTATCTCTAGGCCTAGGGAATCAAAAAACACAAAGAAAATAGTTATTTTGACGACCAATTTGACCACATTATTTAAAGATGGCCACTCTTCCTAAAGGCTATTGGTCAAGGCTCACACACACACACACACACACACACACACACACACACACACACACACACACACACACACACACACACACACACACACACACACACACACACACACACACACACACACACACACACACACACACACACACACACACACACACACACACACACAAACACACACACGAACACACACGCAACATCACAGAAAATGAAGAAAGCATTCATGTTTCCCTTATCTGCCTGATATCATGCCCTTATCCCATCGCCATGGAAACCAATTTCCGTGTACACGGGATGTAAAATGTATTAATCAGCACTCCTCCGTCTCCTTCAACAACGGCCGAAGCGGCGGCCACCGCACTTTTAGTTTCGGTGCAAATGAGCTCCTCTTAATCTCTGAGAGCATGACGGCGGGAGGCGGTGGATGGACGTCCTCGTGTGACGTCTTTGAGTCCGTCTGTGAGTCTGTCTGAGTCACCCCGTCCTTGATGTTACGGAGGAAGGAGAGTTGCTGATCAGAGGAGCTGATGGATGTGGAGGTGGACCCCCTGTCCCGAAGCATCCGTCAGTGCAGCAGCACGACTCCATCGATCTCAGGGGACCATTGAGCAGCCTCAGGATTACGGAATCAAATTAGGGTCCAAAGTGTTGTTGCTGTGTAGCGTATGAGAGTCTGTGAAATTGTTTTACAGGAATTCTATTCAAATGTGTAATATAGACTTGCACAAATAGATTTCATTTGCGGTTACACATCAAACGTTTGCACCTCCAAAAATGGTTTGCAGCTAGACATCTTATGTGTAGCTAAGTTTATTGTAACCAGGGGTTCAAGCAACAAGAGCTGAGGGTAAGGGGGGTGGGGGTGGGGGAGGGTTGAGGCTCTTTCTGGTTCGGTGTGAACCAAAGGCTTATCCGGTGATGGGGAATGGGGCTGGAGAACCAGGCTGTGGCAGGCAGCAAGGCAATTGAGGCAGGCAGGGCGGTACGGAGCTGGTTGTCTATCTGGATCACAGTAACGAGAGACGAGAGGAACAAGGGGGAAAACAAACATATAGAAATCACAGGGTGCATGGAGGCCAGAGGGTGTTCCCACATTGAGTGACGTTACGATCTGACCACGCTGAAGAGGACAGCCAGATCTACTGCAGAGATAATTGGGTTCAGGTATGCCTGCCAGGAGCTCAGAAACAGAAGAGGATACACCAGGTGGGGGAAAAACACAAGGGAAACTGACAAGTGGAGCAAGTGGGGGGCAGGTCTCTCTCAAAGCCCTGTGACATCGTCGAGGGGGGGTCTGGAGAGACTGTGACCTCGACGCTGGGAGGAGTGGTGACTCGTAGCCTCGGGGTCTTTCAAAAGCGGGGGTTGAGGTGTCTTGCCGTCTGGATATACTCCAGACTCTTGACTTCCGTCCGAACTACGAAGGGACGTTCCGCCCGCACCGCCCAGTGCCTCCCCTCCTCTGATGCCAGCTCCACCAATAGCAGCTCTCGGTTTGGTGACCCTCATCACAGTCGCTTTCTGCAGGGGACAAGCGACGGGAGAGAAATCTACGAAGGGGAGGCTTTTGAATTGAGCTGGAACACCACGGCACCCTCCCCCACATCTGAGGCGTCGACCACCACAATGAACCGGAGAAGGAGGTCCGCCTGAAGGAGACTGGAGGCGGAGGAGGAGCGATTTTTGATGGCGGAGAACGAGCTTGTTCAGCCTCAGGGGTCCAAGTGAACGGGGTTGGCGGCTGAGGTGAGTCTGTCATTTACAGTTACATTTATATTTAGGGCATTAAGCAGATGCTTTCATCCAAAGCGACTTACAATACCTGTCAGACTTATCAGAAGAAGGAGAAACAGTATATCGCCGTCGGTTACAGGAAGGATGTTCATGTTCATAGAACCAAGTGCCAAGCACTAACAATCGCTAGATTAACCCATTCCCCGTGAAACACCAAAGAGATCTAGGGTAAGATGCTACACAACTAAGTACTATTTTTATTTTTATTTTTGGTTGATCTCCTGCAGAAATTGGCGAAACCAAGGAACTGTTGCAACTGCTCCCTGGAGACCGAGTGGATGAGGCCACTCAGTGACCGCTCTCACCTCCTCCGGGTCAGCTCTCACCTTCCCACTCTCGATGATGCAGCCAAGGAACCTTACAGAGTCCACATGGAGCTCACATTTCTCATCCTACACACATAGCTTGTTCTCCAGCAGGCGTTGCCCGGAGAGATCTCAGGAGAATATAAGGCAATGTAAACGAAGAGGTTTAGATGGTCTCGAGGAATTCACAGAGGACCGAAAAACGTCTGGTGCGCTAATGAGGCCGAAAGAAATAATTAAGTATCATGTCTTGAGTGGAGTATTAAACTCTGTCTACCACTCAGCTCATTTACCCACAAACGATTAGATGTGTTGCCGAAAACCTGAAACACATTTTTGTAGGTGCAAACTTTTGACGTGTAACTGCAAATTAAATATATTTGTTCAAGTATATATTTCACACATTCACACATTTTAATGTGTGAAGTCCCATCCCGTCTCAGATTCCCACAAATAAAGCCAACCAAACAGGCTTAAACGCAGAATACATTATTTATTTTAGATTTAACGAAACAAACGTTCAGAGGACCACAACTCCCAACACACAACACAACAGGCCACCAAGGTGTGGTCCACTATTGATCTTTAAACCACACTGCCCTCTGGCCAGCCATCATTAGAGACAACACCTACACATTAAACATGCACACCAATTAACTCATCATCCAATCAACTCAAACAAACACATCTATTGGCTGGCATGCAGGGAGCCATGAACACACAAGGCCAAGGCTCAAAACACACAGGTATAACACTACAACTCTTGTGAACTTCATTTGATTCCACACAGGTCCCGAGGAGGAGGGAGATATCCAACCAGAGGGACAGTGGGGGAGTGGAAGCAGGCCTCTTTGGGTGTTTTAGTGCGTCTATTTTAGTGTTTGTGTGTGTTTAAGTGTGAAGTGCGTATTTTTGTGTGTATCTGTGTGCATTTCAATGTGTGCTCTGTTTTAGTGTGTCTGTGTGTGTGTGTGTGTGTGTGTGTGTGTGTGTGTGTGTGTGTGTGTGTGTGTGTGTGTGTGTGTGTGTGTGTGTGTGTGTGTGTGTGTGTGTGTGTGTGTGTGTGTGTGTGTGGGAGGGGAAGCCTCCTCCTGAGCCCCCTGGTGATCTACATTATTGATCAGTGAGAGGGGAATTCTCTGTGATCAGTCAGATAAGGAGATCACAAATGCAAGCCTCCACACACACACACACACACACACACACCACACAACACACACCACCACACACACACACACACCACACGCACACACACACACACACACACACACACACACACACACACACACACACACACACACACACACACACACACACACACACACACACACACACACACACAGAGAAACAGCTATTCAACACTATAACTGTAACAACTCTCAACACTGTAACAGGTTTTCCTTTCTTGCCAACCAAGATTTAAAAAATGGGATATACCCCAAATGGAGACTCTGCATGAGTGATCCACATCTATTCTCTCCATCCAACGGAAGAAACCAAATAAAGCTTACAGAGCAGAATAAGGATGGTGGCGACTATTTTATTTTAACACCCGAAACAAAGTAACCCTGACAGCTCCATAGCAACGGCCCCGCCTCCGGAGAGAAACTCGAGAGATGACCTTCAGCCAGCTGGTTCTGAGACAGACAGGCACTAATTCTACTCAACCCAATTATACAAAAACCATAAGAAACCTGACGCATTGGAAAGAATCAACGCAAACCAGAGCAACATCGAAACCTATTTAGTTCCTAGTAGACAATGTGCAGGCTCAGAGAGCAAGCCTAGCTACTGAGAGAGGCCACCGCAGGAAGACACGGCTCCCTGTGGAGACAGACAGTCCACCCACTGCACATGAAATGAGGTGGAAATTGAGCTGCCAACTGTACCAAGACATCAGAGACACTTCTCACAGATTACAGACACACCAAAAGATTTAGAAAACCTGACAAATAACAGAAAGTCTGCTGGGTAAAGAACAGCGATGTGCAAAGTGCAAACACAGCAGCAACATTGGAGTTGTTGTGACAGTAAAAAGATGTCCAATGGGATTAAACCACGTAAAGATCATAAGTGTATTCCTGCACAATCTGTTCTGTGCTGATCTCTTTACATGGGCATGACGGTTCATACAAACAGAACGGATAACTTTAAATTTGTATGTTTTTATACTGCAATGTCCACCACACAGAGAGAGAGAGACCGATAGAGACCTAGAGAGAGAGAGAGAGCCTAGAGAGAGAGAGAGAGAGAGAGAGAGAGAGAGAGAGAGAGAGAGAGAGAGAGAGAGAGAGAGAGAGAGAAGAGAGAAGAGAGAGAGAGAGAGAGAGAGAGAGAGAGAGAGAGAGAGATACCAGAGGGTCCCCAGAAATTCACGGGCTCCCTCCCATCCTCACGTTCTAGGGTAACCCTATTACCACAGCCAATCAACGGGGGGCATGCTTGCTGACACATAACATCTGCCATTCAGCAGGGCCGCTGGCTTCCAGCAGCAGCAGCATCAACAACAGCAGCCAGGACTGGGTGGTGGTTGGGGTGGTGATGGGGGGAACATATGGTGGCGGTGATGGGGGGTGCATGTGGTGGTGATGGTGGGGGGTGCATGTGGTTGGAATGGGGTATCTGTGTGGTGGTGATAGGGGGGTGCATGTGGTGGTGATAGGGGGTGCATGTGGTGGTGATGGGGGGTGCATGTGGTGGTGGTAGAGGTGCATATGAGGGAGCAGATGAGGGCAGGCCTCACAACGTGGTCTCCTTGTATCATTAGTTACATGCCAGAAAGAGGGAGGTGAAGATTGAATGAGATTGAGGGAGGGGGGAGAGGGGTAGAAGGAGATAAATAAGAAATGGAAGGATGCGATTAGAGGGAAGGAGAGACAAAATAATGACAATGAAATAGATTGGAGAAGAGAATAAAAACGGACCGAAAAAGACGAATATAGCAGCGAGACGCAGTTTAATGGTTTGAGCCGTTATCCAACCATTTAAATGGCGTGACGACGCACTCGGACATCTAAGCGTCTCCAACACCAGCCAGCAGCCAATGGCTTAGGCTCATCAGCATGTGAAGAAGGTATCCAAGTATGCGCTCAAATAACCACGGCCTTAAAACTAGGCCCCACCCAGAGTGAATAATGCTGCGTGGTGTCCTTACCTGACGCCGTTGAAGGGCTGGGATGCACCTTTTTGTTTTGCAGAGCCTGGATAACAGGTAGTGACTGGAAGGCCTCTGATTGGTCCGCTCTGGTGTTGTGAACAAGTGCTTTAAACTCTTGTTCCTGAGACAGAATCAGGTTGGACCATGTACAAGGATGAGGCTGGTTAGGGTCTCCTGCGTGTCCCAAAGCATAAGGTGGCTGAACGTGACGGTGTGACACTGTGATTGATTTGGAACAAAGGAGTCCTAATCTACTACTAGATCTGAGTCTTTAGCAAAACAGGTCAAAAACGCATAGCTAACTGATGCTACTTTGATTGATGCTACTCATTGAGCCAACATAGCGTCTATATTGTTCAATTTCAATGATGCAACAAAACTCTATGGGGTTGTTGTTCAATAAGTTTAACTCCCGCCATGAATTGGCTCTCGCCATTTATTTAAAGAAGACATATTATGATGTTTTTCCAACAAGTAAACATGGTACTTGAGTTCCAGAAAACATGTTTTTGAAGCTGTTTGCTGGAAATAGCTTGTAGGAAAAAAAATATTCCCCTCTGATTCAGTCTCTTCAGAATGCCCTGTTTCTGGTCTCTGCAGCTTTAATGCAAATGAGCTGCTGCCCATTGACCAATGAGCTCTCAGACTGAACCACAGCATGGAGGAGAAGTGATTGTTGCTCTTGGTGGGGGTTATTTCGGCCATGGTTGTGAAGAATTGCTTGGGGTAAAGGAACTTTGGCCTTGACTCTCTGAAGTCCATGAACTGTGACATGGAGGAGAAAGGGATTGTTGCCCGGGAGCTGACCGCCGCCATCGAAGCCGTCGGGCCGCCGCCGAAGCTGGCAGGTCTGGCGGGGGGAGTTTGGCGGTAGTTCAGCTCCCGGAGTACACCCGCTGGAGCTGCCAGACTGCCGCCGAAGCTTTGGCGGTGGCTGGGCGGCTTCGACGGCGGCCGGGCGGCTTCGACGGCGGCAGTCCGGCAGCTGAGCTCCGGGTGTACAATCCCTTTCTCCTCTGTGTCTCCTCCTCCCGGCTGCCGCCGAAGCTTCGGTGGCAGTCCGGCAGCTCCAGCGGGGGGAGCTTGGCGGCAGTCCGGCAGAGAAAGGGATTGTACTCCCGGAGCTGAGCTGCCAGGCTGCCGTCTAGCTCCCACTGCCGGAGCTGCTCGTCCGCTGGTCCACAAAATCTTAGCTATGCTCTGATTGGAGGGGAGTGGGGAAGTGGGGGGTAATATTGAAATGTGCCCCCTTCCTATGTAGGAGGGGGCGCCGAAACTGACTCACTCGTTTGGTAACTGTAGGCGGGGTACTCTCAGAAATGCTTATCTCACTCAAAAAACATGTAGACTTTTTTCAATGTTTGTATGCGTGTGGGAGCACCAAAGACCCAAAACAACACCCCAAATCCCAGGAAAAGTATTGTTTTCATAATATGTCCCCTTTAAAGCACAGTTGCAATTATGTAAATTGGCTATATATAGGGCTAGATTTAATGCTACATTCAGGAATCATTGCAGCTTATAAAAACAAAATCTCATGATGATCAGCCATTTATAACACTGTCTAATCAATAATGAACTGTGGTTGGCAGATTGTGTTTTTGTTTTGTTCATGGTATCCTGAGGGGGTGGGAAAAAAAAGGAAAATAGAACCATGAGACCACCAAAGCGCTTCCATTAGACCATTTATTGAGCTTCATTCAACTATGTTTCATTGAACCTTCCCTCTCCCTAAACGTGATATGTGACGAATAAAATAAATTATAAGGACCCCTTGTGTCTTTCCTCTTCTTGACAAATAAAACCTTTCCTTTACTTTCTTTCTCCTCCACATCTCCTGTAGGTGATACCAGGTGCTCAGAAACATACAAGACAAATTAGCACACGGCCAAATAAATCCTATTAAAACTGGCTCTGGAACAGTGATGAGGAGACTAAAAGCGCTCTCCATAAGGATGAGACCAGCGTGCTTGATGGAGAATGTCTTGTCTGAAGACTAATTAAAATGGCATCTAAGTAGTACATTAGTGGGTAAATAACAACTCTTGATAACATTGATCCTGAAGGACCTGAAACCTCCTTGTTATAGGTACAGGATCTTCAGCACAACCTCCTACTTCACTTAAAATTGGCATTTAAAGTAATAAAAACAAATCAAACAGATCGAGACTGGAAGGGCTCAGCACTTAAGGCCGTTCCAGACGCAGGCACAGAACGCCGCTACTTCCTCTCCCACGTTGCTCTCCGACCTGGAGTCTGTTGGTTCCTCCTCTGCCTGACGTCCTTTCCCCCCCAACAATCAATGTACACGGCCTGGATGGCAGGGCTGCGTGGGACTGAACACACCTCGCATGTGAGGACAAGGACACT
This sequence comes from Melanogrammus aeglefinus, assembly GCA_900291075.1. Taxonomy (NCBI): domain Eukaryota; kingdom Metazoa; phylum Chordata; class Actinopteri; order Gadiformes; family Gadidae; genus Melanogrammus; species Melanogrammus aeglefinus. Next base: position 242,998 of record OLKM01000305.1, on the reverse strand, counting down.
AAATCTTTTGTTTCCACGCGGTTTCTCAGCTCTATAAGGGTCAATAAAATATGATAATAAAACCTAGATGCACTTTGAAAACCCTTACATTCTTTAACATCCTCAACCTTGAAACCAATCAACAAGAACATCCCCACCCTCAAATAGGGTGACACGAACACCAACCCAGTCAAACTAAACGGCTCCTTTCTACACGTCCTTTTTCATTCTTTTCAACTTCCTTGTCCCATCACTTGTGTAGCTCCAGAGGTCAGGATCCGTCTGAGGGTCACGCCCTAAGAGCAGACCCTGAAGTGGCGCTTCAAGGTTTTTGCCGAACCAAAAATTACAACTAAATACCATCGTCCATCAGCAGCAAACAGCAGGGGGCAGTGTGATGACTGTTACAGTGCAGCGGTTTTTGTGTATGTATTGTCGTGGACTGTATCCGTCGATGCGTCCACTGTGTGATCCACCCAATCTCTAGACACAAGACGGTCTGATACATTTTTTTTAACTGAGATAAGATTCTTTGAATAGTCACATACTTGGCGGAATTATGATTATTTTTTTTCTTTAACAACACTTCATACTACATAACAGCCTCATACCAAAAATATTTCAACTAGCAAAAATAAAATGTGTTTCCCTTGCTGGCTTTGTATTCTCAGGATTTTTTAACAGTGCAACCATCGGCTAAATACATTCTGCAGAGCATTCTAACCACTAAAGTAAAATCAGATCCTATAAAACGCTACATCTGCTAACACGCTAATAACGCAGTACCTAGATCACCTCAGTGACAGGCAAGGCGTTGATCTTCCAGCGGTTCCCACCGGTAGGGACTGAATTCTCTGCGTTCAGACAAGGTCCGACCGTAAGACTCTAAAGACTAAAGACTTTAAAGACGGGCGATCGGCTGCGGCCGCCGCTCCTATCCCTCCAGCAACTCGTCCTCTGAGAAGCTGATGTGCAGGCACGTGTCGTCTGCCGGCGACAAAGACAAGGGGTTGCCGCCACGCGTCGACACGGGATACGACCCCGGCTCCGACCTCGAGCCCGGCGACGAGGTCGACGAGGAGGAGGAGGAAGAGGAAGGGGCGTCGTTGAAGGGGCTGTCTCGGCCGCTGGACGCCGTCAGGAACGTCACGCGGTCCTCATACAGGTCCTCGTTGTTGTTCTCTTCGTCGTCGACGTCGCGCAGGGCGGGCGAGCGCGGCGCCGAGCGGGTCTCGGAGCGCACGCCCGAGTCCTCGCTGGCGGAGCACGACACGTTCTCGCCACCGCCCGCGCTGTTGATGATGTTGTTGTTGTTGTTGGAGAGGAGGTCGCCGTTGGCGATGTCGCCGTCGCTGAGGGTGTGGAACTCTGCGGAGGAGAGGGGGGAAGGGTTGGCGTCGGGCAGGGAGGAGCTGCTGCTGCTGCTGATGATGATGACCTCGCTGGGGGTGGGCACGGGGACCTCTGACCCCGGCGACAACATCCTGCTGGCCCGCTTGCGGTTGAAGGCGGGCGGGGGAGGGTCCAGCTTGGGGATAGGGTGCTTGAATCTGCAGGGGGAGAGCGGAGGGACAGAAGACTGCTTAGAGGACGGTTTGACAACGGGAGGTCATTTTCTTCTCGGTGATATGAAGAGTGAGTGAAGTCACTTTGGCGCCCTTGTGCCACTGGACCTCAGGTTTATGCTACCCCATTCTTCTCCCATCAGATCTTCGTGCATTTTTACAACACAACCCTCATAGATGTAAGATTTGATTGAGTGCAAACACGTAACATATCGTTAACCTTTACAGAATGAGCCTCAAAACCAATGCATTATACACTTTGGTGACGCATAGCTCTAATGAACTACAGTACCACCATTGCTAGCAGCTAGCATCTTGCATCCCTTTCACCTGTACATAAAGCGGCGTACAGTAAAACGTCTTTAAATGCAAGGGTCGGGGTTACGGCCAGTGTCTCAAGGAAGCCTCCGGTTTGTGGGCAGACATTGGGGATTCAACCCAGAATGTTTTGGGTTTGAGAGTCGGACCCCCTAACCACTATATTATCAAGACTTGTCTGACAGTAGCACGACTTGCAATAAACCGGCTTATATGTTTCAGGGTGTGAGTGTGTGGGGTTCAGAAAGCGGTCAGACAGCTTCTCAAAGGAAATGAAATCAATGTTTTGCAGAGAGATTTAAATACTGTAATCCTCAACTGACATTTTCATTTCTAAAGCGGTAATGGTGTGATGTATATGCTCTCTCTCACTCTCTTCCTCTCTGAGTAATGCCTGTTGTTACGTGTGCACGTAGCTACACACTGCAGGGATTGAGAGAGTGAGTGAGTGAGAGAGAGGGAGAGAGCGAGATAGAGAGAGAGAAAGAATTGAGGTACTACATTGTCAGGTTTCCCTCTACCTTGGAGCCATAATAAAAAAAAAAAACACCCCCACACACACACAGACTATAAATAGCTATACCGCAGCCTCCTTGATTGTACATACCAATGCCAAAGTGTAGACGCCCACACACACACACACACACACACACACACACACACACACACACACACACACACACACACACACACACACACACACACACACACACACACACACACACACACACACACTCATGGATACTGATAGACAGACAGAAAAAAGCAACACACATTTAGACCAAAATGCACAGCACACACCCCGCCTCCATCGCCCCTATTCAACTAACAGGTGGCTGCTGAATAGATGTGGTTTGTGGTCGAGGCTGATCCAGTGATTAACTTGAGAGCTTCATCATATTAGTGAATGTATCAGTAGGAGTCTCTTCTCACAGGCAGTAGCTGTACTGCAGTATTCCACCGCCTCCCTGACGGATATACATGAGTATTTATAACCCATACGCTACGAATTCATTTGTGTGTGTGTGTGTGTGTGTGTGTGTGTGTGTGTTTGTGTCGGTATGTGTGTTTGTGTATGTATATGTATGTGTGTGTTTGAATATGTTTGTGTGTGTGTGTGTGTGTGTGTGTACGTGTGCGTTGTGTTGTGTGTAGCTAGCTTTAAAAGTCATCCTTACTACGAGGGGCGACAGTAGCTCAGGAGGTAAAGCGGGACGACTGGTACACGGAAGGTTGCTAGTACGATCCTCGGCTCCTCCAAGCGGAGTGTCGAAGTGTCCCTGAGCAAGACGCCTCGCCCTGACTGCTCCTGATAAGCTGGCTGTCGCCCTGCATGGTTGACTCCACCGTCGTTGTGTGAATGGTTGTAAATTGCTTTGGAAAGAAGCGTCTGCAAATCCCCTAAATGAGGGCATGTCCAAAAAAACCTGGGAGAACTATTACATGGAAAATAATTCTCAAGCGCCCGTTCATTTTTGACCCTGATACATAATGTGTGATATATATGTATGGACCTCATGTGCCTTCATGGACAGGATAGTCAAGAGAGAGGAGAGCTGATTGAAGACGAAAGGGACCTCCCTGTAGCTTAGGACCACAGACGGGAATCGAACCCGGGCCCTAGGCTGATATACACCGTGTTGGCGCTACTTAGTGGAGGGGCATCTCATGGCAAACAGCACTCATACCCCCAGCCGAGCGCTGACGGATTCATTTGTTTTGACAGGAGGGTGACCCACTCCTCCGTCTGTCTGATTTCCATACGCTTGACTCAGCACCACAGCATCGACCCCCTCCTCCCCCCTCCTCCCACCCCCCTCCCCCTCCTCCCCATCCCCCACCCCATTGCTTTCATGTCCGCTGTTTGATCTGCCTGCTTTATCGGCCCTTTGTATCGGCGGTGCTCTTTGCTAGAGCAGGAGTCAACCCGGTTACGCGTTGCTTCCTCTCTTTTATTGACACTTTGTGGTCGGTCTCACTCCCTTCCATATTCATATCCTTGTGTTCTCCTCAGCCCTGTTTCTGCTCTGCTCCTCTGAGGCCAAGTGGATGTAATCCTGTTGTTGCTGTTTATTATCATTATTAGTAGCAGTATAGTTACAGTAGAGGCAAGATGAGCATAGTAATAAGATGAGCCAATGCTGAATATAACTATCAGTATTAATAGTGATAGGATCATTCAGTGATATTAGATTAGGTTAGTCTGATAATAGTGAAAAACAGACTAATAAGAGTTGAGTTGATGAGTGTACTTCATACTATTATGTATCTCCATGACGGCGCTCATTGCAGTCCTAACCATTCCTGGAAGGAGGGGTCGCTCTTTCAGAGGATTTCCTTCCTCTCTGGGGGGCGAGGCTTAAGCAGGGTGACATCAAATCTGGCCGGTAAATCCATTTGAGACTGGAACTGTGATTAAGGGCTACACAAATCTAATTGACTTGACTTGAGTAGTATTAGCATGGCAGTAGTAATAGCAACGGAGGAATATTTGTAACTAGTCAACTGTATGCTCATAAGGAGAAAGGTCAAACAGTTTCCCGGTGTGGTTGTTTCCAAAAATCGTACACCTGGGAACGTTTTAGACCCATATTTTCTACAAATGGTTCGGAAATGCACAAACCATTTGTACATTTCCACCAGAACATTTGAATAATCTCTGGGCACAGCAGCTGTGTAGAAAATATCGCACTGCACACAGACGACAGGCGATTATCTACACAGCTGAAGGGTCCTAATGTTCATGCCATTGTTAAAACCCTTAACCACTAAGATTTTTTGTCTCTAACTCGTGCCTCATTGCCACAATGACTGTCTTCTATCAAAGGGGACATTGCTTTTTACGTGTTATTGCGTAACAAACACAGATTCACAAAGAGGTCTGTGATTGAAATGGGTTGAAGAAAATGTGCTACGGGCGAGTGGGACGTAGACCTGGACGTTTCACGGCTGTGCGTACTTAAATGACTCAAGGCCGTGGCAATGATGTTACACTTCTGACAATCCATTATCACCACAGAACAAAATAAAACATGAAAGGCCTTTAAAGTGACTACCAAAAAAAACACCTGTAAAACACACACACACACACACACACACACACACACACACACACACACACACACACACACACACACACACACACACACACACACACACCACACACACACACACACACACACACTTTATGGCGCACATGCCCATTCCAAAAACACAACATGCTTCTTCTGTGACGTAAATATGGGGGAGGAGCCAGGAGGAGGAGACGAGGAGAGAGAAGAAGAGGAGGAGAGGAGGAGAGGGGGAGAGGAAGAGACGCGACAAGGCGGATTAGAGGAGAAGCAGGGAGGAGGAGATGAGACCAGAAGACGAGGAGAGGAGGGAGGAGAGAGGAGGAGAGAGAGGAGGAGAGGAGGAGAGGAGGAGAGGAGGAGAGGAGGAGAGGAGAATAGGAGAGGAGGAGGGGCAATGAGGAGAGGAGGAGACGAGGTGAGGCAGATCAGAGGAGGGGAGGAGAAGAGAAGAGGACAGCTGTGGGGCGGTAAGGAGAAGCCGGCTGATGGGGCAGATTTATAAAGTGCTTCAACTTTAGCAGGAAGGAACAGACTGATTGGTTGAGTGAGTCAGTGAGTGAGTGAGTCAGTGAGTGAGTGAGTGAGTGAGTGAGTGAGTCAGTGAGTGAGTGAGGACTGACTGAGTCAGAGGAATGGAGGATGAGGGGAGGCTCAAGGATGTCCCCGTCTCACTCCTTTGGGGATCTTACACACCAAAGAAGTGTGTGTTACAGTGGGAACGCTCTCTAGGCGGTTCAGTCTCACACTGGAGTGAGTGAATAATTCAGTGGGAGAGGAGCTGTGCTATCAGAGTGGTTTGAAGAGGGTTTTCCCAGACACAGTGTGGGTGAAGTAAAACGGTCCACTTACGAGGGCCCTGTGAAGTGCTGGACATTACGCTGGGCATTCAGAACACAGCGTGCCGACAGATGAGAGTTCAAGGTCAGGTCAGTGCTTTTAAAGCTGCACTATGAACATCCTTCTAGCAGCCTCTAGTGGTGAGTCGTAGCTACAGTTATTGCTATATCATTTTGAGATAAAAAGTGGAGCAGAATAAACAATTTAGTGAGAATTAATCCTTGGATATATTGATTTGTGGATGGGCCTGTATGCGTTTGTATTTAGAAGTTGTTTGGATTCCGTTGATTTTAGAAAATCTAAACTCATTTCTATTATTTGATTGGAGGTGAGCATCCAGATGTCAGGGTCAACGAAAATCAACGTTGAAATTGTTGAACACAAAGCTGAAAATCTGACCTGTCCGATACGCCCAAAGTAGCATTCAGCACAAGGCTGGGCTTCAAAGTGCAACCTCGTAGGAATAGCCCGGCAATGCCGAAGCTGAAATCGTACCAATGTATTGACAACTTCAAGTGAAGGACTTTAACAAAAAATCAAAAAGATAAAATAACCATGTCATATCTCAGAGGGATGTATCCATTACACACCTACCGAGTATAGCTATTAAATCTTTGCTCAATATCCCTTTGGGTCAAATGTAGTACAGATGAAAAAAAGACGTGCGTTTCAAGCTAGGCAAGAATCACACTGATATATGACTAGCTGCATCAACCAACTGCAAAACCCAGTGCCAACACCATCTGTTTATCTGAGAACCGGTTTCAGAAAAGACCGCTAGACTCAGATCCTATCAGGCTTTCTACTGAGCAGCCAACAGGAATACAACCTTGAATACAACCTCGTTTCCAGTAGCAGACGAAGATGCGGGGGGATTATGGGGGGGGAAGGTCAACCTGGAGTCAGACTCACTGAGAACCGCACATCACCACAAAAATAATGAGGTTCTTATCTCTAAACAAGAGTTTTATGTTTGGTGATATGTGGACCAAATACTAATGCTGACCCATCAGACCATGGGATTTGCACTAATTTGTTCACTCTAAACACAGGTTGTACCAACTACTGACACCCACATATTTAGATGAAATGTTAATTTGGCAATTAAAGTCTGGGTGTTGGGAATTGTGGCTCATTATGTTGGTCTCAGTCGACTCCAAGCGTTGAGGATCGGGCATTGCTGTACACAAACACAATACACAAACATGCACATACAGGGAACACAACCAAGTAGCTGACTTTTCTATAGCTACATGTCTAAAACTATGTCTATACTGTCGCTGCACTTTATATTTTGTGTTTGTAGCTGTACCTTGTGTTAGTTACTCTTGTTCAGTTCTATTTAGTAACTCTACTTTCCTACATGTCTGTAACTGTACTGTCAAACATGTTAGCTGTACTGTCAAACATGTTAATAGGTTTACGGTCAAACATGTTAGTAACTGTAATGTCATACATGCTGGTCACTGTCCACTCATACGTGTTGGTTGCTGTACCTAAATACGTGTTAGTAACTGTAGTTTTATACATGCTAGTAACTGAAGTTTCTTACGTGTCAGTAACTGTACTTTAATACGTGTGAGTAACTGTAGTTATATATGTGCGTAACTGTAATTTAATACGTGTTAGTAACTGTAGTTTTATACATGTTAGTTACTGTAGTTTTATACGTGTTAGTAACTGTACTTTCTTAGGTCTCAGTAAGTGTAGTTTATAAGTGTTAGTAGCCGTCCCTTCGTACGCTTTAGTAACTATCTCTTAATACGCGTTAGTAACTGTCTCTTAATACGTATTGGTCGCTGTGGTAAAACAGTCTTACTTTTCGTCCAGGTAGGAGGAGTTCCTGGAGGTCAACAGGACCCCCTGCCCCCCGGCCCCCTCAGAGCGCTCCCCTTGGCTCTTCTGCTCCTGCGCGGCGATGACGGCACCGCTCGCGGCCGGCTGGGCGCCGTTCCCCAGGTTGAGGAGGTTGAGGTAGGACTCGGCAAAGTCCACGCGGGCAGGGGGGTTCTGCGAGGAGGGCCAGGCGGGGGTGGAGGTGATGGGCGGGTCAAGGTTCTGACTGTAGCGGTTCTTCAGGTTCAGCGACATGGTAGAGGAGGAAACGAGGTTCCACGATGACTCCCAGCCGTCTGAGCAATCAAAAAACAAACGGGGAAAGAAATGCAATCACAGGGTTTATTCACAGCAAGTGGTACGCATTTATACTTCGTCATTTCGTAGACGCATTTAAACAAAGTGACTCACGACTGTGGCTGGGAAAAATAAATTTCATCAAATATAATTGGAGGGGGCGACCAAAGACTGAAACTAGACAGAGTCGGCGCAGCTCTGGGAAGAACAGACAAGGTGAGCAAGGGCTTCTGTTTGAATGGGTCTTAGGGTCGTTCAAAAAGTTACATCAGATAGATCCTTTAAAAGTGCTCCCTTAACTCCACACCGATGGTATACCAAATATGATCTCTACAAAAACACACTCATCTGATTGAAAAAACTGATTTGGCCTTTCCCATCACATCCTTATTTAGGTGTACACTGCCTTGTGTCACTGTCTTGTTAGGAGGGCCTGTCTAACGTGTTTCCTGCTCGCAATGACGACAGGCGGACTGCTCCTCACAGCCAATAGAGCTGGCATATTGACAATTGCATCAATTAACTGGCCTGAGTCTCAGGTGATCATGATTAGCATTTAGCATAGGAGGGCTAACCGAGTTAATACAGACATGACACATGATATGCCAGCCTAACTCTATAAGCTCAAGACGCACACACACACACACACACACACACACACACACACACACACACACACACACACACACACACACACACACACACACACACACACACACACACACACACACACACACACACACACACACCTGCCTAGCCTGGAATATATTCTTTTCTTTATTATTTTGGCAGCACTGCCCGCTTCCTCATTGATGCTATAACAGTCTTCCCTCGTCAGTGTGCCTTTGTGTTTTAGATCAGGTGTGTGTGTGGTGTATATATACAGTATATATGTGTGTATGATGTGTGTGTGTGTGTATGTGTGTGAGATGTGTGTGTGTGTGTGTGTGTGTTCACATCAGCATGTTTTCATCTGGACTGTATTGTAGGCAGAGCTTGCTAAGGAAAAGTATCGCGTTTAGAGTTGTTTTGTCAATGATCTTCCCTGTGAGAAGTGTTTCTCTGGGCTCTCAGTAGATCCGTTCAGCAACTCTGTGCATAGAGAATTATACTCCCAGCGTACTTATTAATTAGGTAAAACACCCACTGAGACAGAGCAGAGATCCGGTTACAAATGCAGCACAGATTGAGTCTAGTGGAGGTCACTGCTTCAGAGCCTTACATTCCCAGTTCCTTCATTTTCTCTCGATTAAGGGAATGCTAATCTAATAAACCAACCGTTTTGTTTTCAAACTGTTCAGATGACGATGCTGATGGTTATTCAATATTAATGATTGCAGCACACCAATGTCTGAATAATGTGTGATGATGATTGATACTACAACAAACACCTACACAATCACTTGTACACTAATTGCACTTTGTTCAATGATGAACATTTGCAGTTTATTCTGTACGATGATTGGGCTGTATCTATTGTATGCATGTCATATTTGTAACGTTTTCAGGGATAAAGATATTGGAAAAGGTCCCAATCCTCTAGGACCAATACACTAGGACTCAAAGCCCTGCTGGCCACTTCTCTACTGCGGTTCTTCTTAAAGAGAGACATTTGATTTTGGACACAGCCTCATTCTTAACCCTGCAGTTAGTCTTGGGCATTGATGCCAAAACGTCAACATAAAGTATAACTTACAAAATTCCTTTTTTCTTCTGACTTGGAAATGTAACCCAAAAAGAGACAACTCAAATACAACAAAACTAAAAACAGAATCATCTTAACAATAAGGTGCCTTTTCAATTCCCAGAGGAGCGCTCCAGACAAGACCAACCCAATCCCTGAAGGCATTCCCCCTACTGTCCTCCCAGGATGAGCAGGGTATCTGCAGGTTTCAGCAAGTCAAATTTAAGACTTTTTAAGACCTTTTTAATACCACTTTGAATGAAATTTAAGACCTTAAACATGCGATGGTGGGGGTTGGCAACTACGGAAACGGACGTCTTCCAGCCAACTGTCCTTGAATTTGCACCTACCCATTGTCGCAGACTGGCTAGCAAGCACACAGATAATCGTTTATATATGCAACTAGCAAGAAAGAAGCCTCTCTACATGTCCTCCGTGAAAAGTCACTCGAGAAAAATTAAAAAAAATATAGTCCTGCCCCGACAAATTTAAGACCTTGAGTTACAGTATTTAAGACCAGCATATGACATTTGTAACGGATTGAAGATTTTTTAAGGCCTTACATTTAGAAAAATGAATTTAAGACTTTTCAAGACTTTTTAAGGATGCGCGGACACCCTGATGAGGAACGCTCTGAAACAGAACCAAACCCTCCTCATCACCATCATGCTGAGACTCACTGATGGTGTGTCCGTTGGTCTGGGGCCGGGTCTGAGGACTGGGCGGTCCTGGTGGGAGGAGCCCCGGCTGGGGGGCGGCGCGCCCCTCCAGCTCCTTCAGCTGCTGTACCAGCAGAGCCAGGTGCTGCAGCAGGTCCCGGTTCTGGAGGAGCAGCTGGTGGACCCGGGCCTGGGCCTCCAGGCGGGCCGTGGACTCAGCAGACATCTGGTCCTTCAGCAGCTGAACCTGGAGGGGGGAGAAGAGGGGAGGAGGAGGAGGAGGAGAGGGAGGAGGAGGAGAGGAGAGGGGAGAAGGAGGAGAGGGGAGGAGAAGGAGAGGGGAGAGGAGGAGGAGAGGAGAGGAGGAGAGGAGGAGAAGGAGGAGGAAGAGAAGGAGAGGAGGAGGAGAGGGAAGGAGGAGAGAGAGGAGAGGGGAGAAGGAGGAGAGGAGAAGGAGGGGAGAGAGGAGAGGAGGAAGGAGGGAGGAGAGGAGGAGAGGAGGAGGGAGGAGGAGGAGGGGGAGGAGGAGGAGCAGGGTGTATGGGGAGTGGGAGCAGGAGGTAGGGGAGGAGGAGAGAGTATGAGGTGGGGGGGAGGAGGAAAGGGGAGGAGGAGGGAGGAGGAGGAGAATAGAAGTTGGTAGTTATGGGATTACGGGATTATTATCAACAATAGAGTTTGATAACATATATAAACCATTATTATAATGTGGAATATCATATGGTCATAAAAGGTTTTCTTCTTTTGCAAACATCTTATGTTCACGAAAATCATCCACAAATTGTGAGTGATAGACTGATCAAATATAATAAGGAGTTACAGAATTAACAACTGAAGAAAATAGCACAGAAGATGTTCAGTGTAGAGGTGTGTCAAACTTTGTTTGCCTGGTTTACTGTTATTAGTTTGAGTCTGAACACTGGTTCGACCCAATCAGTAGGAACCATTCTGAATATCCCTGCTCCGTAAACTAAATCAAATTATGTGTTTAGGGTATTTCAGTAAGGGATTTGCTGCGTAGCGTTCTGTTTGATAATGGTTATCAGTAACAGCTGGAGCAAATACATGTGGGTAAATATTTCCTTGAAAAAAATAATCTCAGTTCAGTAACGCTGCAATGGACTGTATCCAACAATAAGCTTGATGCCATTGCCCCCTTGTGGCAAGAATATAACAAAACAACACCCAGATAGTCTCTTGGATCTCTCTGCTGTCTCTACAGACACGATGTCGATTTAAAAGGGGCTTGATGCATTGTGTTGTGTAGCATCAGCCTAACCAGTGATTTCTAGCACTGTGGTTTCCGCCTGTGAGTCTGTGAGCCCGTACGTGTACAGTAGTGGAATAGTACAGTTAACCACCATCACTACATTAAAGCTAGGGTAGGCAATTTGTAGAAACCAGTAAGATCCATCTTATAAGTATCTAACGGAACAATTCAGTTGGATACTTAAGCCACTCCTGACTGACTAGCCTGCTAGCTTGAAGGTGCTTGCACACCGCCGCGCGGCAACTGCCCTTACAACCGCCTCGCTGCCGGAGGGTTCAGCGCGGCGGTGTGAAGGGCCAGGCGCTTTCAATAGCGGCTGCCGCCGAAAGTTTCAACACGGGGAAAGCGGAGCGGTAGGGCAAAATCTGTGCCCGTTCACGTGGGCGGCAACCGCTTCCTGGTTTACGGCCACTTTTGTAACCGCCTCCCCTCTGCCGCCCTTCTCTCATTGAAATGAACGGAGGCGGCGAGTTGCCGCGCGGCGGTGGTGTGAAAGCAGCTTTAGCAATAGTTCTGCCATGCCGTTTGGAAGACTCTGGTCATAGGCAGCGAGGGCACGGTAAATCTAATGAAGTGATTGGACAGGCTTACTACAGGGCTGACACAGCCACACATACAGCATTTTTATGATCGATTCTTTTCAGAGCATTTGATTTATCGATTGCAATCAGGATGTTAAGGGGCTTTAAACAAATACGACAAAGAATGCTTCACCTAGCCCCAGTTTAAGGGAAGGCTGGGAGTGAGAGGATACACATATTGTACACCTCAGCATCATGGTCCAGATGTGCTGATTCAGACCTCATGTGGCCCGCTGTTAATTTCCCCTTCATGACCCCAACATTTGATCACTAATGGTCCGCTGGTTTGAAAAGCCATTCTGGTGACAGGGGCTTGCAGCTTGCAAAGAAGCTCACAAAATGCTTCAATTGATGATGCAAGGTTTCCTTAATCCCTGAGCTTGAGGAGATACAGCAGAGGACTGTGCATGGAGGCTTAGATATGGTTTCTTATTAAATAGCAGTTTGGACCACAACACACAACTGAGTCCAAGACAATTTTGGCAGCCTAGCGGAATAACATGTGATGGCATACACGTCCACAGCATTGTGTGTGTGTGTGTGTGTGTGTGTGTGTGTGTGTGTGTGTGTGTGTGTGTGTGTGTGTGTGTGTGTGTGTGTGTGTGTGTGTGTGTGTGTGTGTGTGTGTGTGTGTGTGTGTGTGTGTGTAACCTGATGGGTCAGAGCTGGTCTCTGTTGTGATCATCCTGCATATTAAATCTAGCCTGTGGCTTCTTAAGCTGATACAAGAAGTAAATCTCTGCTCTTGGCAGCAGAGGCCTTGCTTAAATTTTCTCCTGGAATGGCTTCTAGAACATTTGAACCCATGCATACAGTACATACTAACATAGTGACTACTAATACTATGCCAATAGGTCATTTATCATTTTGATCCAAAACTGTTTGGCGGTTCTTTAATCGTGGTAACAGAGCAACTATCCTGCCCCACTATAGATATTTACTATCCCGACCCGTGACCAAATAAGGTCAAAGTAGGCGGGGTCTGCAGTTCCTCTCACCTGGGCCACTGCCACCTGGGTCTGCTGCTGCTGCTGCTGCAGCTGCTGCTGCAGGAGGTGCAGGAAGTGCTGGGAGGCCAGCGGGGTGGCTGAAGACAACTGGGAGGAGGCGGGGACGGGGCTGCTGGGAGAGGCGGCCTGAGGCGTTGTCACGGTGACCGCGGACCGTAGCTCCAAGTCCTGGAACGGCAAACGAAGAAAAGGAAGAACTTTAAAAATGAAGGAAGGAATGATGTAAGAGGAAGGGTAGTAAAACTAAGCCGAAGTGGTTTGAAGTATTGGGACTGTCTTGTGTTATAGAACACTGTCTTGTGTTATAGAACACTGTCTTGTGTTATAGATCACTGTCTTGTGTTATAGTTCACTGTCTTGTGTTATAGATCACTGTCTTAGAACACTGTCTTGTGTTATAGTTCACTGTCTTGTGTTATAGTTCACTGTCTTGTGTTTTAGTACACTTTCTTGTGTTATAGATCACTGTCTTGTGTTATAGAACACTGTCTTGTGTTATAGATCACTGTTTTGTGTTATAGTACACTGTCGTCGTTTTATATTTCATTGTCTTGTGTTATAGTTCACTGTCTTGTGTTATAGATCACTGTCTTGTGTTACTGATCACTGTCTTGTGTTATAGATCACTGTTTTCTGTTATAGTACACTGTCTTGTTTTATAGTTCACTGTCTTGTGGTGTAGGACACCATCTTGTGTTATAGTACACTGTCTTGTAAATAAAATAAGCACAAAGACATCTACATATGTGGATTATTTGAGCAAATGATGAGGCTCACATATATTGGATATCAATATTTGATGAGCCACTTTGCTTTACTCCATAACTTATTCATGAAGGTCTCAATAAGTGCATACATACTCTAGTGTATGAGTGCATCTCAGACCCAGTAGTGCTCTGTTCTAACAGGATCTCTGGGTGGAGACAGGGGCCGGGCCGGAACTGAAGACGTATGTTTCGTTACAGAGATATTTTACTGAAGAAAACACTTTTTTCTAAGCGGAGGAAGCTTTCAAAAAATTAAAAAATATGGCCAAATACACAAGTGTTGATTTGAAACCTTTACAGAGACTGTAAAGGTTGTTTATTAATAGGAAATTATTCACTTACAGATTCCTGGCTCCAGCAACCTGATTGGTCGAAACAAATGGAGCGAAAGAAAATGAAACTCCCTGTTCACCCAAATTTGAGTTGATCTGCCGTCAGACCTCAGATATTAATCTGTAGTCTGATCTGTGAGACTAAAGCGAATGTAATATGTGCCTTGCATTATCCAATTTTAACGGTGGTGGAGACAACTTGCATGTTTCTGTGCTATTATTTTGACGCCCTGGAGTTCTTTTCATGGAGGCCACTGTCGTTCTTCAAACCCACCTCATCTTGGCCCCTATACAGCAGGAACAACTCCTCCCCACGTCGTTTATAAGCTCTCTCCTCCCCGTCGTCATTGTCTGATTTCTTAAAGCTTTATGAGCCACTAAGGTTTGGTTCACGGTTCACGTGTTTTTCCACCCCATGAACCGAAAGCTTCTTGTGTGTGTGTGTGTGTGTGTGTGTGTGTGTGTTGTGTGTGTGTGTGTGTGTGTGTGTGTGTGTGTGTGTGTGTGTGTGTGTGTGTGTGTGTGTGTGTGTGTGTGTGTGTGTGTGTGTGTGAGTGAGTGAGTGAGTGAGTGAGTGTGTGTTTTTTATGTGTGTGTGTGAGTGCGTTCAAGCTGCAAAGGTCGAATTGTCACCTTGCAAAAGTTGTTAGAAGTTACTGCTGGAGAACATAAGACTGAAATTAACCATTGATAAAATACCTCATAACAATAACTAAAAGGAACACAGCTGGTTTCCTGTTCATTGGAGTTACAACATCACACCACTAGAGGGAGTAATGGCACACTCATATGGGCATGATTGGGATAGCTTCTTGTTAAATTCAGTAATTCTCTCCCTCCCCCCTCTCCCTACTCTATCCCCCTCTCTCTCCTTCTCCCCCTCTCTTTCTCCCCCTCCCCGCTCTCTCAGCTCCTCTCTCCTCTCTCTACCCCTCCCCCCTCTGCCCATCTCTCTCTCCCCCCTCTCAAATCCATCCCTTATTTATATATTTCTCTCAATCCCTTGCTCCTTGCTTATCTCCAGGGAGCAGATGTTCCTGAAGCCCCCCGTGGGATTACCACGGCTTTCCCCAAAACAAAATGAGAACCAAAAGGCAGCGATGGCCTCGTGGTCGGTGGGACAGAGAGACGCAGGTTCTGCATTCCCCCAGAACACCAGAGCTCATTTCACATGCTCAGACCTCCAGACAACACAGTCGCCAGTCACACTAACGCTGGAGACTGAATCAAATGTCATAGTGACGCAAAGCTGAAACAACATAGTTTGGCTTTCTAATAAAATATATACAATAAAATATAATAATACAATTTAAAGAAGAACTTGGTTGTGTAGCATCTTATCCTAGCTATCTTTGTTGTTTACGGGGAATGGGTTAACGTTGTGATTGACACTTGGTTCTATGAACAGCCGACAGCGATGTATTGTCTCTCCTTCTTCTGACAAATTTACTTATTGTAAGTCGCTTTGGAAAAAAGCCTCTGCTAAATCCCCTAAATGTTAATCTAATAAAGGAGATATTTAGAAGACGTGTTCAAATCCTGGTCCTATTTAGCGATTAATCAGAAGCTCCTATCCAGGGTGACTGACGTTAAGGTCAGAGGTGCTTTATGGACACATAACAGGTTGGGTTCAGCCATCTCGCGCAGGGCTGTCTACAGGATGGTATCAAGGAATCTAACTCAGTAGTACCTTCCTGTCGGTCACACCCACACTAGCCGCTACAGTACCTGCCCCCCCCCATCCCCCCATCCCCCCATGGAAGAAACATATGGTTGAGCGTAACATAAATAAAGCAGGGTTATAAATAAATTTAATCTTAGATTTTTTCAAACCAAACCCCAATTATTGATTTTATTAAAAAAAGCAACTATAAATAACACATTTATATCATTTTTTTTTGATTGTCCTAAATGTAAATCTAAAATGTAAATGTGTGTTTGTTTGTCTTTGTGTGTGTGTAAACTTATTTTAGCTCCAAAGGGCTTATTCTTTCGGTAATATTAGACATACTGCATACATACATACACATCATATCAGCGTGTGATACGTTTTTATTGAATAATCACAGCCAACACTATTATGAAGTGAGTTAAGTGTGTGTTGGGCTGTTCTCTCACCGTGACGCTCCGTCCAGGTCGGACCACGCTAAGCTCCGCCAGGCTGTGCAGAAGGCCGCTGACTGCCTGCTCACACGGGGCTGCTCCTGATGAAGGCTCTGCTCCTCCTCCTCCTCCTCCTCCTCCTCCCTCTTTACCACTGTCCTCTTCCTCGTCCCGCTGGGCGCCTGGCGGTTTGGCACCTGGGGAGGGGGGCAGCTTGGTGAGGTACGGAGAAAGACCCCCACGGGGGGGCCACACCCCGGCGGGGGACACTTTGATGCCCTGACGGCTTCCTATTATGTTATATATTATGATTATTAAAACTACATAAAGAACTAGATCAAAGGCTGATATATTTATTATTTGTATTATTTATTTATTATAATTATTATTCTTTATGAATTTATTTTTGTATTATTATTATTTATTTTTTTCTCTTTATGAATGCGTTCTTACACATTTAACAACAAACATTATAATGAATTGTGGCCAGTAGGCCACAATTCATAATGAATTATATATCCCACTCAAGAGACGCACACGAATGTGCATGAATGTGTGTACATTCATGCATATGAGAGAGAGAGAGCGAGAGCGAGAGCGAGAGGAGAGAGAGAGCGAGAGAGAGAGAGAGAGAGAGAGAGAGAGAGACTTACCATCACTGGAGGCCTCCTCTGTGGACTTGTCACTGTCTCCGTCCGCCCGTCCGTCTGCTTCCTGCTCGGCGTGCTGAAGGCTGAGCTTGTGACACACCTCAAAAGGCCTGGCCCACTGTCCGCACGATGCGCATGGCCTGAGCCTGGGGCAGGAGAGGGGGGAGAGACCCAGAAGATAGAGAGAGAGTGAGAGTGAGAGTGAGAGAGAGAGTGAGAGTGAGAGTGAGAGTGAGAGTAAGAGTAAGAGTGAGAGAGAGACAAACAGAAAATAAATATTACCAAATAAGGTAGTTACCAAATGAAATAAATAAGAAAAGAAAAAAAATGGTGCTTTTCTGAATAAAATGAATACTTAAATATACATTAGAATACATCTGCAAAGTGGTTAAAATAGGAAACTAAAAGAACCTCTCCACATACACATTCAGGTTGAGAAAGAAAACAAAATAAATGAGTAAATTATTAAAAAACAAATAAGAAATTAATAAAGAGAATGTTTTTACTGTGCTAACATGGATTTACACCACAATGTATACTTGTAATTTAGGATGTATGAAGCATTTATGGAATGCAGAGAGGCTGGTACCTTCTTCTTAGTCTTGAAGACGTTACACCTGAAGCAGTTATTGGTGCCATCTCTGGCGATGAAGCTGAAGATCTTCAGGTCTTGGGAATCATGAGACACGTAGAAGATTCTGGAAGAAAATAATTAGTTAACTTCCTGCCATCTGTGACTAAGTTACAAAACACGTTTTAATACGACATCACATCAATTAACACAATTACAGAAATAGTACAACGTTAAGTCAGAGACACATTATGGAAACCTGGAATAGATGTAAAGTAATAATTAAATGAACTGCATTCGTTTTAACTGAAGCTGTTATTATTTACTTACCTAACCCATGGGGCAATACCACATTTTACCATGACCAATTAAAGTGCAAACTTCCACACTTGTTTTGAAAACAACTGTTTTGAAAGTCAGTCTGTCTTCTCAACTCTCAACTGTTTATTTGCCCAACGCTTCACAACACCGCAATCTCAAGGGGCCTTAGTGGCCTACATAACGATGAAATTAAGGAAACAACAACATAAAAATAGCTCAAATTTACACAGGAGATCCTCTCACACACACACACGCAACGCGCACGCACGCACACACACGCACAAAAACACACACACACACACACACACACACACACACACACACACACACACACACACACACACACACACACACACACACACACACACACACACACACACACACACACACACACACACTACAAAAACCCAGGGCTAGGACTCATTAGCGTTGAGGGTATGCGGTCTGTAATGTGCACACTGAGCTCTCCCACCATGAGTGACTAATGTGGCGTCAAGGAGATGTTCCGACACCAACCTGAGCAGCAAGCACTGTCCAGCACCCAACACACAATGCACTCAAATCAAAGGCACTGTCCAGCCCCCAACGTACAAGACATTCACAATCACAGGCACTGTCCAGCCCCCAACGCACAAGACACTCACACTCACAGGCACTGACCAGCCCACAACTCACGAGGCATGTAATGTTACAAGTGAAACCGGTTGAAAACTCTGTACCAAAAACAGGTGACTTAACTGCGTCACTAATGCCATTTCAGATTATTCTATCATAATTTTTCTTGACAAAAGTTTTGGATATAAATAACATAATTGGCCTTTTACGCTACAGAAAAGTGGGAGCTCCCCTGTACTTTACTTTTGTTCCTCTAAGTCTTGTTCGTGTTCTGAGGTAAACAACTATGATGTTTGAAAGTGGCAGTTTTGGAATTCCCATTTATAATTGAAATGAATCCGCCACATATTCTTTTACTTTTAAGTGAAAAGTGGCAGGGGGAGGTGGTGGTGATGGAGGTACAGAGTGTCAGGGGATGACAGACTGCCGGCTCGCAAAAAATTGCAATGCCTGCACTGCGCCGTGTTCCATTTTCCAAATTAAACACAGCGCCACAGGCCCTTCTATTCAATTATTACATCATCCGTCTCTGACTTCAGGGGAAGAAAAATAGTGCTAAATTCCAAACAAACGTATCAGCAAATGTAGCTTCATATCTCAGGCAGAGAACTCTGACAGTGTTTGGTTTCTGTTATGGTTGTGTTGATCAATGAACGTGTTCCCTGCTGTCATTTGAGACTGAAGTGAGAAATGGTGCAAAAAAGGTACAAACCACTTCCTGTGACACTGAAGCTCTGTCTTACTGAAAAATGGATGCAAGTTAAAAAATGCAGCGCTTTGGCCGCAAGGTGAGGAGAACAAACACGGTCGATAGAGCATGCTGGTCCTTGGACTATCAGAGCCCTCAAACCCTCACATCATACGTGCACTTCCAACCGCATGCTATGGATAATTCAGGGGCGAGGTGGTTATCTGAGGTTAACCACACCAGACACGGCCCTGCATTAAGGCAGCGAGCGCGGCGTGAGCCTCAACGGGTGGCGGCAGGAGACGTGGGGAACAGGAGACATGATGGGGTTAAGAAAAGGCTTTGTACCTGTATATAGGATCCTGCATGATGAGCATCTTTCCCTCGTCCCAGGTCCACTCCTTCCTCTGTGGGATGGAGAAGAGAGAGGACTCAAAGACATTGAGGTACAAGGGGTTCAAGGAGGTGAAGTCATTTAAAAGTTGAAAATATTTCATATTGGAATAACTGATCTAATGTATCTTATATTGGATCTGTAAAAAGTATTTATGTTGTATGTGGGACCACACTTAAGCGTGTCTAATGTGTCGATTGGATCTTAAGCCCTAATAATACTCTGCTCATGGTTGAACGTGGGAAGCTCATGATAAGTTCTGTTGAAGGCATGCCAAGTAGGGATGGGGGATTAAATACATTTATGTGAGAATCTGGATTCTTTGCCTATGCAATATTTTTGAGCTAGGGTGACTTAACAAGTTAAAAAAAAATGTAAGCCAGAAACTTCAACAAAATTTCACTGGAAGCTAAATAATGATACCGTCCTAAAGAGGGCACTAAAACGTCTTCACCGATAGTCAACCTGCATCCACAATTTTCTGTTTTGTTCGGCCACATTTACTTTAAAAAAGAATGTGATCTTTAGTTCCCAAACTCCAGTATTCATAATGTAAAATGTAACATCCTATTAGTGCCAGTTCCCACCCCTCTAGAACAGGCTCAACGGGGTCTGACAACGTACCTTCTGCTTTTTCCTCATCAACACTTTGACCCCATCCACAGACACCACGATGCTCACTTTCTTCTTCTTGATGTTCTTGGCCTTGAACTCATACTAGAGAGGAACACAATGATGGAGAACATTAGATCAGTAAGGAACACAGGATGGAGAACATTAGACCAATAAGGACCACAGGATGGAGAACATTAGATCACTACAGACTACAACGATGAAGAACATTAGATCAGTATACAGTCAGAGGTCCCGCAGGAGACTAAGTGGTTGAAATGCAGTGGTTCTAAATGTAGACGTTAGACTGTATACGGTGGGGGTGGTGAACACCAGTATCCTCTAATTACTATAACCATGCATGCAAAGATGCCGTATTCATGCATGAAATATGACAACACTTTCAAGCACACTTTCCCATGCAAGCCTCGGCACGCATGCAAACCCACACAGCAGCCATACTCCTCTCATTCATGGCTTTCAGGGTTACCATACGTCCTTGTAGGACCACAGAATGATAGCACTGCACACGCCTGCCCAGTGACAGGAGACTGTATGAGTCCTCATAGGAGGAACGTAACTGCAACACAGCAGTACAGTTATCCAATCCTAGCCCCTGCCAATCAATGTCTTAAAAAATACATTTGTATTACCCACTTATAGACAAAGAAGCGATGGCAAAGGACTCACTCTGACACAGTGATCATGATCGATGTTTCCTGTCTGCAAGCCCATGTGGTACATTCCAAATCGGCACCAAATTTAGGGCCATGTCTAGCCAAATATGAGTTGAAATTCAGGCAGGGTTACCCTTGGAAAGCATCCGTTACTTAAAATGAATGTCATTATTGAGAAATCCATGCATGTCTGCACTTGTATTTTTTAGATAATACTTTCAGTTTCAATCTGATGTCCAAAAAAAGGCATCCATCCACTTATCAGTTCAATCTCATTTACCAGCTTAATCCTGGCCTGGGAAGGCTGCTGAAGCATCATTTGATCAAATGTCAACAGCCTAAATCTATTTAGTGCACTGCTCCTCTGTTTGTCATTTCATTCATAGTTATTTTGTGCCGTGTATTTATTAAATTTATTGAGTGACACACCACACAAACTCAAACACATTGCAAAAAACGTAGAGAAGACTATAATAACTACAGCCAAAGAAGGCCTAAATATAGCAATTGAATCTCATTTCCTCCAGAATGCATTGCATGACGTCACGTTGGGGAGACACGGACCAAAGCCGCATTGAGACCCTTGAGAGCATCGATATCTTATAGCATAGACGCAGCATTGGCTGCTGGGACGCGAGAAATACAGCCGCCATCTTGGAGTGGTGAACCGGGAGCAGCATCAGGTGGCGTCTACAGCAGAAACAGACCTCATGGTGTGGGCCGGAGTCGGGACGGAGCTGAAAATGGATAAGTGTAAGAAACGCCAGGATGGCGCTGAAAAACTGCGACTTAAAAAGCTGAAGTCTATGGAGGTGGAAACTGCCAAATGTTCAAAATTGGCAGACATATTTGGTGCCGGGGTCAACACCCCAGCAGGTGCTACTGCGCCGGGAGACCAGCGAGTGGAGGCATATATGCTAAGTAACGTTAGGGGCTAGCTAGACTACATTTTGAGACATGTCCAAAACAAAGTAGAAAACTTTTTTACATTGAATGTGATGTGACCTAATTAACTGCATACTTGTGACAACATATTAGCCCAGAGTTGAAGGGCTGTGACTGTTGGTAGTTGTAGTTGACTTTGTTTAAATATGCCGAATTGTGATATTATGGGTTATTATTGTTCAGATGATTTAGCTAAGCTAGCTAACATCTGCTAACGTCAGCAGTCTCTTGTTGCCATAGCAACAGTAAACATTGATATGGACTAATGAGCTGTAAATAGAGATGCAGAATCAAGCTGTATTGTAAATACAGATCAGATACTTTGAATTTTAGCACAAAATACAAGTAAACCTATAGGAAATAATTAGTTTAATTTGCAATAATTGCCATTGAAGGTGATGACTATTGCATGTGGTGAGAGGAATGTGTGTATTTTTAAAGTTTTATGTGAAGAAACATACTATATGTGTGATAAAATGACAATTGGTAATTCATAAATGTCTCTTATATTCTCATCTCCTGTCAGAGAGAGAGAGAGAGAGAGAGAGAGAGAGAGAGAGAGAGAGAGAGAGAGAGAGAGAGAGAGAGAGAGAGAGAGAGAGAGAGAGAGAGAGAGAGAGAGAGAGAGAGAGAGAGAGAAGAGAGAGGAGAGAGAGAGACAGGAGAGAGAGAGAGAGAGAGAGAGAGAGAGAGAGAGAGAGAGAGAGAGAGAGAGAGAGAGAGAGAGAGCGCGAGAGAGAGAGAGCGCTTCGTCTGGACTTTGTGATTTTATCATGCAACTTGTTTTGTCTCAGATTGAAACAAAAGGTTTAATTATGATTATTTCCTGGTTGAAGATTTTCATATTGATGTGAATTGCATACATCTGCATATCTTTTAAGTTCAATTAACAGTTATGCAGGTAGGCCTTAGGGCTCTTTTGAGACTTAAGTCATACCTCATGACAGATACATTTGTTCACTAAGTGTCACTACATCACAAAAAGGCTACATGTCTACATATACTTATCAGTACACAGATACTGAGTACAAGTTCTGTTTGCTGTTTTTTTGGAAATCATGAATTTGGTGAGGAGTGTAGCTGGCTGGCTGGGGATGAGGAAGTAAGTAAATATAACCATGAATAGAGAATTTTTTTTTTATCTATAGCTGTGTGAAAAAGTCTAAGACATGAATTACGGATCTGAAAAGATATGCATTCTCATGCGTGTATGTGCATGTATACATACCTGTGCACATACACGTATATGAGAATGCAAATCTATTTAGACCTGTAATTCATGTCTTAGACTTTTTCACACAGCTATAGATAATGTTTTTTTTTCAACTCTGTATGGTTTTATAATGAGTCACCGAAGTTTCAGCTCGAATGCTGCTACTGTCTAATATGTTTCTATTTAGATTATTTGTCAGGATATTTTGTTATTATTGCCCGAGTCTGGTTTTAACTAATGCTGGGCTTACACCAAAATATTTTCACAGTCACAGACTAAAAACTGCAAGAGAGAATTTAGCGTTGGATCAAGTGTGATATTTAAGGGTTTTGTAGATCTGTAGATATGGGGGATGGAGATGCAGCGACCACAGAAGTCTGTTAATTTCCTATTCGGGTTTCACGTGTCTTGTCAGCAGCACCAGAAACACAAACTTGAAAACAAAAACAAAAAAAAAGCAACAACTGCTATTTACAGTGCTGTACTATTATTCGGATGTATGTACTTGATTCAATTGTTTTAATCAAGTACATACAGGGTTCTTCCCGTTTATCTCGTCCCACCCCTAGTGCTGATAATGTAGTGGGCTGGTCTGGACAGAAAATGCCAGGGCTGAATTTCTGTCCCAGTCCACCCCTGGTGGTGCGGGACATCCGGGTCCGAAGGGCGTCCTCCTTCGCCGCCCATGCCTGACGCCAGAGCGGCCGGATATGAGGGTTCGAGAACTTCTCTAGTCTGTTGACGAACGAAAATGAGTCTCGAAGGGGACGACCAAATATAATCTGCGGCGGTGAGAGGTTGCAGTCAGGGTCAGGTGTGTTGCACAACTGTAACATGGCACGCAAAAAGCAATCATGATCAAGACTGCCAGTCGTGCTAGTGTTGGACACCAGAAGGAGCTTAGCAGTCTTCACCACAACCTCCGCCCTCCCATTCGACTGTGAAAAACCGACCGAGGACACGCGATGTCTTACATGCCACAATCAGAGGAAGTCCTCTGTATGGCTAGCTTTGAACTCTGGACCACCATCGCTCGAAAGTTCCCCCGGCACGCCAAAGGTGGCAAAGAACGTGCGCAGGTGGCGCACCAAGCCAGCCGAGCCTCCTACATCAGTTCCTGTTGTGGAGCATAGGACCTCCACCCAGCCCGAGAGTCGATCTCTGTCAACCAGGTAGTGGTGGCCTCCATAATCAAAGAAGTCAGCAAACACCGCCTTCGAATGGGGTTGAAGGTGGTGAGAATGGAAGGGGGGGCGTGGTTGCCTGTGACGGAGCATTGCGGTTACAGTCCGAACATCCATACCTAGTGGCTCGGATGTCCCTCGACATCCGGGGCCAGAAGACTATGGCACGGGCGTGCTGCTCCATCGCAGAAGCTCCTTGGTGGGCGGCATGGAGGTGCTGAAGTACTCATTCACGGTGGGATAGTGGAACCACAACATGGTCAGAATATAGGAGGACGCCATCCTCCGTATAGATGGACCCACAGACTGGCGACAGATTCACTAGGACAGGGTCATTAAAATCAACCCTACCCTAATGCTCGATCAGGTACAGAAGGTGGCCGAGGCACGCGTCAGCTGCCGTCTCGTGCGAGAAGGAACCATGAGATGGCTCTCAGTTCTTGTGCATCGTCACGGATGGAAGGCATAAGTGCTTATTCTACGGCGTTAGGTATGCTTAGGCATCCCAATGGTTGCTCTTGCCAGGCAGGTACACAATATCAAAGCGCCAGGGGAGGGTACGCTGCTTGAGTTTGAACAGGCGTGAGGTTGTTATCTCATCAAGTGTGCGGTCACCGAAGATCTTCACAAGGGGCTTATGGTCGGTGACTATGACGAGGTCCCAGACCCCAGGCCATGGCCAGGGCCTCTCCTACGATGGCCACATAGCGTTGCTCCGCCGAGGATTGGAACCGTGAACCAGCGAGGGTGATCCGCCATCCTCCTGGGCAACAGTCAGGTATGTCAGAAGTGCAGCTACAATGTTGTTGGAGCAGGAAGTAGCCAATGCCACGCCTGGACCAGTCAGGGTGGAGGCAGGTGCGCCTCCACATGTCGCAGATCTCCACGACATCACGGATGGCCCCAATTATGGCTTGTTTGGACGCCTGGAAGGCTTCCTCCAGTTCAGGGGACCACGAGAATTTGCAGCGTGGGCTGAGGAATGGCCTGAATAGCGCCATAGTGCCGCGCAACTGGGTGTAGTTCGCCACCTGGTTGACAAGGCCAAACCAGCTTCTGATATGTGGTGTGGAGTCCGGGGTGGGGAAGTCCCGGTTGGCGTCCAAGTACTTCGGAATTGGCTCTATGGTAGCTCCAAGGGCTTCGTCCCGAAGGAGGTCATCGTAGACTCTTTGCTGCCAGTGCAGAGGCACAATGGCCACAGTGTAGCATGCCTTTGGCGTGGCTGCTGGGTCCAAGTGCATCTCGATGGGTGGCCCTTCCATGCAAGGCAAAGCTTGATGAGGGCAAATGTTGAATGTAGATTTCTTTTAATCCTAGTCCGTCTTAATATATGTCTGTTACATATGTCTGTTAGTTTAGATAAGGCAATATGTAAAGCGTCTTAAAGTGCCATATTAAGCACTATATAAATTTCATTTATTTATTATTAGATGAGGCGTATCTCTCTAGTAGCCAATCTCTCATCCTGCCGTTGTTCTCCGGTGTGCAGGGTAGCGGCATTGCCTGAGGCCGTGGTGGAGGGGCTGCAGCTTGGGGCATGAACACAGCGTCCTGGGGATTACTTTGGTCTACGCAGCCACTGTAGGCAGACCTCGTAGCATTCACATACAAGGGCTTGATTGGTGTTTCACGAGCGCCAGGGCCATTCTCGTCTCTGGGTCCTGTTACGCGATGGGAAGTCTGCAGGGAAGAGGCCGAGGTTAAGCAACGACTTGTAGGAGAGGTACATTGCCCAAACCGAGCTGCTCACGTACACCATGGAGCCGCAGGACGTAACACCACTGTTGTTGGGGGCTGTTCAGAGCCTAGCAAAGAATGCTCCCTCAATGGATATGGAGGAGCAGTTAGCGGTTGACAGGCTAAGATTGACAGGACGCAGGTCATCACGCGAGAATCCGCAGGCGAGGAACACCTCTAGAGACCAAAGATCAGATTGTGCGCCAGTGTCTGCAATGGCCGATATGTTCACTCCATCGTCCGAGCCTCGTTGGTTGATGCTGTCCCGCGGTATGACTGACCTGTCAACCGGGATAGTGATTAAGACTCGTCCTGTTCAGAGCCCTGCCAGGACGAACCGATGTCAGTCTCTCAGCTTGACCCGCCTACATTTCCCCCTGGAGAAAATGTTGTGCCCGAGCCTGATGGGTGTGGGACTACTGACAGTGCTGTGTGTCGTCCAAGCGCGGCGACGGCCCCCGCAGTGTCGGCCAGAGCGTACTGAGTTGAACCAACGAAATCTGGGAGATCGGCACCGATTCCATTGCAGCCTGCTGACTGTTGGTTGATGGCTGTTGTCAGCTGACAAGCAGCTGATACAAACCTGGTGGGGCTTGGTATTCCCACCGTGAGAACCCTCCGTGAAGACCTTAAAGGTGCTTTTCCAGCCCAGGCACGAGGCTTGCCTAGCCCTGTCTGTTGGGGCTGGGGTCGTGGCGGGGCTCGTCTGTGGATTTTTCTGTAGCCGCCGAAATGATGACAGAGGCTGACAGAGTGGATGACGGGAGAGCATTGCGGGCAATTTCCTTGTTTTCAACGACTGCAATTACATAGTTCACTGGTTCCGTCAGAATGTCAGGCATCCCCAGTGCCTGTGCCAATCATCCCGTTGATCAGAACATCACGGATAATGTGGTCGGTATAATCTACATCCTTGCCACACTTGCATAAACTGAAGCAGCTCGGTGCGCAGGACACATGTGGCAACCGGAATGACGGCTAGTGAACGCATGGCAGCGATCAGATCCACCAGGGGTCCGGAGGCGATGTTGGGATTGGCTTTCAATATGCTATCTCCAAGTTCAGGCCAAGCGCACTGAAATAACTGGAAAGGGGCGTGGGCAGCTCTGACTCCAGAGCCGGTGTTAAAGACATCCCAGAGACGGATGAACATGTTCCATTCCTCTATCGTTACGCCTACATCGACCTTAGGCCGATCAAGTTTCGAGCCATGCAGAGTCGGGATTTGGGCCAGCGGGTTCCGATGGACAAGTCCGTGATTCGTCAACAGAGCAAAGGCAAGTGCTTCAGACACATCCCTGGTCTCGAAAGTGCAGCCAGGAACAGTACATCCAACGACAACCATGGCTTCTTCATGAAGAAATACACTCCTCAATGTCAAATTTCTTATTTAATGACAACGATGAAGAAGCCCTGCAGTAATACACAAAATAACAACATAAGCTACAACCAGTAGTTTCTACATGCACATGTGTAACATAAATATCTTCAGGAACTTAACCAACCTTGACATATAGCAATCAAGAATTATATTGGACTTACACAAATAATGTTTAACAGCTTAATATCCTCTGTAACCAGGAATGTCTGTAATGCTGGCAAACACAATAAGGTAGACTTCTAACTAGGGGTGGGAATCTTTTAATTACTATCCCATGATTCGATTAGATTCCGATTTTTGGAGCTACGATTCGATTCAAAATGATTTGATTCCATAATGATTTCTGCTTCAATCTATAGGTGTGCAAAGGATCCTCATGATCTGCTCCATACTGCTTTGCAAGACCGAATGAAAAATTGAGACATTAAGGTGTCTTTTTCAAATGTATTAAGTTTTAAACATTTATCCATGCTTATACCACGGTCTGCGGGAATACTCGATTCTGATTGGCTGCTGGGTGTGCATTAACTCCTGATATACGGACACCTGGACAAGTAGTTCCGTCAAATTGTCTGTTTACCGTTCTCAATTAATGCGCTATAGCTGGCGTATCGTCTATAAAATTAGTAACCATAACAACGGGACCGCAGTCAAAGCCGTTTACAATTTATTGCAACACCGCAACAAAGTAACAATGAGTGATTTCAACATTTCTTTTAATTTATTTGGAGAATATGACAACTTCGATGACTGGGATGCAGCAGAAGAAAAGGAAATTAATAAGAGGAAAAGAAAGCAACGGCACAAGGAGTTAACACCGGGAGAATTAAATCAAATAGAAGATGACAAAGATGAGATCAACACCAAAAAAACAACAAAATGGGCAGTTAATATACTGAGAGACTTTCTTGAACAAAAACGAATGGAAACGTCGAATTTAATTTTAAATAAAACAGCTGTAACACATAGGGCCCAGTTTAAAGTTGTAATTAGGCCTATCGTTTTTTCTATTTAGGCCTCTGTGATTTCCAGGTTATAAATTAATTGTCAATTCATTGTTTGCATGTTTCTTTTTTATTTTATCTATTGCTTAAAGCTAGGGTGGGCGATTTAGGAGAAAACAGGCATTGAGATTCCGTTGCGTTCTCTCTGTCCATTCCCTGTCAGTTATGTCAGTTCAGTTATCAGTCAGTTATGCGCGTTCATGTGAATTCAGTTACATTGATAGGAAGACGAAACACCATGTCCAATTCCGAGGTAATTAAACATTAGTGCTGATAACTACATAAGTACATATATAGCATCAACATCTTACTCACAGACATACCATGTATGTTATCTTAAAATCATTGTAATTGCGCTGGAAGGCCTAAGAAAGGTAGCTGTATCAGCCAAGCAAGATAGCAAACTAATTGCAACTGTAATTCGTTAGCATAAGCTGCCAGAGCTAGTAACCTGGTCATCAATATTATATACTGACGTTTTTGAAGTGATGAATTGTACTACAATAATGCTATTTTTTTGCAGTATAAGAGTGTACAAGAAGAGAGCCCAGCTGGCTCTGGGGACGATTATGTCCCAGGTCCTAGCAGCACAAGACGTGGGATATGTAGGGTCAGCGGACGTCCTTCTGGAGCTCTATATATAATAGTATATAATATAATTGTATATATAATATCATGGCCAAAAGCTCTGTGCGCCTCCGGATGGCTGTAGCGCGGGAAGCTCTCGTAGGGATTGGGCTTCTCTGGGTTTGTTTACCGGCGTTGCTATGGTTTCCGGTGTGTTCCAACGGTTTATTAGGTAGGCCCATCTAATAAATCTCTGTCTAATCATTACTTCATTCACTGCCTCTTCCGTGGTCATTACAATATTATGAATAGACTGCGTTGGGTCCTCCAACGTCTCTCCTTCTTCCACAAAAGGTAAAGACAAGGCAATGGTGGTTATCGTGTTGTGGCGCGACAAATTATGATTGGACAAAACTTTAGCGACAACGCAAACGGGCGACAGATGTCGCGTTTGGTGTGAACGCACAGTTACTGTGACCATAACTAACATAAAACGGACAGGGAAAAGAACCATGCGCCGATGCAAGACATCCTACAGAACCGTATTGAAACGGTTACATTACAGAACCGTAATGTAACTGTTATTTTGTCTAGTAAAAACCATACCAGCCGACACAGATTCATCACAATATACCATGGAGAAATAACACTATGCCTTACCTGTCTATAAGTAACTCTCTCCATCGCTCATGAGCCACAGCCAATGTTTATTCTGGTTTTATTTGGAGCTCTCTCCGCCTCCCTTTTAGTAGCTGTCCTTTCAACAAGTGTCTTTCCTCTTTTTTTCGCTGTCTTAGCGGTGTTAGTTGTTGGTATTCGGGGAATGGGAAATTTAGGGGCCGTTGATGAAGACATTGCTATTCATTTGTTGTCCGCCGTAGTAGTGCAAAACTGACAGACTGCTAGGCTTGTGAACGCTCACGCAGGGACGCACCAACGTCGGTGCTAAGGTGACCGGACGGTCCCACAGCCAATAAGAACGGAGAATCGGAGCCACGCTCTGATTGGTCAAAGTGTACACGAGCGGTGGCAATTTTTGGGGGCGGCACACAAAGGCAGGGGAGAGCAAAGTGATGAGCAGATATTCTCAGAGCACTTCACCTACATATTGCTGACTGGCTATTATGACATTTTTGCCAAATATTACAGTAAAAAAATTACCCACCCTAGCTTTAAGTAACAAAAATAAAAGTCCCTATAAAAAAATAGTGCAGTTAAACATGCTGCCTTTTTAAATTGAAAGAAAAGTGCCTTTTCCACCGTGTGTGGACCACAACTGCTACCCTAAGAAGCTAGCTATAAAATAAGTTGAAACAAAAATAAAGTGCTTCTGTTATGTATAATAAAAATGGTACAGTTGAACAAGATGCATTTTCATTTCACAGGAATGTTGCAGTACCAAAAATATCATGTAGAACACAACTGTTGCAAAAAACATTAATATGTCTCAGTAGCTTTAAAAAGAACAAGTTATAAAAAAATTACTTAAAAAAATTAGGAAATTACATCGATTTTGGGCCATTTCTTATCGATTCTGAATCGTAGTGAATGAGAATGGCGATTCTTATATGAATTGATTTTTTGGCACACCCCTACTCCTAACTGAGCCGGTTAGTGGCCTGTGGTAAATACTTTTGCAATGTTATTTGTGGTTCTTGCCACCTCTTAAGACGGCATAGTTCTAGTACTAGGCTGAGGCTACCTTCCACCACGTCTCCCCAACGTGACGTCATCGCCGAATAACTAAGGAAACACCCGTTACTGCCAAAAACGACAAAAACTGGACTTTAACAGTATTTTGGAGACATTTTATAAATGATACACATACTTTGAGTTCTTTAAACATTAATAAAAACATCCGGTTAACCTGCACGTAGGCCTTTAATTTGTGCAACTTCCCACCACCACCACATCCTGCAGCAACTTCACCACCTTAGCCTAACTGAGAGGCATTTTATCCTCTCAGGAGATCATGTCTGCATGGGCTACAGATGAAGATAGCAGATTGTAAAAAGCTGGATGTCAGCCGGGGCTAGAGATGAAGACACTAGATTTAAAACAGCTGGATGAGATGAGACAGCTGTAGGAGAGGACTTAGCAGGACAGGGAGAGTAGCATCGTGAGAGGTCATCAGAGGAGAGGAGATGGGTGGAGAGGAGAGGAGAGGAGGGGGGAGGCGAGCAAAGGGAATATACGAGCAAGAGGGAGGAGGGGAGAGAGAGGTGAGGAGAGGAGATGAGAAGCAGAGGAGGAGAGGAGACGAGAGGAAAGGAGGGGGGAGGGAGAGAAGAGAATATGAGAATGAGGTGAGGTGAGGAGAGAAGAGGAGAAGGAGGAAAGCAGCAGAGTGCAAGAGGGAGATAGAAAGGAAGACATGTAGAGGCAAATAGAGCAAGGAGGGTGAAGAGAGAGGAGACAGGGAGGCAAAAATACTATTGAAAGAGTATTCGACAAAAGATCCAACTATAATCTGATGGCCTGATCAGTTGAAGACAGGTGGATACCTGCCTTCCTAGATTTTAACACATTTGAAGAAATATCCTTTCGTGTGTGTTGGGCAACAGCGTGGCCGCACAGCGCTGCAAATGAGTCTTTACTTGTCAGGGCTGTTGACTTGCTAGCATAAATTGCGCAATTACAAAACAATATTATCCCTAGTGTTACTGAGCGTAATTAATGTTGCCATATTTATGCATTTTGCATTATTGCATTTTGGTTGTTTTATTCATTTGTTTTTTGTTTCTGTGTCATTGAATTAAATAAAAAAGCACAATTAATACGGAATAGTCAAAAGCATGAAATCGGGGGGGCTAGATGTTGCCGAGGAGCAAGTCATAATATAGTAATAGTCAAGAAAAGCAAGACTGGATGCAAGGGATTTCATCAAAATAATAATACAAAATGCGAAAGGAACTACGTTATAAGAATAGTGATCATTGTGATACTAAATATCTGAAATCACATTAGAAAAAATGTAAATCCCATCACCTGACCCAGGTCATGTGTTTAATTTAGTTCAACAGCGAGACACCACCAGACACTTCTATTAGTCTCTCTTACAGTGGCAAGGGACACCAAGACTGCAGACTCATTTCAGCCACCATCCATCCCCGCATTCTGCAGCTTCACTTAGTGATGAACATTTCATATTTCCCCTGCCTGAGTTGCACACTGCTTTGAAATATTCAGCTTGTAATGGACTTGCATTGGTGTTGTTTTGGTGAATAAAATAATGAGAGGGTAACTCTATATGCCCTTTGGCTCCTGGCAGAGATAAGGTTCAGGGACGCGCTTTAAACGTTTTAAATCAAGCAAGACAATGTTAGAAGGTTTAAATAGCGGGACTGACAAAGCATATTACAGTTACGCCTGTGGTATCGCACCGGCACACACAGAACCTGTGCCTTGAAACATAGACAACTGGTTTAGAGAATACAGCACAAAATATTATAACACACAATATTAACAGTTTACAGAGACACCTAACGCTAAACCCCTTTTTAACGTAATAGGTCGTCAGACTAGATTTGTCAGACTAGTCAACAAGGCAGCTTAATAAATTTACATTCATTAAATTCACTCAAATATTCACTAAACATGTCTGGAGGTCACATTCATATTCGTACAAGTTCACTGTTGATGGATGATTTTCCATTAATACAAGTAATGAGCGAGATGCATATCTAACGGTTTTAATTAATTTTATCTGGGCTTGGCCAACTGATAAATTATGAATTACCATAGATCCTCTTGGGTATGCAGGCGTTCAGCGGTTGGGCTAGTAGAGTGTTGGGCGTCTCTTTTGATGTACATTAGACAACAACAATGGCCTACATAGTGATAGAAACTTGAAAATATATCAAATCAAAAGAACGCATTATCGAGAAATGCGTATAGGCTTAGTTATAGTGTTGAGGTCAAATCTACATTTGTTATATTAGCAGATTTTCTGTGTTGGCTTCATGGCTTGCTCAGGCTCCACTTCTTCAACAAAACCCTGAGTCATCAATTGCAGGGCAACACAAACCAAAACTACATGTCTGGTTCATGTTTCCCTCACTCCAATTCAGATGAGTCTGTACCTCTGTCACTTTGTTACCAACGTTTCCAAGATACTTTAAGGTGCTGTAGGTCAGATTCAACAGGTGTGAAGAGAGATAACAGAAGAGAGTACTGTTTTACATTTGAGGCATCAAGCAAACACTTTTATCCAAAGTGACTTACAACAAGTATTTGTCAGAAACTTGAAGGCAATCCACCATAACGACGTCCCCTCCCTCTCTGCTCCGTCCCGTTCTACGTTTCTCTGCCATTGAACGGCACACCACACATGCCTGTGATTGACAGGCCAGATCCATTCTCCAAACCAATCAGGGAAAAGATGTCCTGATTGGTCAGAAATGAGCAAGGAGCTGTCTAAAATCCAAATTGTCTCACACAGAGGCAGGCGCAGTCAACTAGAAACAGCCATCTCCAATTCTCCCCTAACTAATAGCTGATGGATGGCTATGCCATTTCTAACAAATTACCTGACTCAAACAATAGCTCTATACCTAAAATACCTTTAAGTCACTTTGGCCAAGTTCAGTTCATAACAGCTAGAAATGTTGGACATTCAGGTGCAACTACACCTATATTGCATTGAATTATTCAGGGTTTGCTAAAAGCAGAGCTCCTCAGAAATGCTTAAATACTGGAGTTGGACTTGAGGGTGATATTAGTAGTGCAATACGCAATCCATAGCTGCTTATCGCTAATATTCTGATGTCCATTCTGACTTAGTAGGAACTATGGTACAAGACATAATAACAAAAAATAATGCAATAATAAAACTGTATATTTATAAAAAATATATCTTTGATATAATTTAGTTAGGGGCAAAGCGACCGCAAATAGCAAGCTGACCGAAGACACAATCTTGTTTATTATATGCTAATCGTTTTTGGAGAGAATTTGTACTTCTCCAGAAAAAAAAAGATGTTTTTTCAGAAATGACAGACCAACCCAAAATCCCCCTTTTTGATGCTAGTAGAAAAGCAGTGGAATGCGGGGTGCATTGTGGGTCATTGATGCCCCCAAGTAGCACCACGGAATCCATACAGAACCCAACAATGGCCCCTATAGATTGTATCTTAGCAACCACTTCATTACAATTCTTAGGATTTGGGAGTTTGAGGAATTTTCCCTTTCTTCCTCACGGGAAACAAAGAGATGAGTGTTGAGGGCTGCAAACCCCAACAGATGTCCAACAGGCCCTGGGTAAACTTGAGGAGAGACCTTCTTAGGTACCCAGGGCATTGTCTCAGGGAAGAATGTGGGAACACTTTCACATGATTGAACTAAGACCCAGTCCTCGGCATTCAGTAAAACAAAACTGTTGCTGCTGATGTCCTGGCGAGAAATGTGTGCTGTTGCTACGTTATTTCACCATATTATCAGATAAAATTGAGTAGGACTCCAAATGAGATAGTGTAGCATGGCATGCCTTCTCTCCCATGTATCCATGCAGTTATAGTGAAGATGCCTTCATTAATTTTAGTTCTTGTTGTTGCAACACAAACAACACCAATGTCAAATAACGTCACGTAAAGCACAAGAAAACCAATAATAATATGTTTAAGGCTTATTTTAGGAAACAGGTTCAGTAAACCTAATTTTCCCAGGTTTGGACTTTTAGTTTTCCATACATTTTCAGGTTCATTCCTCTTTGAGTGAGCCCTGGTTGCTGATTGAGACGTTGAGATGACCTTGGCCTAGAAACATTTCTCGCGGTTTGTTGTTTGTTTAGTTGGTGAAAAAGATAAGGTGGGGGAAGCAAGTAATGTTACCTACTATAAAGAGCAAGCAACGGTGATGTGTATGCATGTGGCAATGTGTACAATGTGTTCCTTCAACCTTAATTTGCTGATTGAATATTTGAACAACTATGGCCTATGCCTAATGTCATTGCTTCAATGGCTATCATGGGTTGACATCTTGGCATAAAGATGATAGCCGCACTCAACAACTTAAAGAGATAATACAACTGGCAGGGATGCTCTTTTATTGGAGACAGCAAGGGTACATTTAACTAAAAGGTTCAATAAACTGCAAAAGACCCAATGCTCTAAGCAGAAAAGGCTTCCACGAATGAACACAAAGATTGCCTCTGAAATGTGTGGTCGAGATGTTGGCTTCTA
The DNA here is from genome assembly GCA_900291075.1 of Melanogrammus aeglefinus. Classification (NCBI taxonomy): domain Eukaryota; kingdom Metazoa; phylum Chordata; class Actinopteri; order Gadiformes; family Gadidae; genus Melanogrammus; species Melanogrammus aeglefinus. Next base: position 207,945 of record OLKM01000305.1, on the reverse strand, counting down.
TTCAACCATGTTGGCATGTGGATTCGGGATAACATTTCGAAAATATTTTTTGAATGGCTCTGATACAGATGCTGATACAGAGGCTGATTCGACTGCGACTCCTGCTGATAAATGAATGCCATTACCAAGACTGATTGTACTATCAGGTACGTTCAGCTTTAATAATAAAAATCAAACTGTGCCGATATGTCACCACCACACCACGGGGATGACAGGAAGCCCACTTGTTACACTGATCACAGGGATAAATGCTCTTTCAACTCACTAAAGCACCGGTGAGATCAAATATAGTCACTTCATTTGCACATTAAAAATGAAGCAGCTCCGACCGCCGGTAGAGCCTCATGGCATGGAAGCTCTCTGACACTGCTCGCCTCCTCCTGCTACTGCTTTCCCTGCATTGATGTTCAACCTCCGTCTGATATCGGGTTCAGATCACGTTGAGGTTTGTACACACACCACGCTCTATATTTGCAAAGCTCCTTCTTAGAAACATCCGGTTGGCATAGATCGGTTGGCATAGCTCAGGAGTTAAAACCTAGCGGGTGTCGCCGTGTTCCTGAGCTGAGACACCTCACCCTGACTGATTCTGACGAGCTGGCTGTCGCCTTGTGTGGTTGACTCCGCCGTCGGTGTGTATTGAATGTTTTTTATCGCTGTGGATAAAAGCGTCTGCTAAATGCCCTAAATATAAATGTAAGATAATTTCAATCCCTTCCATTTATTTACTTTAAATTCTACTTATCTTAATCAAACTACTGAACCAGGCCTACTTGGCATGGCTTGGACCCCAACGAGCCCGACTCAACCACACTCAAAGCCCCCCCCCCCCCCCCCGGGCACAGCGGTGAGGAGGTCCTTTGCTGGGGGGGGGGGGGGGGGGGGGAGTGTCTGCAGAGGGGGCTGCAGCGGCCGCGGCTCGCTAAGTGTTCTGTGAGCGTTCACGGATAGATTGAGCCGTGCGCTTGAGCACCCCGGTGACGGTGCAGGGAGAGGACGGGCCGTTCCGGAGTGGCGTCTCGGGGGCTGCCCGGGATAGGGCCACACGGGACACCGGGGAACAACACAATAGAAGGACCAGAGGCGCCGGGCAGTGCAATGGTGAGACGGCAAACGGAGAAGTAGCACACACTGTGAAGAAGGTGCCTTCTGTATGATAACATCTACATGTTGGTAGGGGGAGGAGCACACACTGTTAAGAAGGCCTTTGGCCTTTTCTTCCCCCATACATATGTTGGTAAAGAAACTCCAGATATAGATAGAATTCCTCAATTTAATTATTCTCATTTTTTGTTTGTACATTTGGCTATGAACATTTAATGGGAAAAAGTGTGATAACACATCAGGCATGAAGCAGGAAGCCATGAAGAAGGTACTTTGTGTCGTGGAGTGGCCGTGGGCCCTGGGGAAATGTAGAGAATAATAACCCAACTGTCACACACAGAACCAACCTACTCCGCTGTGACGGAACACAAGGCTGTGTCATCATTGTGCAACTTTGTAAAGCACGTTCCATCTGTAGATTACTGTTTGGACTGTTAAGCTACACTTTCTGCTGAACCAGAACAGGGCTATTTCTCTGGATCGAGACAGCGGCAGAACGATCACACGCACCAGAACGTCGCACACACATAGACGCACAACAAGCGGTAATAAAGGCGAATAATTGCTTTAGCTTCTTTGATGGAGGTGAAAAATAAGTTTCAGATAAACCATCGCTACGCGATATGAAACCAAATGAATAGGGTCTGGGTAACAGCATTTAAAGTGTGTGTGTGTGTGTGTGTTTCTGTATGCATTCAATGTTGCAAATAATGTTCCAACTGACTACACTTTTTGCGACAAACCAGAGACCAATTAAAAAAACAAGGAACCCAAAAATATCTCAAAATAATGGCCAACAATGACTCAGGAGACCGTGACAATAGGCTCTGACCAGACACTTCCTGGGTGGTGGTAGTTGTGGTGGTGGTGGTGATGGTGGTGAGGTTGTGTGGGCATGAGTGGCACGGATTGGGGCCGCCAGCTGTCCCTTCCATGCAAATACGACCCCAAAAAGCCCCTTGAAAGATGTATTAAAGCCCCACAGAGAAGAGCTTGCTCATTGGCTGAGGAGTCTAAATCCCTGGCTGAGCCGAGGCGGTCTGGCCCGCGGAGCTCTGCTCTAGTCCGGGCAGCAAGGGGTTAACCAGGAAGGTGTCACATGCTGTATTTAAATTCTGCACTGCATGCTCTTTTACTCCTTCCTGTTTATAATTAACTCTCCTATTGTTCGCTGCATCGTTAAAAATGTATTCTTAAATGTAGGCCAATACATTGTTAATTAAAAATACAAAATGCATGAAGCAGAACCTAGTTAGGGTTGACTCGTGTGGTGGGTAGGGGGTTTGAGTCCCACTGTTATCCGTTGTTTTCCAGTGGACCCTACCTGCGAAGCTCATTAGTGACCAAAAAGAAGGACTGCAGTAGTGAGAAGTAATAAAATGCCGAACGACCCACCCAGTACATGGCAGTGCAGCCTTATCCTCTTGTATCTTATTGACTCCTACGGCTTTGGCTTTGCGCCCCTAGCATGGCTTAATCTTTTAGTCTTTTAGCGATTCCTTAACAGGGTGCTTGGCTAAGGAAACAGCTGCCCCAAGGGAAATTTTATAACAGAATTTACAGCCAAGATATCCATTTGTTTATGTCATATTACAACCGCGATTTTTTATAACAGCCACAGTGGGATAGCTTCTGACAACAAGTTCTAATGTCCTCAAAATGAAACACGATGATCTTAACGGTGTGTCAGGGTTCTTTATTTCATTTGACTAACACGTGGTTTAATGCTGTGTCTCCGTGGTTGGGATCCTCAGTAGCAAATGCAGTGGAAGGGATTCATATTCAGGACACTTTAGACATGTCATCATGACATATGTTTTACATACTAAGTCCCCATCATCTAAATTCATGATATTTGGGATTTGGCTCTAAATTGTACAAAAACTTTTCATGTGTTTAATCCTCTTTAGCTCAATCTGCTTCCCCAGTACTGGGCTACTTGTCACAGTCTATTTTAAATAATCAGACTATACGGTTATTTAAAAGGCCTAATATAATAACTTATTTCGCCTACACTGTAGATGGAGTTGTAGAGTCAAATGTATTACACAATCCTATGACATTTTGAATCAGTGTTTATGGCTCGATGGCTAAAACCAAACCCCCTAAACGCCATCCACCCCCCATATCCTGCTCCCCCACTACCTCAAAGCCTTCTGAGCGACGCACACACCAAGATGAACGCAGGGAGCAGAAGACACTGACACCATGCGATGGCAACACAACTGAAGACGGGCGAGGTGGAGGGGAAGAAAGAGAGGCCGGATAAAAACATACCTTATACACATATAGAAAGACCTTTTTTATATTTTACATTTAGGGGATTTTACTGATGCTTTTATTTGAAGCAACATACGACCATCCATACACACAATCACACTACGGCGGAGTCAACTACTCCAGCTCCACAGCCAGCACGTAAGGAGCAGTCAGGGTGTGGTATCTCGCTCAGGGACACCTCGACCCTCAGCTAGGAGGACCCGGGGATCGAACTAGCAACCTTCCGGTTACCAGTGAACCCTCTCTACCCCCTGAGCTACTGCCGACCACCTTGCCGCTTTCTAAATAACAAGTTGGGGCAAGATCAGAGCTGAGATAAAAACCCACACCAACACTCATCCAGTACATCCACCCCTATAAACAGCCCCCCCATGGCGCCCCCACCACACACACTCAAAACAAACACACAGACTCACAAGTAGGCCAGTCTATCAGGCTAGTCTGAACCCTGCAGCCTGCAGCGTTCTGCTGACTCATTACCAGGAGAACACCCCCACATCACACTGTGTGTGTCTAGCGGACTAGTGTGTTGACACATACAACACAAACACACTGCAGTATATGCACCACACATACACACATACACACACACACACACACACACACAGACACACGCACACACACTAGGAAAACACCACGGATGTGTTCCCTATAAAAAGTATACGTATAAGGCCATAGATCAGTTGAGAAAAAATAAGTAAATTGGTTGCCGGGGGCGACAGCCGGAATGGCTTGTCGTTAGGTCACTCGTGAAGCGAAAGGTACTAAAAAGGAAAGACCTTTCTAAAGCACTTCTCCTTGTCCTGGGGAAAATAGGCCACAGAATTGTTTAAGCAAAATCCTTTTAATTTATGTGAACTCATGTGTCTTGCGTGGGTAGTCCTTGAAACTTGACTTTTAAAACAGAGCCAACTGAAATTTGAGCAAATTTCATTAAGCAGGTTACGCAACTTAATAATTATAGGCTCGCACTTGTGTTTTTCTTTTTGAAGGTCAGCCGTACCCTCACAAAGCTACGTTGGAGAGAAAGGTTTAGAGGCTGTAAGGAGAGGAGACCCCAGCAGCAGGGCCTTGCATGCACTCAGGCCGTGGTAGTGTTTGGGACCTATATAAAAAGCAGAGTTGGATTTCTCCACTGGCTGTGTGCATAACAAATAACATAACAAACATTTAGAGTGGTTAACCGGCCCTGCCACTCGATTCGATGCAATACCAGTGAGACTGGAAACCCCCCCCAGAAGTACACCAAGTATGAACCATGTATGCAGTTTCTGTAAATCATAATTTTAAATACTGTAAATACTACTGTAAATACTATAATACTGTAAAAATAATGTAAATAAACCAACTGAAGAATGAAACATCCAATGCTACAATGTCTCCTATAGCTTAGAAGGAGGGAATGGTAAGTTCTGTTATTTGTTATTATTATTTTGTTATTATTAACAGGCTCCAAATCCAGATCCAAAGTGCCAATCCCTTTCCCATCTAGGTCAACTCCTTTACACATGTACATCTGCCCTTAATCTACCATGAATACCGAACACGAAAACAATGAACCCCATTATGGAGCTGCACTCATCCCTTCATACACACCGTGACCCCCAGCAAGTAGCCCGGTGCTGCCGGCACTGAGGACCCCCCTCCCCCCCCCACTCCCCGACGCCAGTCCTCTCTTAATCCTGGAAGATACTGATGATGTCGTTGTTATGCAAAGCCCCAAGCTCAAGCTGTTATTTAGACGGTCCCCGTGTCTGATTGGGACTTGATTGCAACACCCGTCCACACACGGTCTTCAATCGGCCGATCATGTCAGCTGTGATCTATTGAAGCAAGTGTTTATGTCACAACACTATTGATTTATTCAAGGTTTGAGAGACGGTTTATGTTTGTGTTTACGTGACAATCGACATGTCAACTTAAAATATTTTAAGAAACAAAGAAGGATTGATTGATCCATCACACAATGAAAAATATGTGCTGAATGCTTGTTTGTCACACACACAAAATAACACAATAGGTGTCCTTACATACAGAACATACACAAGTCTAGCTGCATGTAGGGATACCGCCGATTATTCTGGGGCTTTCAGAGTTGTCTGCTCCTGCATTAATGTGCTCTGCCCTCACCTAGCGCTGGGCGATTAATCGAATTTGATCGCGATTTCGATTTTAGCGTCAAACAATCACACAATTAGCATAATCAAGTATTTTGACTATTATTATTATTATTATTTATTTTTTATGAATGTTTTATAGAAAGGGCAGAACAGCTGGATACATATCTGTAAATCATTTTAGATTGGAACAATTTCTTTTTGACCATTTTGTGTGTTTTATTAAGGTGAAATTTCAAAGTTCTCAGTTACAAAGATTTTTAGGGAGAGACATGCTGAATAAATGCATGTTTTCAAACTCAAAAATAATCGTTTGATTAATCGTGACTTCCATATTGACCAAAATAATCGTGATTATGATTTTTCCAATAATCTAGCAGCCCTACCCTCACCCCAGAAACCATCATATTAATTAGATCCTTGCTTAATTAGATAGATGCATAATTACATTAACATGCATAATTTATGGGCATATTATCAATGGGGAAGATACTCCAGTCCTCTCTACATTTGGATTGATATCCTGTATCAATATTAAAGTGT
>OLKM01000305.1:49401-199401 GCA_900291075.1 Melanogrammus aeglefinus | reverse complement strand
AAGAGTAACAATCTATCTCACTCTATCTCACACACACACATGCACACACACCCAATTTTCCAAATCCAAAAATGTAGCAAATTGTGTACTGCAAAAGATTGTCTGACAATACTTGTGTGTGTGTGTGTGTGTGTGTGTGTGTGTGTGTGTGTGTGTGTGTGTGTGTGTGTGTGTGTGTGTGTGTGTGTGTGTGTGTGTGTGTGTGTGTGTGTGTGTGTGTGTGTGTGTGTGTGTGTGTGTGTGTGTTCCTGTGTGCTTGTGTATCTGTGTTTTATTAGCATCTCTTACTCTGATTCTCCTCATCGCCGCCACGATCTCCATGCGGCTGTTTGGTCTGGGGACATCCAAACTGCCCACATACTGTTGAAAACAACAACACATACAATTAGACACATTTACACCCACAAACACCATCATAGGTAGCCTATAGGCCTACACATGTGTACACACACCTAAATAATTATCACTCATGATTTTGATCTGTTTTAGATAATACAAATTACAAAACCGTTGGTTTTCCAGCATATCACAGATGAGTTGATTATAAAGCATTTCAAAGACCCCCAAAAAACGTTGTTGACCTTTGCACCCAAACAGCTTTGGCAGCTCCCAGATCTGTCGCCACCCTTCCATTTCTGCAGCCTTGTCCAGTATAACGCAGATCCCAACATAAATTAGTTAATATGACGTTATTAGACTACTACATAACATCTTAGTCTATTCATTAGGGTTCCAACGTCTTCCAATAGGTTTTGTATGTTAAATGCCTTCCCAAACCACATTCCTGGTGTGAATGTATACTACAGGGTTTTACAGCATAGGTAAATTACGGTATTTCACGACCCTGCCGCTACGTTGTCCGACAGGCACCTGCCACTTCTAATCCAGTTCAAACGTACACATGATGGGCGAATACAGATACATTTTAGGTTCAGAACACCTAAGAAAGTAGTCTGAAAACAGTAATATACGGATAAATTTTGTTTTATTTGCATATATTTATATTACCTTGGCTTGGAAGTGTATTCCATGCTGGTATGCCTCCTCGTTGTGGAGAGGCACCCTCGAATCGGCCAAATCGTCCACCAGATTATACCTGTTCCTCGCAGGCATGATCGGTTCGCAACACCAAAAAGTGATTTTAAAAAGCCAACGTAAAAGCGATGTTCCCCATATCTAACGAGCAGGCCCAAGACGGCTCCAACCCCAGGCTGCTCGTTGAGAAGCAGACCATTGTAATGTGCAGCCTGCAGCCTCAGCGCGCACCAGGTCCCGATCTGACCAATAAGTTAACACGTCTCAGCGCCCGGGGACCTGGAAAGGGAAGCCTCATGTGCGTTGTTTCCACGGTAACATCTCCGGTAAACACGATGGAAACGAACTTGTAATAAATTATGAGTTGGTTCCTGGATCCGAGGGGGAATCCCGCAATAATAAGCAATTCCTTTACGCAGGTGCCTCTGAAGTGCTCGCTTGGCCGTGTTTGAAAACTGTGCGGTCGCTGGTTGCGCCGTATCGCCCCGTATGCACGAACAGCGAGCCTCCCATTGGAGGGAAGTTCCCCAAGCATGACGTAACCCGTCCCATCCCATAGGAAACGACCTGCATTTGCATTTCAAATCCTTCTGCGGGATAATAAGTGAGGTGATTTGATGCTGCCCCCATGGAGGCGTAGGGTATGAACGTTTAGAATATCCCTACCTACATACACTATTATGCTCTCACGCACACGCACGCACACACACGCGCGCTCGGCGCACGCACACCGACACACGCATGCACGCACACACACGCACACGCACAGAAAATAATTAGAGGATATAGGCCTATTATGTTTCCCCCAGACACGAGGGTCTATGCATGAATCTCCCCCGCGCCCGCGCGCGCACGCACGCACGCACACACACAAACACACGCACATACGCACACAGACACAAACACACACACGGCTCAAATCAAGACATTCTTTCTAGCGTGTGTGAGCAGACATATAGATTTGGTGGTTTAGCATAATCGAATCACGTCATACCTTTAATGAGAAGAACCGACAATTACAAGGAAAAGCCGTGCCGATGCGCCCCCTAAAGGATGGTTCCCCGTCTCATCTATACAAGATGCTTTAATCATACCGCTGACGAGATGTAAGGTATACAATTCCTTTAGTATTGTGTGTTCCGAAGGACAGCAGCATACTGACAGTGAAGAACCGCATCCCCTGTGGGGTGATGCTTTACAAAAATATGTAGGCCTAGGCCTAAATACACACGAATAGACAGAGTGCTGAATAGTGTATAATTGATAGGCCTAAGTAAATTATACTTAAGCAAACAAGTGGTAGTGGAATAAAGAAGAAAAGGCAGAACAATAATCACATGCACTGAGAAACTCTACGTGAGATCCTGTTTAAACTAAGATGCTAAATCCCCATTGGGAAACTCCTCATGGTGAGTTGTAATGAGAAGTGTGAAGCCTCCAAACCTCTGGTTGTGTACCCTTTCTGTATTGATTGTTCAAGTCAGAAGTACATTATGATACAATGGCGTTCCGATATTGATGTTCTGTTTAAATAGATTGTGACCTTTTTAAATGATATCATTCCTATAACTTATAGTCATACATTATTCATATGAATGTCCATCTGTTCATAACTAATTTAATTTTAAAGCCAACCGAGGGTTCCAGCTTGTTGCAAGATCTTTATTTTTAGTTTTTACAGAATCCTATCTTTATACAGTAGTTCACTTCACACCTATTCTGCATTAAAGCCATATTTGTTTGTACATTTTTCACATTATCCAATAGATGAAACACAACCAAAAAACACAATTTAAAGACAGACATTTTATTTTTTGGAAATTAAAGAAACAAAAAAAAAGGAGACATGATAAATCAAATCAAATGCAGGCGTTTATAGTACCAGTATTATCAGCCTTGTTTAATCCCCCAAGCCACAGCAACCACACAGTTCAAATCAAAATACATTTCATTCACATATCCCCTACTGCGCTATATCAGACATCATATGTAAAGGACCATCGAATGTCAAACACATCAACGCAGTACCTCCGCTACAATCCTTAATGCCTGCTTACCAGTGGATGCACAAGGCCTAAACATTAGTTTATGTTTAATACGCTGGCTCATTACGTTGTGTTCATTATAAATCTACTACACATTCATCGGTATCCATTGCATTGCACACAAAAGGTCTGTGGGCATTGGTGTAAAAAGACCCAGCTCAGTGGGTAGGCTTCACTGCACGACCGTAAGAGCTGTGTGCACAAGAGGGTTTAATGAGCAATCCCTTTTAACAAATAAAGGCAAGGCAAGTAACACAAACACTGTAAGGGAAGGACAGGAACTCACCGGCTCCGCACAACGCCGACTACTGACAAAAGGCCAAACCACAGCCGCGATTGTGTTTGTGCATACACAACAAGTAGTCCCTGAATCAAGACACTTTTGGGGAAGGGGGTCGTACTTGGGAGCATTAAATAAACAACAAAGGGCTAACACTTAATCAAAACTCTCCCCTGAACACTACAAAGTTAAGAAGTATTTCAAAAGTGTTTTATAAGAGGCTTACATCGCAGGGTAGAGGCAGGAGTGTAGTGGCTGGGCAGTTCCCCTCCCAGATTAAAGGTGAAGGGTTCGCTTTCCCATTCTACCTGTAGATACCCATAGGGTAGGTACCCTATCTCCCTAAATGCTTGTAGCTGGGATCACTGCAAGGTGTCTCCGGTATCTCAGACCACTGCAAGTCCCCTTAGATGAAAGTGTCCGCTAAATGACTACAACGTTACAGTGAATGGTAGGCAGCTTTAAACCAACAACCTACAGCCAAAGTGTAAGTGCTGGCATCTTGAAAGCAGAATCACGAAGTCCGCTGGAAAGGGATATCTCCACACGTTCCAAGTAGACTGACACAATGGAGTAGGTGAAGATAACCGACGGTATGTAAAGGTCTAAAACTCTTTGACTGACCATGAGGACGCTTTTAGAAACAAATCAAACAAAACATAATGGGTGCTGAAATTATTCCTCTTTGGGTAACAGAATACATCCCTAATTGTAAACATTTCCCTGATGCCAACATGGACCTAGGATGCCATCCTGAATTATCACCGCAAAATTACTAAGTATGTATTATATATTGATATATACGTTGATGCTCAAAAGTCCCTTATTGTAGTGTAGTTAAAGTATTTCTTAGCATGTTTTTAAATCAGAATGGCTAACCCTGCATTTGGTCTGATAAGTAATAAACAGGGCCAAGCCACTCTGAATAACATTCCTCGGTAAAGGTAGGATTAGTCAGGTAAACAATGTTTAATTCTGTTCAGATTTCCCTGAAAGGCTCATAGGTTCCAAGGAATACATTACACAGTTCACAGTAGCAAAAACAATTAAATAAAACCCCAAAATCTCAACTCATGTCCAAAATTAAACTTAAAAGTGATCTACGTGTACACGCCACATAACGTTTACTCAGAGGGCTCGCACTGGGTCCGAACAACACAATGCAGCGTCTCAGTGAATAAATACAATGAGTTTGACAAGTTGGCTGTCGACCTATAAAGTTTAGAGGATGAAGGGACGGAGGGGGGGTAGGACCACTGTCCCTCTGGGGAAACGGAAAAAAAGGCGAGGGGGATAAAAGGGGAGGAGAGACGTTCACTCGTCTGTGGTCCCGGTCATCTTCTCCTCGTCGCCCTGTTTCTGGTGCTGTAGGCGGGCGTAGGTGACCGCGTCTCCCCTGGGAGGCAGGAGGCAAGAGGGAGGGAGGGAGGGAGGGAGGGAGGGTGATGCAGATAAAGGTTGTCAGTGAAACAAGCAGCAGGCAGTGTACAGCCCAGATTAGAGCAGCTCTAGTGAGTAATAACCAACGTGTGGGGGTGAAAGGTTCTGAAGGTATTAAATGCTGAATAACATGGATTATTTATTGAAGGACGCTGTTTGTAAATTGAAAACTAGTTCATTATCAACAATGTGCAGTCAATGTTAGTGGTTATTCAAGCATTTAGAGAAAAACAAACATTAATTTATGCTTGGCTTCAATCAAAGTAATATGTTCTTTACACGTCTAACGATCTGATCTATGAAGGGTAAGAAGAACATACTTTTTGCCGAGGGAGGCCAGGCCATACAGAACTCCAGTGGCGAAGGCAATGCCATTCCCGAACAATGTCGTGATGGAGAAACTCAAGACCACGGGGAAAAGAGCCATTCTGCAGACACAGGGAAAGACAGCCCGAACAGGGCACACTCTAAGGTCAGTCGAGCCAGATAACGAATATACATTTTGTCACTAAAAGAAACACCTAAGAAACTGACTGTTTTGAGCACTTGACGCAGTTTGCTGAGAGATGTGTTATTTCTACCACGTATACATTTAGAACGCACTAATTATATTTTGGGTTCTCTATTCAACTACCTTCTTCTTTCTGATTCACTTGATGTTAGAAACGTGTTAGCATTGTTTTGTGACTTCAATTCCTATTGCATGCTTTAATTGTTGTCAGACTCTCTTGTAAGTCGCTTTGGATAAAAGTCTCTGCAGAAATGACTCAATGTTAAAAATGTAACAGCAAAACAGTTCACCCTCTGTGGTTTTAAACTGTCGTCCTCACCCACAGTAGAAGAAGGCCTTCTGCCAGGGCTTGAGTTTGTCGGCCCTGGCCGCAACAGCGTTAGCAAACTCTATGAACTGGCAGCAGAAAGGGACTTCACACAGGAACAGGACGAAGGCATTCAGCCTGGGGAGAAGGCAGAGCACACACATCACCAATTGCTCTGTCCACCACTTCAACACACAGAAGACAAACACTTACACCGAAATACTCTAATATAGACAATATTAAGCTGTGAAGTCAGATTTTTTTTTTTTAAATGTTTTATTAATAGAGTGAGATTGACAGGTAGGTTATGGAATAGGGAAGAGGACATGCAGCAAAGGACGACGGGCAGGAATCAAACCCAGTCAGTACTGGGCCTTAATGGTAAGCGCTCTACCCGATCAGCTACAGGGGCGTACGTGAAGTCAGAAATTGAGTTGTATTTTATTTTGTGTTCTCAGAATAATAGCAACGTTTAAGTGCATCTACAACTACTTCCCTCCTGTCAATATCTTCCCTTGGATTGTGAGCAGAGCAATAACTTGGTATTGTAATAAACCATTTTCCTAACAAAATGTTGAAATAGAAAACTATAAATAGAGAAAACTTAAGAGAAAACAGAAAGGGGTAGATGGAGATGGAGAAAGGGGAATGGGCGAGGCCCACACACATCACAACAAGGGTCATTGTGCCAGAGCTCATCCTTCAAGAGTGTCTGTTATCGGTTCGGCTTGTTGCTTCTATTCTATGCACTGCACACTTTCCATTTCTGTTTCATCAGCTCGTTATTTGACATTCATTAAACTCTAGTCATTATGTTCACTTAATTGATTTTTATTTTTTTTACACTTAAAAAAAATGCATCATGAGCATTTGTCAGAACAATAATTTTTATTAATAACAATATATATTATCTATATATATAAATAATGATTTGAAAGTATGAACTTAATTCCAAACATTATAGTATCCTTTATTATAAATTAAAGGCTGTACTTACACCATCCACACTCCAGCAGCGATGTTCAGGGGGTTCACAGTGACACACATCCACACTCCCGACACGGCACAGGCTTAGGGATTTAGACCAGAAATAAAACACATTACAACACAAACACAGCTAAACCTCCAACCAACCACTGGGTTTGAGAGGTCAGCCAGGCAGCCAGGGTTCACATATGAAATCATGTACAGTAATCAGACTTTTTCAATTACATGTACACAACAAAATACTCAATCGAATGCTATATTTCACTGCATACTTATGCAAAATCATTGACATGTTTCAAAGACTAATTCGTAAATGATTTGAACATTAAATATAATGTCATGTGTTCTAGTGTTCGGTACTAGCTAATGTCTACGCGGAGGACAATGTTGTATTGCAGTTCACAGTTCCATACTCGGACTGCCACCAAATTCAACAAATAGGCCTTTATATACATCATAACAAATCAACTTCACCAGTTATTACACAACACCTTAGCTTACCAGTCCATCCAACACCTAGCTAGCATACATAAACTTTACAGTTTGTTATCTGACATGGGAAATAGTCTACGCATTGTTTTAAAGAAATAGCCTATTTTATGTCCATCCGTGGGTATTACTGCGGGCATTGAGAACCATCAAAATGCTTTCCAGAGGGTAGGTAATCAGTGTTTATCTAGGTGATCTTAACAGAGCTGAACTACAGCTTCAGATAAGCAATCCAACGCATGCAATTTCCCATCTGGTTTCTGGATGAAAACAATGGTCACGCTATTTCATGAAATGTGAGTACCATGGTGATCACAGATTAAGGTTAATATGGCCCTAACCTTAACCCTGAAAAGGCTTTGATGATAAAGACAATGCAGTTACAATTGTTGTTACTAGTTTCCAAATAGGCTCATCCCTGTCAAAATACTGTTTCGAAATGTGACAATAATGTAAAACAGGTGTCTCGTTGTGTTTGTTATATTTGACAAAACAAGTCAAATGCATTTGTTACACTGCATATACCACTCATTAGGAATGCATAGTAAAACATTCTTGCAGAGATTTATGCAGAAGGACCACACAGATATGCATTCACATGCTTTGTTGTCTACTAATCAGCTCTCCAATATTCATACTGACTTCATACTGATTGGAACAACCAAATCAACAATAACACCGACTTATCCCTGTGTGAACACACAAATAAGGCTACGCTCGGCCATCAACGTTCACAGGTTTAAATCGAGAGGCAGCGTGTGCACTGTGCCCGTTGAGGTTACCTTCAGACCTCTGTTAGCAAATCAAATGTATTGAATGACACTTGAGCACAGACACAGGCAGCATATAGTCCTGGCATGATAGTCCCCTGGCCTCTGAATAATACAGAGCCCAGTGAAGGTGCAGCAGCCAGTAGACAGGTGAATGTGATACGGCCACTGGCACTAGTGTCACCCTTAGGGTGGAGCAGGTCAATAAGGCTCCAATCCTGCTGGGAGATGCTATTCACATTGTGATTTAGGGAATAAATATACGTTTCTTTATTCGGTTTAGAGTCCTTTTTTTCTTTATGGTTTATTGTATTAATGGTATATTTGGGCACGTTGAAAAAAGGGGCACAACACTACACTTTGAAACTAGTAGTTGATAGCTACACTCTGCCATGCTGTGCACAACCTCCACTGCTGTAGTGAAGGGACAGAGTGAGGAGACAAAGCCTTGCTTAGATGACAGAGCAGTTGATAACCAATGCAGGAGACGAGAATGACCCGTCTTGTTATAGACATAAACGCTGAACTTAACAAAACAGTTCAAATTGTACATAGAACAATAAGCTCTTTTGATCCTGGCATCTTCGGCAAGGGCTCTGAACCTAGAGGTTGTGGGATTGACTGTATGTCGGAGAGAATATGTAACTTAAACCATGCTTGAAACTCCATAGTGTAGAAGAGACAAGACAAGAGAAGAGAAACCAACTCGGCCAAGTACTCACATATCCCTCCTAAGACCCCTGCGATCTTGCAGAGCCACCGGTACCACCAGGTCATGCCATCGTCCTCGGGGACGCTCTTGGTGGGTGCGGCGGCTTCCTCGGCGCTCATGGTGGACTGCTGGCCCCCAAATATATTATTTAGACCCGAAACACACAATACACCTGACAGAAGCGAGCGAATCCGGTTCAACCAGCCTGTAGCTAACCTGGTCGATCACCTGAAGATCAAGAGATCAATGTGAAAACAGATGACCCGTCGGTATATCTGTCTCAACTGGCTGTCAATAAGCAAATACGATACAGAGGTCCAATTTGTTCCCTCCTGGTATGGAGCGATCTGTGGTCCGGGGATGCTACGTATTAAACCTCGCAGCACTAGTCTGCCAACCATAAAGGCTAAAGAGTAACTACTGCCATGTGGCGATCAAAAGCGGCACTCCGCATCGGGCCTGAGGCGATCCGGAGCTACTGGATAGAAAATGTTCACTATTCTTGTAAATATAAAAGGTCTGACTTGACTGTCAAATGCGTCACCCTGTTTACCAGAAAAGCTGACGCTGTCCCTTGTTCTCCGTCGTCGCCCCTTGACAAAAGGTAAGCCTTGCGCCGAGGGAGGGGTTTGCTGGAAGTACGTCATCGTTTGTTTACGTGTGTTTTTTAGGCTGGGAGATTATCCTGAACTGTATCGTTATCCAGCTTTCTGAAACGGAACTTCCTGTTTCCAACCGCCACTATGAGTTGTTTACGCGCATTGACAGTCGTTGGGTGCACTGTGAATTCACAATAACATGACAAGAACAATAGCTAGAACAAGGAGAATATAGATAGAGCTGTGTTCTTAAACCATGGGATAACATCCGAAATATGTAAAGGAAAAAGATATCCCTCTATCGAAAGTCGCTCTAGCAAATAAATCCATGTTACTGAAAGTCCCGCCCTCCGGCCAAGAACGGTAATTTGGAGCATCCTGTTCCGGGAGCTCCATCGGGAGTTGAGAACGCCTGGGAGCGAGATTTTGAGTTAAGCGTCAGTTTAATTGTCTGTGGTTCAAATACAATTATTAAAACAAAGACATTTTGTTAATAATGATCGCATATCTTTTTATTAACATTTCTGTCCATGTTTTTCAATAATTGTCCCTGCCAATATTAATGACAAAATCATCAAACAAATAAGGAGATATGTAAGTCAACCTCTTTTGGAGAGGTAGATAGGGCTAGATAGGTAGGGTTCAAACAGCCGAAGTAAACTTGGCCAATTCTTCAAACAGAAAATAATATATAATATATATAAGAAAAAACACTGCCATCACTCCAAAAGCAGGGTGGACTGTAAGGGCCTAAGAGTCCGCCGGCTCACTCTCCTGTCCTCCACCACGGGGAGGGACTTCCTCCTCCCTGGTGGTGTGTGACACAGCATGTCATCCAGGCTGCGCTGTGTCACCTGTCCGGCCTTCTGGAGGGCTGACACCATCTGCTCCACCCTCAGCTGGTGGGGTCCGTCTTCACTCCGCAAGCGTAGAAGCTCAATCTGGAAAAACAGTTTGAAGATCCCATATCATGCTTTTTTGGGTTGATAATTGCATTTGGGGATACTTCTAGAGTAGAGCTATATGCATGTAGGTCAAAAAATACCCTTTATTATTCTGACATTGTTGATTTCTGCAAAACCAAATTTTGGTATCTTTCGAAAATAGTCTGATTTGTATAATGCCGCTTTAAGGGCCCTCTCTCGAGTAGCCCAGTCAGCTGTGATGGGTCAACACTCCCAGTCTTCTGTGATTGGTCGAACGCTTTGCGCACGTGTCTGCAAATTCATGTCTGCAAATTCGTACCAAATTCACGAGAAGTTGTAAACATTGCGGGTAGCCGGGAGGCAGGACTTCTGCTCTTCAACACTGTCCACTTACATCACACTATTCCGGAGGTAAGGTTGGAGGGCAAACAAGCTGTTTCACACACCTGTTGAGGGGTGTTCTCGGTGAGCGTGAATACACCCCCCTGGCTCGCCTCTGACTAACATTTTTCTAGCTTAGCAGATGTAAGACAGACGTCATATAACAGTCTAAGGCCCCGTCCACACGGAAACGATTTCTGTGTAAAAATGCAGAACTCTATACTCTGGGCCGACCGTCCGGACGGACCTGGCTTTTTCGGTGCCTGCAAACACACTCTTTTTTTTAAAGCAGATCCCAGGGTGGAAAGGAGAAAAATGGCCCCCTGCGTTTTCGTGTTAGAATTCGTGTGGATGCCAGATACGCAAACGATGATGTCATCGGCCCCCCCCACACACACATTAGATTTCTGTCCAATTCGTTTTGTTTGATTTGATTTGTATTATTATTGTGGGTTTAAATACAGCCCCTTGGTAAATGAAACTACTAACTGTACATTCAAAAGTATTTTCGTCTCAAAACAAGGTTTAGCAACTGCTTTTTCCTCCATGACTGTATGTTTGTAAACAGCGTGCAGGCTTGATGTGCATGCTAAGCCTTGTCTTCTTCCTCTTTTGGTGGTGAACCAGGGCAACATATAGGCCTTGAATATGTTTTACAGCATTTCTACAGCTAGATGCGTTTTTACAATGAGTCCATCTTTACGGAGAAATTCCTGAAACGCTGCCAAGGAAAACGGAGGGAAAAAAAGATTGTTTTGCGCCCGTGTGGACGGGGCCTGGAGCAAAGGGAAAAGTCGAAAAAGCATACTATCATTCCTTTACAATTTGATGTTGGTGAGTCGAGAGTTGAAAAAAAAAAGGAGAGCAGAGATCCTTCTGTTCCTTCTGACGACATAAGTTTTGTCCCGCTTTGTCTGAAATAGTCTGATAATTTCAAATTAACAAAATTAAGCAGGAAACATGTTTTCTGTTCACTTGCAAATGTCTATTCTGATTCACTTTTTTATGTTCATCTACACATCCATCATGTCCTTATTATTAGTATATTTCCTTACATGTTTATTACATGTTAAAAGGGTTGATATCATGCCACCAGGTGTGAGTGTGATTACTCCCTGTGTGCCATTGTGACATCACTATTGATCGTGTCCACCTAGATGTATGCTGTATAGATCAATCCACCAGCCTACCCAGTGGACTGTGGCAAATGTTGCTTTTCTATCCAGATTTTAAAAAAAGGCTTGTCTGGTGGCATGATATCACCCCCTTTTTTGATACAGAAATCGATGTTTCACTCACCACTTCCTTGGCGAACTCCAGCTTCTTCACAAAAGGCGTTTTTGGTGCCATGGCCGCAGAAAGCACAGAGTAGGCTCCCGTCACGGCTCCGGACATCGCCAGCATAAAGACCTACAAACAAGAAGGGAGACACTCGTGGGTACAACAATAAGAGAACAGGTGAAACAATGGTATGGTACATGGTGATTTGCACAGTCTTACCTTCAAGTTTTGACACAGTCTGCTCTCCGCGTTCGTGATTTGTGAAAATAAAGATTGTGCCTTCTGAGGGTCATTCTTGAGCAAAAAAGTAAAAGAGAACAGAATTAGCAAAGTATTGCCTTGAAATACCATGCAAACAGATACTACACCGAAGACTAAAAGATATCAAATGGTTTATTATATTACAAGAAACCCACCTGTCGAAGGGCTAATGCCACAGCAAAGCAGTATGCATGCCGGGAGATGGACCGGTCCTTGGCCTGGCCCGCTTCTATCAGAGTAGTGCAAGTCTTAAAGGATTCTGGAGTATTCTGTACAAAGCAAACCACGCATTAATCTACTCAGCTGTTCCAGGTATTGTTGATTGAAACCAATGCTCTGGGCAAACAACCTCAATAATAATTGTTTACAAAAAACAAATAATTAGACTTGGCAAGTTGGTTCAGGGAATGAATACAACATTAAGCCATCCAGTGTGCAGAATGTAGAAATTGCAATTTCTATATGGATCCATTGGATTCCTACCAGTTTATAGCAGGTAGCAAAAGCAAGCATATACGTGTCCTTATTGAATGCCACCCCCTGGCTCTTCATCTCTCTCAGTATCACCATGGCATCTGCAACCAACAACGTGTTCTCCATTAGCAAGGCACATGACCAGCGCTTTGTTTTGAACTCAGTTTGTATTTGAACGCCCTGGCAGTTTGCTACGGCCACTTACCCTCATAACAGCCTTTGGTGAACAACATGTCGACGGCGATGTTGAAGGAGGTAGCGTCGTTGAAGAACCCTGTCAGGTTCTGTTGGGCAGAATAGGGAGAGACATTTATTGAAATGTTTATATAAGGTGACTATGGTTGTGTGTTAAAGTACCTTATCTGTAATAGTAGCAGCAGCCATCTCCTCCAAACCCATCTCGTAACAGAGTCTCATGAAGAGGGGACCAAATTTAAACTCTCCAAAAGCAAAGTTTTTGTTTTCTGCGTGATACCTGGTGAATTGACATGTCAGTCAAGTAAAGTACACGCACAAACATACGTTTCATGTCTAATCAACATGCGCTGAGTCCATGCATTTGTCTTTAAATAAAAATGTGCACCTGCATTTGTTTTATTACATTATAAAATGTGTTGAGATTGTACCTATGAATAGCATCTTTGGCTGTGACCATGTCACCCACAGACTGGCACAAGTGCAGGAGCAGCCTCAGTTCATCTTTAAGTATCAGCTCATTCCTCTGCAGTTTATGATGGAAAACCTCAACATAGTTTCCTGTAAAAAAAATTATATATATTAGACTTAAGATAGGGATGTTGAGGTTTATTAAACAGTTGGTTCAGTGTAATCACGACTGTTTACCTTCTGGCCCCGTGATGAGATGAGCCACAGAAAGCTTCCTTTGTTGAAAATCTTGTAGTTTTACAACATCCTCTGATAATAGATTCCTTTTTGCTGAAGAAAAGACATGTGTCATCTCGGTTATCTAGTAATTGTTCAGTGGCAATAATAGCTATTCCCCGATATATCAAGAGTTACTGCATGTTAGTGTATGTGCTATATTTACACTTACAAAGCGTTGACTAATGTTACTGAACCTGACTTATTCAGAACGTATTCAGAACATGAGCGTAAACAAGGTTACAACGTGTCACTGCCACTGTCACTCACATTGTGGTGATGGATAGCTCACATGTACAACATATACAGGAGACATGCACATATTGTCTTACGTCCTATAGTGCGATCCATCCTGCCTAACCTCCTGAGGTCACAGAGGAGTCCTTTGGGTGAATCGTGCAGCAACGACCTGCAACATCTTCCCAGTCTGCCCAGCGCCGCCATATCTCAAACGGACTGTACCAACCACATCACAACAAAGGGTGGCCCTGGCCAAACCATTTTTAAGACGCGTCAAACAACTGTATAAAATTACAGATATGTCAAGTTTCTGATGTAAATAGATTATTTGTCCCTAATAGTCCGAGGTGATTCGAGCCTATACATTCTATGTAGTAATGTGCTATAGTCAAGATATTGGTATGAACCAATATGTCAGCGCACTGTCGGATGGAACCTACTTTACTTATATTTTTGCTTTCCTTGGCTCATTATGGGGATATGTTGTAATAATTCATGGTAAAGACATGTATCAAGACGTGTTTTATATTTTTCTGCTTTGGAAATGTTGTGTAGTGTGTTACGCTTCTCCAAGAGATTACTTTTATTTTCCAGTAGGTGGTACTGTTTTACCAATCTATGCTACTGTCAAACTTCAGGTTTGAGGGTGGCTGAACCAAATGTACCAGACCTGGTACCACTACATCTTTATCCACCCCCCCCCCCTCCCCCCCCCACCACCACCACCCCCACCCCTCCCCCCACCCAATTCACCCACCACATATTATAATAAAACATTGGTGTATTCTGAGCTTGAAGTGACCTGCTTTTTTTTTTTTTTTAGATCAACAGAAGGTATATAACCTGTTGTCTGAATCGTACGATCATAGAAGATTACAAAGTCATTCCAATTTGAGTAATTTTAGCAAATACAGGTCCAAAAATATAACTTAATTTGAATATTTGCAGCCTTTCATAGCCTGAACTGGTGGTGGGATGACAGGGGAGGGGGGGGACTCCCTTTCTTTACCCTAGCAACATGATTTTGCACTTGCGCCTGAGATGCCTCATAGCCAATCAGACGCAGGCCTTAGATAATTTATAGCATTTGGCATTTTCCTCCCCCTCAATCGCTCTCCTCTCAATCTCTGATCAATCACTCTATCCTTCGAAACCTCTCCCTCCCTTCTACCTTATCTCTCTCTCTCTCTCTCTCTCTCTCTCTCTCTCTCTCTCTCTCTCTCTCTCTCTCTCTCCTCTCTCTCTTCTCTCTCTCTCTCTCTCTCTCTCTCTCTCTCTCTCTCTCTCTCTCTCTCTCTCTCTCTATATATATATCATGATCCCTCTATATCTCTCTCCCTCCTCTCTAGCAATGCATCGCTTTAATTTCTCTTTATGTTGCGTGTGTGCTGCCCTTGAACACCTATCTTTGTGTTTGTGACGGTGTGTTTATATAAAAGGTATCTTACAGGCACCCAATATCACGTATCCACATGACATGGGAAGTGCATAGTACATATGATAGGCACGGCTTGAGACTTGAGGAAGAACAGGAAACCAGTGCGGACAGACTGCTTATGCCACACACACACTCGCGCATGTACACACGCACACATCTTTGTAAACGGATTGCTCAAGTTCTTACCACGCTTAAGGGGAATCGCTTTCTGCAATTTAGCATCTTATGCTGCCACCGTGCTTACTCAGCAGTTCCTCCTGCGTGGAGCACACAGCGCGGCGCGGCGGCGGCGGCGGCCTCTCTGCCCACCCCCCCCCGCTGAGGATGCTGTGGAAGAGGGAAGCCGCTGGTAATCAGCTAAAGGGCATCTTCAGTGTTGGCAGCGTGCTCCACTCATTCCTTCCCCCCATAATGGCAATCCTCCAACCAGCCTGGAGAGCAATGGTGTGCCGAATAAGAAGTCCATCCAGTGAGTAAGCGTGAGCATTTTGCATGCTATGTTCCATCAGTTCTGCTGGTTGACCCGACACTATGACATCAATGATGAGTTTCAAAGGATACTGTCTGTCTCCCTGTTTGTCTTACTGTCTGTCTGTCTGTCTGTCTGTCTGTCTGTCTGTCTGTCTGTCTGTCTGTCTGTCTGTCTGTCTGTCTGTCTGTCTGTCTGTCTGTCTGTCTGTCTGTCTGTCTGTCTGTCTGTCTGTCTGTCTGTCTGTCTGTCTGTTGGCAGCACAATCTGTCTCTACCTCACTTCCTCTACCTGTCTGTATGTAAATCTGTGTGGTGTGTCTGTCTGCCTGCATGCCTTCATGTATGGCTGCCTGCCTGTGTGTCTGCCTTTCTGTCTGCCCACCTGTCTGCCCACCTGTAAGTCCAACTTATGTTCAGACAGGGTTCACACAGAATGTTGCTTTGTTTATTTATTTGACCGCCATGGATGTGTGTTTCCCATAGTACCCCTCATGCTCCCCCTGGTACCGCCCTCATCTTGACAGACAGACCACTTTTTTTGTCCTGATGTGGCTTCCCCCGTGATTCTGGCTGGATAGAGCCTGTGGTGTTCCACAGGTGTCTCTTCTAAGACCTATAGACAGTACACCAGAACACCCTCAAACTGTACTGAATATTTAGATACTTGTTTACCTCTATCATAATATATGCATGTATTTTTTACTGCACATATTCTGAATGTACATTATATTTAGTTTTTTGTATATTTGACAATTAAAAATAGATTGTATTGGGAAATCTCTTTAGCACCGGATAGTTACCGGAAGGTTATGAATGAAATGTCCTTAGAAATTACTATGTTGGCATTAAAACTGCTGAAACTCATTAGCGACAGAGATAATTATTTATTGATGATAATTTATGATTATTCACAAGAATTTATAATCTCTTTAATTCATAGGAGAGGTTACTCTTAAAAGTAAATGTACAAGTAACTTAAAGATACATTTTGCACAAATGCAATTTGTCAATGCCGGTAATCATAAAGACTTCTGAATGGCTGTATTAAAGCAATATAAGTGCAGTAGTAGCTCAGGAGGTAGAGTGGGTTGGCTGGTAACAGCAAGGTTGCTAGTTAGATCGCCTGCTCCTCCTAGCAGTGTTGAGGTGTCCCTTAGCAAGGCACCTAAACCTTACTGCTCTCGATGAGCTGGCTGTCGGCTTGGTTGACTCCACCATGCATGTGTGCATGAATGGGTGAATGGCAGGCAATATTGTAAAGCTTTAGATAAAAGCACTATATAAATGCAGTCTATTTACCAATTTCCAACATCAAATCAATATCATCCAGCTGTCAAAGCTGTTAGCTAACACAGGCTTTTCAGACCTGAAAAAATGTTACGCCTTGAAATAAGTATCTTTAAAGGTGCAGTGTGTAGGATTTAGGGGGCTCTAGTGGGGGGGTTGCAGATTGCAACCAACTGAGAACCCCATCACCCCTTTTCTTCCCAGGGACCTATGGTGGACTCTAAGGTGCCGGTATATACTGTTGCCAAGTACCGAGGGAGGAGGTCATGATTGATTTATAAATTGTATTTGGTTATTTAGTAGGTAAAACTATAGTTTATAGCTTACAAGTACGAAAGTAAAAAAAGAGTTCTGATAGTGTCCCTTCTGCAGCAACATGGCAATGTAACATGGCAGGCTCTGGGGGAAGAGGACCCTCTTTCTACGTAGATATAAAGGGCTCATTTTAAGGTTACGAAAACACAATGACTCATATTTTCATTGGGTTACACCCTACTTAAATCATACTTATGAATACTATATTCACTTTCTGCTAAGTCCCTTCTGCTAGATGCCACTATTTGACATACTGCACCAATAAACAATCGTAATGGAAAAAAGGGAACAGAGACAAGAAAGAATATCATGAAGAAAAGATAATGCACAAACAAACTAATCTAGCAATTTCTGAAAAAGCAAAAAGGCTGGAAAAAAAATTGAACTGGAGAAGTTAGCATGATTAATATGGTATTTCTACATTGAGTGTCTCTCATGACTTTAAAATGTCTGGCAGATGGAGCTTGCTGCTGGCACAACAGGGGTTGCTGAATTAGTTATTCACTGATTAGGGGGCCATACATCTGGTGGAAAGAGTAAACTTGTGAGTAGTGAGATGGGAAAAGGGCTTACATCTGGTACATATTGTTGATAGTATTTCCCCCGCTCATCTCTGCCAGTTTAACGGACATTGGGAATCTGGGATATTCAGAAAAAGAGTTCAAAGTCATTCACGAGTTGTAGTTTATCGAAGGTCCAGTGTTTTCGTGGAAAGATATTTGATTATTTCTTTGTGGTAGGAACTCGAGGGGAAAAAAATGAAGGGAAGGAAAGCAGAAACACAGAGTTTACATTTTTTTCCGCAACAAATTTTATTGTGGTACTTTTTTGATCATTTTTTCTTTTAAGAAGTGTTCCCTTTACAGCACATTTCCAATGAGGTTAGAAGAGGTGTTTCAACGCGCACACACACACACACACACACACACATACACACACACACGTCAGAGGAGGAGTTTGTTGAAAACTAATCGCTACAGCTAAATATGAGTTGGGAAAGGGACAGGGAAATGTCAATGCAAGATCACAAGACAATTATACCATACAGCTGCAGACAAACATTAACAATTGCACAGAGAAAGATGCAGAGATCAAGAGGAAGGATTTAGAGAGACGAAGAACAGAGATAAAGAGAGAAAACATGAGTTTGGTTCATATAATGCAGTCTGTTGTTTGATTATGGCCATGCTATTTGATAGAGGTTTATCTGCAGAAAATGTGATTTCTGAGGGGTTGTGGCCGTCTGCTTTACATAACTACATACCTGGCCAACGATGGAAAAGCAAGCCTGTAATTATGGATAGTGGGTCTGTTTCCAGCCGTGATTTGCTGACAGTTTCTTCGGTTAACTTGCCTGCCAAAAGCTATCTGTGGTTTGTTGTATATTGTCCTGGGTTGGTTTTGCGTCATGTAAGCAATTCAAGTGTCTGGTAGTATTGTCACACGTTCATCTTTAAAGGCAAAATGGTCGTCCTGCCGTTGGGCTGAGCCTTCAAGGCATCTATCTCGCTGCCTCTCTGTAACTGGGCTGTTACAGCGGTAAGCTGGTTATTTATTTATTTTACAAGAAAACGGCAGTATTCTAAAATAGTTGTTAATAATGATACAGTACCACTGGAAGCAGCAAATGCAAAAAGCTAATTTGATGCCCGATCTATCTTCTCCTTAACAGCCAACTCTGCAGCCATGACATTCATATCCCAGTTCTAACCAGATTTACTCTCAGAGGACACCAATCTGCCGTGTGCAGCTCAGTATTAATGTGCGTCCCTTTAGAACATTCCCTGTCCACACAGCTATGTATATTTATACTACAGAGCATTAGAAAAACAAGACATTTCAAGATATACAAACATATCCTGTCATGGCAACTAGAAAGAAAAGGCGAGGGTTTTCCTATAGCTAAAAATAAACCACAACATGCTCACCAACAAACAAACCAACAATAACATGATTGAAGGTTTGATCTGGTGCAAATTCAACCAATTTAAAGAAGTTAATATTAATAAATTAACAATCAACACAATTTAAAATAACAGTGATGCTTAAGAGAAAAAAATAATTCTCCAATTCTGAAGAGTGGTGGGAATGCCCTCTGCTACAAAGCTCCAAACTGTTGCTAATCTGTAAAGCGCAAGAATTTGCCGGAAACAAAGATTCCTAAAGCTAAGAAAGCATTCCACTGTCAATACAATCCAGCAGCATGATTATCCAGCAGAAACATCATTCAAGAATAGGGTAACGTCTCCAAGGTTTTAATAAATATTCAGTTCAGCGTAATGCCAACTATGGAGGGTAATGCTAGCGTTAAAAGAGGAAGCATTGTCATCCTTATGCCAAGTTCATTTCTCAGGGTTAATAGCGTTGGTGGTGCTCATCACTGTCGTGATGACCACCACTATACTGCAGCTTTCTTCCGACTAATTGATAACCGTACATTCAGTTTGACTCTCTAAGGCAATTCTTCTGATCCCTTAAGTCTTGGTGGGAGGGATTATCCAACAGACACGTCATTAACTTGGCTTTTCGCATGGCAATTCAGTAATCCAAAGTGTGGAAGAAGATATTTCGTTGGGGATATGCTTCCTTATATATACGAGCATAGATAGAAGAAACAGTAGAAACTACCTTGTTAAATAAATAAATAAAACACACAATAAGGATGTTGTTGGATTTACTTTTGAGGCGTGAATGTCCCACAGCTGAACGCGTCTGAATCATCCGTACCACAGAGAGCTTGTATGGTATAGTGTTCACAAAGCTATAGTGATATAGTTTAGGTCACAAAAGAAGATCACCACTTGAAGCATATAGGTTATATATAATAAGCCCTCTCAGGATCATCAGTACATCACAATTACTTTATCTGTCACAATGGACCATTTTCACAGTGTGTGTGTGGGGGTGGGTTTTTCTAGCAGGGTAAACACAGATGTAGCCCCTACATATTAAAGGGCCCCCATTTCACCACCAGGCTAATCTATCCATCAGATGTCTGGGTAGACACGCCCACATGTGATGTCACTAGAGGGTCCATTTTAAAAAGCTTGTAATGAATAATCTGCATCCCATCTGTTGGTGAAAGAGGGGCACTTTAACCTCAGGTATGTTTGATCTATGTGTCTCAGTGCGCCAGCCTGGCCAAAGTGTGGTCATCTTCATTAATTTTTGTCTATTCTGGTGTGACAGTTGATAGATAAATGGAGGAGATCCATAATTAGTGTTAATCGCTACACCCGTGTCTGTCCTACTCCGGACCACCACTGTGAAAAGGGGTCTCATGCATTCCGTTCCCTTCATACATTACACAGACCGTTGTGAACTATCGCCATGCTCGCAGTGCATACTTATAACTCTATCTTACAGGCGGGGAAAGATTCGTCCTGCATGACCACGGTGCTGCTGCTGGCCAGGACCATGATGTTGAGCTCCTGCTGCTTGTCGTGAGTCTCCTGGTACCACTCCCGCATCACGTCCGAGTCGTGGGTGGGGATCAGGGTAACCTGGGGGGGGGGGAGAATGGTGTTGAGTATGGTTTGGTAGAACGTTACGCTAAGGGTGCAATCCAGTTAATGACCAGCAAAGCTATGACGTTAGGTTGGTTCATAAATGAGACACACATCTGTGTATTTATCGATAGGCTGTTTATTCAATAGGACAACCATTTATCCAAGCAACCCGCTGTATCTATACAGACAAGATAACGGGTTGAATTGAACTTGAATGGCCTTCAGGAAGATAGCAACAATTCATTTTTCATACACCCCATACATCATATGTTCAGCTACATCATTCATAGTGCATTCATACCTGCATATCGTTTCCCCACTGGGCCTTTCCCTCCAGCAAGGCATCCAGAACAGTCTTGTTGGGCTCCTGAGCTGGCTGGTCATTGCCACTGACCACGTAGTAGGAGGAACGAACCCGCTTGAAGAACTCTGCGTCCACGTTCTTAGCACTGCAGTGGTTGGGGATGTAAACCAGATCCATGTACATGGGAGGACAGTTGGGCACTGCCGCTCCACTCGAGACCTTGGTGTTCCCAGAACCTGAGAAAGAATCATGAGAATACATATAAAAAGAATGGCACGTTTAGAGAGGTGCATTAGTAATATTGGTTTGAATGATGGATTACACTTACTTGTGGTACTCTTCACTCCTCTAGATGCAGAGGTGTTGGTCGCGTTCTTTGCATCTTTACCTTCTCCCACTATCTTCTTTGGTGAGGCCGTCTTGGTATCTTTGGCCTTCGCCAGGGCGCCCTTCCTGGCTGGCGAGCCACTGGTTTTAGTGAGCTTTCTTCTTCTTGGTCTTCTCCGCGGCCGCCTCCTCCTGGCGCTCCTCAGCCTTGAGGGCCTCGGGGTCCACCATGCAGACGTCAGGGGGGGCCGAAGACGGGGCCGGGTCCTTCGCCGCTGGCGGAGGTGGGTCGGCGTGGCGGTAGGTCAGGGTCCGGTCGGTGGGCAGCGTCTCAGAGTCGTCCTCAGAGTCGATGTTGGCATCGGCAGTGATAGAAGGGCAGTCCTCGGTCCCCGGGGGGACGTCCGAGTCGGTCTGGGACGGAGCGGACTCACTGATGGAGGTCGGCGGGGTCTCCTCGCACTGCTTGGCATGGAGCTTTCCGCCCGGGGGTGGGGGGCCTCCGCCCGACTTGGTCAGAAGTTGCCCTTCCTCCAGGGCCATTTCCTCGCTCATCAGATATTCTAGCGGGTTGGGGTTCATGAAGGACGGGGACAGCTCCGTCTTAGGGTGACGGTACTCACAGGAGCTGACCAGGCAGAGGTCCACGTCTGTCTTGGAGTGGGGAGAGGAGCTCTGCTTTGAAAGGTTGGGTTCCTGGGAACCACCAGCACACATGTAGTTTGGGGATAGAGGCAGGGACGATGGGAAGGGGACTTTTGGGCTGTTGGGGGATTTTGAGGGTGGTGTGGACGAGTCACATTTGAAGGGATTTGTCTCCTTGGGAGAAAGCGCCTCTCTGGGTGGTGATGATGGCTGCGGTGGTGGAGATGATGATGGTGGTGGTGGGCTTGATGGGGTGGGTGATAAAGAGGGTGGTGGTGGTGCAGATGATGATGGTGATGGGGATGACTGGGGGGATTTCAATGAGGGTTGTGGTGGTGACGACTGTGGTGTTGGTGAGAATGATGATGGTGGTTGTGGTGGTGACGATGACGGTGGTGGGGATCCTGATACAGGTGGAGGGGATCCTGATACAGGTGGAGGGGATACTGATGGTGGTGTAGGTGAGAAAGTTGATGGTGGCGGTGGTGGGGACACTGATGGTGGTGGTGTGGCCACTGATGGTGGTGGTGTGGCCACTGATGGTGGTGGTGTGGACACTGATGGAGGTGGGAATGATGGTGAAATCGATTTTGGAGAGGTGTGTGTCTCGTAGCTCTGCTCTGTGTCTTTATTGGATTTATTTGAAGTTTCTTCTTCAGAAAGAGATGTTGGGCTGTCGTCTTGGTTTCCTGGTGGACCTCCGATCAATGGTGATGAGTCAGTGGAAAGAGGAGAATGGGTGAGAGAAGCAACCCTCTGGGTTACTGGAGACTTGTCTGTTGGCAGAAGCGTGCTGGGTGGCATTTCTCTCATTTGACATGGAGTGGTGACAGAGGGAGTAGACTGAGATACATCCGATGGAGATGCGGAAATGACATGAACTGTATCCATCTCTTTGAAAAGAACAGTTGTCTCCACATTGAATTCATGCTCGCCCACTGGTCTCAGGTCTGATCCTTCTGAGGGGCTGTAGTCCACCTCCGTGGGGCCATTCTCTGTGGCACGGGAGCTCCCCGCCAACGATGGATGCTCTGGAGACTGCTTACTAAAGTCCAAGGCTAAGGAATGGTCAGGGGAGTCCTGCCCCAACTCCACGGAGGTAGTAGACTGCTCCGGGGATTTAGCCTCCTGCGCTTGTGCCCTCATCTTTGCCTTTGGCGAGTT
Source organism: Melanogrammus aeglefinus (assembly GCA_900291075.1). Classification (NCBI taxonomy): domain Eukaryota; kingdom Metazoa; phylum Chordata; class Actinopteri; order Gadiformes; family Gadidae; genus Melanogrammus; species Melanogrammus aeglefinus. The sequence continues at coordinate 176,321 of OLKM01000305.1, read as the reverse complement.
GTCAGGGGAGATGGACATTGGCCTGGGGCTCTCCTCCTTGGATGGGGAGCCCTCCGCCTCATGGAAGGGGGTTGGCGTCTGTACCACAGAGACAGACAGCGAATCCACCTCCGTGGAATGAGGCGAGCCCACCTCAGCGTGAAGCGATGGGGAGTCAGTGGTGGGCTCAGGGAAGGAGCAGGTGGCCAAAGAAGCAGTGGATGCCGAGGCCAGATGGGAGAAGGTGTCATCTGCTACCGCCTCTTCTATTGGTGTACCTGACTTGTCTGATGTGGTGCCCTCTGATATTGACATTTTGCTCTCCTCTTTGAAAGTGATGTTGGTGTCGAATTCATGCTTGACAGGGGCTGCTGCCACATGACTGTCTTCTCCATTATTTTTCTCTGCGTCAAATATTGACGCTTCTTTCATTGTGGGAAACTCATGTTCAAGGGTGAGTGGGCTTTGCTGAGGGGAGAGTGTCTTCTCCACATGTGAAGATATGCCATGCTCAACCTCCTTTGGCTCTGGGCTGGCACTTTTAGACGAGTCCTCTCTGTCACTGGTAACCTCAACAATTGTGGGTCCCTCAGCATTGTCCTCCGATGCTATCATTTTAGACTTTTCGTCTACTGGAGACTGATAGTACGGTGTGTGACCCGAGGATTGAGGTGAATTTGTGTCCTCTAATGTCTTATCATCTGGGCTGATCAAAGACTCAGCTACCCCCTTTGGTGATCCGGTCATAGTGGTGCACAACTCAATAGGTGAGGCAAAGAGCAAGGGAGCTTCGAAATTCATCTTCTTCTCCATAGAAGGAGAATGTATAAGTGGTGAGGTTGAGGAAACAGAATTCAATCTGGTTGAGTCTAGGTCTTCTTTGTCACATGGCACCTTATCTGACACCTGGGCCTCTACGGCATCGTCAGATGGGAACTCTCTGCAGAATCTATCTGCTTCGAGGGGTGAGGGAGGAGATATAGTGCAGGCAGAGGGAGGGTAGTCTTTGCCCTCTGTGGCATCGCTCTTGGAGAGGTCAGATTCTGGCAAATCCTGGAGTGGGGAGAGACGTCTCACTTCAAACTCCCCATAGGTCGACGCGGGAATTCTGCCAGTGTCCTGAGAAGGAGAATCATTTTCATCGCTTGTGGTATCCCTAGGTGTGGACATCCCGTCCATTGGAGTGGGGACACTGGAGATGTCCATTATGGATTGAGTGTGGCCAGAGGAGGACACCTCCAGAGCTTCTTCTATGTTTTCGTCATCGGAAGCAGTTTCGCCTTCAAAGCCCACTGGAAACGTTTCATCATGTATGGACGCTGCCGGAGAAACCGGTGATGAGACTTTGGGGGAGGCTGATACAAGCAAACACACTTTCTCAGTGTCTATTTCCTTTACATCCTGAACCTTAAACTCTTGTTTGAGTGTTTCATCCTCAATGTCATCGTGCGTTTCGCCACTAACTTTTACAGATGTGATCTCATTTTCACCAGGTATTTCATTGTTATTATTTATAAGTGTTTCTTTTTCTGTTTCCACGGTTTGTGGTGTGTAAACTTCATCTGATTCCCCCTTTTCGATGTAATCTACCGTGTCAGATGTCTCTTCGAGTCCAGTGCCTTCATCATCAAATTTCTCACTGCCACACCCATCAATCTTTTCCTTGGGTTCCGGTTCATCGGGAGTCTCTCCACTTTCCCCCTCAACTTCTGTTGTAATTCCTTCATCGATAGACTCTGCGGCTTCGGAGGACTCTTTGGTCTGCAACAATTCTTCATGCTGGATCAACACAGCTGGTTCCTCTTGGGTTTGCTGTATCTCTCCCTCAACTACAGCTGATTCTTCGGCTTTAAGCTCTTCAAAGTCCTTAGTCAGGTCTTCTGGAGAAGACATCAGGGACCTCACTTTCTCCATGTTCTTTGCAACAGCATTGACTGCACATACAGGTTTAGCTTCCTCCACTGTTATATCTTTCTTTGTCACCTTTACCTTTTCCTTTAGTTTTAAAGAACTTCCAGCATCTTTTTTGGAAGATTCAGCTTTTACTAAAGCCTTTGGTTTGGTCAGTTTCTTTGCCTCAATTGCAGCCGGTACCTTTTTCACATCTTTGGATGACCTCTTCATATCCTTCCTTGATTCATCTTTGTTTAGCTCTTTCTTCACCTCCTTCCTGTCCTTCATGGGAGACTCTCTCCTGAAATCTCTTTTGAGCTCTTTCTTTACCTCCTCCTTTTTCAGCTCCTTTCTGGTTTCCCTTTTGGGGGTAAGCTTTTCTTCTTTCTTCATTGCCTCTTTCTTCACCTCCTCATGTTTCTTTTCAACCAACTTTTTAGGTTCCTTCTTCACAATCCTTTCTTTTTGAGTCTTGAGCTTGTTTTTCTCTTGAGTCTCATGTGCAGCTGCCTGCTCTGCCTTCAGTTTCACCTCTTTTTCAGGTACCTTGCGCATTGGGGCCTTCTTTTGTGTTTTTTCCTGAAGAGATTCTGCATCTGTCTTTTCCTTTTCAGGAACTTCTTCTTTGGACTCCTTCCTGATGGCCCGGCTCGGTGAAGGCCTGGGAGTGGATTTGAGGCTCTCTCTGCTGTCAGTTCTGTGCTTTAGCTTCGCCTGCTTGGGCTTAGCCTCCGCTGCGGCAGCTGCTGTGGTGGCACTTATGGCTTTCTGGGTAACAACTGGTTGCTTCAAGAAGTCCAAGTGCTTTAGCTTCTCTAGCCCTTCCAGGATGTGATGCTGAGTGGCATTTCCAGGAAAGAGGACACGCACTATCTTTTCTGAAGGGTTGGCGGGATGCCACACAATCAACGATGAAATGGATGTCAGTGAAGATACCGGAAACTCTGATTCTTTTCCATTAGGTAACATTATTGAGACTTTGTCTTTCTCACTCCCGGTCCATTGTTTCATGAAGTGCTGCAGCTCCTTGCTATTCTTGGATGGATTAATTACATACATCTCAAGCATCCCAACACCCATTTTCTGAAAAAGAACAATTGGTTCTATGGTGTTCCCGACAGGCCTATGCAGAGACTCTGTTTTCAAGTTGAGCTTGGTGAGGAACTGCTGAATGTTTGCTGCCTCCTCCATGTTCTTACGCACCCTATAATTAGGCTCTGGGTTTTCCAAAGTTTCAGGGAGATTTACGAACACAACACCGATGTCTGGTGAGATCCTGTTCTTGGCCCAGTCACTGTTGGCCGCCGAGCCCTGGGACTGCTCCTCCTCCATCTCGGCCACCTTCCTCTGCAGCATGCTGTTGATGCCGGGCAGGTTGTCGTCGCCGATGTGCGTCAGGAGAATTGAGTCCACCCTGTCCAGGTGCCTCACCAGCTTCCAGAAGCACGACTTCCTCCCCGAGCCGCCGTTTATCAGCATATTGAAGCCATTGACGGCAAAGAGCGCAGAGTCACCGCGTCCGCCCGGGAAGATGTAGCAGCAAGGCTTGGAGAGCTTGAGGAACCCCCCTGAGGTGGGCGGCTCCAGCATGTCAAAGGGAGACGGGATCTCCACCGACTCGGATAGGTATTCCGTGAACTCGGAAAGGCCTTCCATCTCCGGGAGTATGAGAGCAGAGTTGAGCTTCATGTTGATGAAGTCCTGCAGGTTGTGTTTGTCCAGATTAGAGTTCTGCCAGTCCCCGTGCTCAGGGCAGGACAGGGTGAGGTTGGCTTTGTTGGCTGGGTGAATGGTGGTGAGCAACTCACCGATCTAGAAGTAAAAATACAATGGACGCAACATTTCTAAACGGGTCTGTATCATTCATATAATTGAGATAAACAAAAAACTTATATTGATACCTTATTTCCTTTTGTTTGGTACACATATTATTCAAAGTACATACATTATATTACCTTTTGTATGAACTTGATAGAGTAAGTCAAAATAATAAATAATGTTGAAATCTTCTAATCTGTTTTACCTCTTGATCAGTGAAAATGTCGATGAAGTTAAAGAAGGAGAAGGATCCAGACTGCAGAATGAGCTCGCCAGTGTTCTCATAGCACTGACCCGACAGGACAATCAGCTTGTGTCTGGCAGTGTCTGAGATCATCAGACGTACCTGCAAATCAAATAAACAAATAATGATTTAATACAAGATGTTTTTTATGGATTATTTTGAAATGTCTTGATGCAGCTAACATAGTTATTGTTCCACATTTATCTAAATCACACTTTTCATTTTGATTAAATGCCTGTTCATTGGTCTATCCATTTCCTCTGTTCCCTTTTCCGTACACATCCTCGTTGATGGCATCATTGAGTGGGATTTTGAAAGCAGCGGTGGAACAAATGTTATTCTTGGATAATTTATCTGAATTCCTCTTAAAAGATTTTCAGCATGAATAGCTTTGTTACTGGGGAGCAGCCTTCATTCTGGGTATCTGAGATTCCGATTTTGAATCGAGATTACATTCGAAATATGTACATTATGTACAATCATACACTGTGATTCATTGGGGTTTGATGTTAAGTCTATTGAAAGCTCAGACAAGTAACCTGATAATGTAAAGATAATGTATGAATCAATGTGTTTCTTCTACCTCCGTGCTGACTGCATCATCTGACGGGTTGATGAGCACCACTGTCTCCAGGATATTGCTTTTGTGGTGAAGAATCCTCTGGCCTAGGAAAACATAAAACAGAGTATACATGATTAACACAAATCAATACTAGGGGAAGTTCTATATGTTAGGTAGTGTTTTGTATGACACCAACACACATATTGTATTTCCTGTCCGGTCATGGCCAGCTCAACAACAACCTTTTAGATGATAAATAAATATTCACAAACGGTCCAGAAAAGAAAAGGTAGGCAGATGATAAACAATTGAACAATAACCCTTAGCACTTTTAATTACCACCATTTAAAATCCAACGCTAAAACAGTTTTGGAGTCATGAATCTTTGAAATCAGCTGTTTAATGCTTTTCCTCTGTTGATCATATGAAGGGAGGACATGAATTAAATATAGTGGTTCCTGTCTGACCACGGTTGACAGATGAAGGCTTCTTCACCTAATCTACAGAATAATGCATTTTTCAAATAACATGGCAGGTCTCTCTTGCTGTGTGTATAGCGAGTCTCCCTGGAGTGCGAAGGGTTAGAGTTGAACTATCCCCCAACCCTGACTGCAACCTTTAGACCTCCCTGCACCCAACACTCGCCCCTCACGTTGCCATGACAGCAAGGCTGATGTCAAAAAAAGACAGCCTTCTGAGATTTATTAAGTGTGTTCCACTCTGGTTTCAATGTGGTACACTCCTATCAAAGTGCCGGTTGAAAATGGTTACAGAAATGCCTGGAGTCAGCTTTACAGCAGGCAAAACAGGACATTTCTTCAAATCCCTTACAATTAATTGGTTTTATCAATAAGGATAAAAAGGGATCCAGCTATGCCTTATACAGGGATGAAACATAAAAGACACATTAAGACTGAAATATGGTTTTGATATAAAAGTGTATTTGATGTTGGTTGTCATGAGCAACAGAGTAACATAAATAGCTTTGACTCTGGGTATAGCCATTTCAGGAGGATGACACAATAGCAACATAGCAGACTATGGTTACATTGTAAAATGTTACAGTATTAATTGTGCCGCAGTGTTGTGTTTGTGTGAAAAGTGACCTTGACTTTATGGCCACAGGCTATACGGTCTTTACCTACAAAGCCATTCTTCCCCGGCCTCCCTAAACGCTTACATAACTTAGCTGCGCTGCACCAGGGCTCAGAGTCTACCTATTTGTATTTTAGAACAGACAGAATGGTTTATTTCACAGATAAATATACACTACTGAATAAGCATTTAGCAAATATAATATATATATACTGTAAATAAACATGTTTTTTATTTGATAAATTGTCAAATCATATATATATGTGTATACAGTATATAATAATAATAATAATAATAATAATAATAATAATAATAATAATAATAATAATAATAATAATAATAATAATAATAATAATAATAATAATAATACGTATTATTCACATTATTTAATTTCTTACTTATATATGAATGCACAAACATAAAATACATTTGTTCTATTGTGTGTTTGCTTAATGCTGCGTAACCATCACGTATGTTCGGTGTAAAGGACTTTATGGGTGTACTGTTGGTGATGAAGTGATTTCCTTCAGAGGTCAATCACCGTGGGTTGAGGGAGGGCGTGGCGGGACTGTGAGATACTGCTGCAGCTATTCTTCTATTCTGATTGCCGGCTGGTTGCTGAATCACCCCCACCCATACATATTTCATACAGCAGAGCCTCATCAAGGAGGCATTGACCCCTTGTGCTGTGCTGTCCCGGAAGGCCGTCCCCGAAGTTTAGAACCAAGATGGCCCGTAGGTGAACATGTACAACATTTACAAGGTGAACAACGTCTAATATTGTTGAGGAAATGGTATTGGGAATGAATTGTGAATACAACTAAACAAAGTAGGCCAGCAATGACTTAAGTTATAGAATATTAGATATTAGATATAAGAAATTATTTTCAAAATAAAGAAATAAAGTTTTTCTTTATTTCTAATATTCTTGAACAGGTAACATTTGGTCCAACTGTTGCCTCTTGGGAATAGTGTTCAATATTCATGAGCACAAAATTTCTCATGTACAAAGACAAAGAAATGTGGGTCATTTTGAACATTAAAACGTCTTATTACAAAATGTAATTTGTATTTTCTGTTTCGATCATTTGTCGACAAAAGCACCTATTCAGGGTTCGGCCAGCCATAACTAACTATCCCCCCGCTTGGCAGATAACCTCAGACGGATCCGTCGGCAATCTCAGCCTCCTATTAAATAAATAAAGGGCTGACGTCTTGGCTTGCTGGTTTGACCCTGACAATTACCTTGATGGATCGAGAAAGCTAGCCCATCCCCTCCCCTCCCCGGGCACGGAGCCTCTCCTGGGGGAGCCGGGAGATGTGACATGCCTCGCCAAGCACTCCCTTTCTGACGGGACAGCCAGGAGCAGCCCAGCGCCCTCCACCACACAGACAGACCCAAAACACACACACAACACACACACCACACACCACACAACACACACACTAACACACACCACACAGACACCACCACACACACACACACACACACACACACACACACACACAACACACACACACACACACCACACACACACACACACACACACACACACACACACACACACACACACACACACACACACACACACACACACACACACACACACACACACACACACACACACAATACACAAACACACACACCCACACACAATGAAAAAAACAACGTCTAGAGTCTGGAGTCTAGAGTCTGGAACAAAGGCTTTCTTTCCATTTTGCAGGAATGAGGAAACACAAAGTGCTTTCTACTGGACACAATTATACATTATATACCTGTCATAATTGTCAAAATAACAGATGAATGGTATTCATCTGAGAATCTCAGCTGTACCCTCAGATTTCAGGAGTCATGAATGGCTACTGATGGGTGGAGGTTCCCAGTCATTGCGTTTGGTCGGGCCTGGAGAGACCGGAGGCGACCAACTCACACACCCTGTGTTCTGCTGTCTGAAGGGAAGTCAGTGTCTTGGAAAGGGCCCTGTGGACCCTGCAGAGTCATTAGTTCCAGGGGTACCTTCCTCCCGACAGCCTCTATAGGAGGGCTGGGTGATAAGGAGATTATCATCAATACATATCCTGATATGCTAATAAGTGATGAGTTCAGCCTTCTGAGCAGTCTAACCGAGGCTCAGTACATTGTCGTGAATGGAAATATACAGTATGGTATCAGACTAAAAACTGTTTTCTTTCTGACATTTCAAACCTCATATTTGATAGTTTTAAGGCCGAATATCCATATCTTTATTTCATGACAAACAATAGTATTTAAAGAAGATAAAGAACGATTACATATAATAATTTCCCTACTTTCAACCCCTGGTTTGTTGTTCCTTGGTGTGTAAAAAAAGTGACTATTATTGCACACAGACACACCCAGACCTACCACACCACACACTATATTCCTGCAGCGGTAGACCAAATGTGCTGATGGATCAGTAAACATCAGAATGAACGAGATTGGGCAATCTACTCGTCTTGCATCCAGTCACCAAGCAATCACACTTTTCTCAACTTCCCTGTACGCTTCCTTTCATCCCCCTCTTCTCCTCTGAACCACCGCCCCCCCCCCCCCCCCCCCCCTAAAGGACCCCCCTCTCCTCTTTCTTCTCCATTATCCACCATCTCCTCCCTTCCTCAGGCGTTCCCCTCGCCCTCCTCTCCTCCTCTGCCTTCCCTCGCTCTGCTTTCATTTCCAGGAGGGAGAGTCGGGCCCAGGGGACGACCGCTGCTTATCATCCTGCTCTGCATCAATACTGTGCTGCATAGCAACGGCCCACCACGCGCAGGGAGAGGCAGGTAATGAAGGGGAGGACAATAGATGTGGCGCACGACGCGGGGAAATGCAGAAATAGGATGGGGACAAGTTTGCCGACGTCCGTCTCCAATAGACGCGAGTGGAAGGGGGGTGGATGGTACGTACGTGAGGTTGACTTTTTCACCAGACACCCGAAAATAACTGCAAATGAAAATAACTAAAATTGATTCGTATAAAATGTGTATGAAAAATATGAGAATATTTAGAATCCTATTTTGTGAATTAGGCAATATGCGGGGATCTAAATATTAAAGTTCTTAAAATAACGATGATAAAACATAAACATCTGGCACATGAATGAATTGCATTTCAATGACCACAGATCTGTCTGGAGCATAATCCAGATGAAGGGTGCGTATCAATCCATTGTTGGTCTGATGACCCTGCTGTACACCCTGCCGGCCATAACCAATAGGGCTCAGAGCCAAGCTGGGCGCCAGGCTCAAGCCGCACGCAAGGACACCAGACCACCGCTCCGTGCAGTGCTGTCGTCCTGATGTCAACGGATAAGATATGACGTGAAATCATTTGGGATTGATCAGGGGAGCTAAGTTCCGGAACGGACCGGGATCACATGGGTTCTGGGAGGACGGCAGAACGTCCGGGCGTCCATGGATGGGCGCGGTTTCCGGCCCACTCAGCCCTCGTTGGAATTTAATTGAATTACTAGATCAATTATTTAAAACCGGAACTGCAGAATCCAGACACCCACTGTAAACCTTTATCTCCACCGAACCAGAATATAGAACCACACCAAAATATCAGAATGCCTGACAGCATCCCAATATTTACAGAATACATTTCGTATCCGAACTTGGAAGATCTTTTTCAAATTTTTTAGTAAGGCCTCTGCAGATTCCCAGCCCTACCCCCAGGGGTGTGTCTGAGTCCCGGTCCCTCAGTGTTCTGGAGAACATGGTATCCCCCGTCGGTTTACCTTTGACATCAGAGGAAAAGCGGGCCGAGTGGCGCGACACAAACAGCTTCAGCTCCTGGTCCAGGTTGCAGTTCACCAGGTTGGTGTCCCAGGACCGGATCCCTGCAGGAGAACACACAACACCACCCGATTCACACTCTTTCCTTCCATACACCTGTTCTCCACCCACCAGGTACGACCAGAGCCCATGGGGTCACATCGTTCTACTGCAGAGTGAGCATACTTTACGTCACCTTGTTTTATAAGAATCAATGATAGGAAATATTCATAGGTTATTGATTGCTATTTTTGTAAACCATAAAAATCTGAGTCACAAGCATAATGAGCATATCGTATTGTTCTGTCATGCAGCGGAGGTAAAGAGAGAAAGAGAGAGAGGGAGAGAGAGAGAAACAAAGACAGAGACAAAGAGAGAGAGAGAGACAGAGGGACAGAGAGAGAGACAGCGAGAGGGCATGGAGAGAGAGAGAGAGAGAGAGAGAGAGAGAGAGAGAGAGAGAGAGAGAGAGAGGAGAGAGAGAGAGAGAGAGAGAGAGAGAGAGAGAGAGAGAGAGAGAGAAAGAGACAGAGAGAGACAGAGAGACAGAGACAAAGAGAGAGAGAGAGACAGAGGGACAGAGAGAGAGAGAGAGAGAGAGAGAGAGAGAGAGAGAGAGAGAGAGAGAGAGAGAGAGAGAGAGAGAGAGAGAGAGAGAGAGAGAGAGAGAGAGAGAGAGAAGAGAGAAGAGAGAGAGGAGAGAGAGAGAGAGAGAGAGAGAGAGAGAGAGAGAGAGAGAGAGAGAGAGAAGGGAGAGAGAGAGAGAGAGAGAGAGAGAGAGAGAGAGAGAGAGAGAGAGAGAGAGAGAGAGAGAGAGAGAGAGAGAGAGAGAGAGAGAGAGAGCAATGTTGCAAGTGGAGTGTGTTTGTCTGGCTTTGGCAGCCATTTTAAATATGTGCATGTAAAGTGAACTTGTCACTTTCTCACTTCGAGTTCCTAAGGAATGATTTACTGACAATATGACATTTGAGTATGCAGAGACGAGATTCAGAATACAATTATGGTTAACACTATTTGAGAATGGAGGGTGTGGCAAAAGGATTAAACCCTATATCAACTGACATCGTAAAAGTCTATATTTGTATCAATGTAATTACTTGTCTACAATTTCCTTACTGCTGTACTAAACAGGGCTCACTCTTAAACGAGACCTCAGTTTCAATGGGATTTTCCCTGTCCAAATAAATCAGTCATTATAAAATATGTAGGCCTGACTGTCAACAAAGCCTGCCTGTCTGGAAAGAGGATGCTGTCAACTTAATAATCATAATGATCATAATAAATATATCACAATAATTGCAATGCAAGTATCATAAATGCAGATGACAACATTCAGATGATAAATACTTTAGAAATTTAAAGCTAGCTTCAATTTGTTTTCAATGTAGTTAATTTCCCAGAAGGTGAGCGTATGTTGTAAGATCAAGTGTATCATTTCACTATAACGTGATGATGGGACAAATGTAACCCTGATGATGTCACTGTATGGATAAGAAGCCATCGTGACGCAGTATCCATGGACCTTATTTGCTTCTCCTCCCACATCCCAGAGATGTCAACTAACCGGCCGGATGTCAACAAGTTTGTGTGTTTTTTTTAATCCTCATACACCCTGCTGGCTAAAAAAGGCATCCGTGCGACTTTCCGTAGGGACCGCAGTGCGGACCAACCACGCCCACCAGCCGGTGTCGGATGAAAGACGAACAGCAGGATGGATGGAGACCAGCTCACCGACGCAGGGAAATGGTTTGAGCTAGTATCTTCACTGCATGTAGGCCTACGCCTGGTGCGTTTAGAAGATGTGCATGGCTAGGCTCCTGAGCAGCCCCCCTAGGACCAGAAGAAGCTCCCTATGGAACAGGAGCAGGCATACGGTGATCCCGAGACAACATGCCGCTGCTTCGAGAACAATGGCGAAATAAAGTCCCTTGCACTAATCGTTGGGTTTCTAAAGATAAAACTGCATAGATCCCCCCGAGGCACCAGCACGGAGCCACTCAAAGGGTTTCTCTTATCGTAACGGAATGGTTGCGGAGAAAATGCGCATCCCAGAACTGTAGTTAGGGCGACGGGTCTGCTGCGCTATTGACGCATCGCTTATGATTGAGCCAGAACGCTGAATCACTCCGGTGGGGCTAGTGAGAACACGTGTGTGGATGACAACACTGGCCCTAGAGACACACACACTAGCCGGCACACTGAATAGGCCTACATATATGTGCCCAACATATTTGATAGTATGTGGCAGACAGTGTGATGTTGATGTCCCTATACAAGCAGTAGGACTGTGCGTGTGTGTGTGTGTGTGTGTGTGTGTGTGTGTGTGTGTGTGTGTGTGTGTGTGTGTGTGTGTGTGTGTGTGTGTGTGTGTGTGTGTGTGTGTGTGTGTGTGTGTGTGTGTGTGTGTGTGTGTGTGTGTGTGTGTGTGTGTGTGTTTGTTTGCGTGCGTGCGTGTGTGTGTGCACGTAGGCCTCAGTGTGGTAACCTATTGTGTTGTTGTAGGGAGGGGCCGATAACTTCATTAGGAACAACGACAGCTCCCCTGAGTTTACCCTTAAGTTAGATCACAGTACTTCACTGATCTGCAATGGACAAATCAGCACTTAAAAGCTCCAACACCGACGGCTCCTATAATATAAACGCAGCAGATGATGTCTATATATATTCTTATCTGAAGGAGACTCACGGCCTCACCAAAACCATCCGCATGATGCCTCCGGCAGCCTCCTCCCGTGCCCATCCTCTCCATCCTCCCCGTCTCTTACCTTTCTCGATGTCCGCAATCGCGCACTTCAAATGATTCTCCGTGACGATCTCCCCGATGACCACCAGCAGGTAGAATTTGCTGTCGACATAGTGCTGCGAAAGGCTGGTGGACGTGGGCGACGCCATCACGTTGCGATCTGTCTCTAACTGTTCAAGATCTGCGGATTGCACAAGGGTCGCCATCCTCCCACTTCCACGAAGAGTATAGCAACAAGCCCTGAGTGTCTGCTGGATGTGCTCTGGAGTCGCTGTACGTGCAGGAGACTCCCCTCCTCGATGGGAGTGGCTCTCCTAGCTTTTCCTTTTTTTATACGCACGCAGACATTGGGTCATATTCGGTAATCCGGCGAGGAGAGGGATGCACAGGGAGGTAGGGAGCGGTATTCGCAGACTCACGACTGATGTCATGTGCAGCCAATGAGGAGGAGAGGCAGGGGAGGATGATGCCGATCAAAGCAATATTTGAAGAGAGATGATAAGCGCAATGGAAGCAAAATGTGTCTCAATAGCGCAGTGGAGCATCAGGCTAGATGAACACAACTATAACAACAAGTGTTGCTAAAGGTACTGGTGCTATAGATTGTGGCTATATGGTAGCATGAACACTAGACAATTGTTTTCAAATTCTGTACCTTCACATGTGTATTAGGGCAGTGTGTGTTGTCGAGTAGGCCTACATGTGGGTGGTAGTTGAATATGAGCTCTTTCTAAAACAGCATGGCTTCTGAATCGTTTTCGTTCCAATCAATTGCTCTTTATGAAAAAAGATCAGACAAAACACAATAATGAAACCAAAACATCTGTCCACGAATAACATCTTTCATATTGTGTTACCAGTTGTATAGATTCCCTCTCTCAGCTATTTCCTCAGGAAGGAGACAAAGGCTACTGTTACAGCTGACCTCCCAGCGTCAGCCAATCAGAGGCGACCATCGTATGACTATAACCGGTGGTAATACGTGACATCGTACATAATACCCGTGTGTGTTCTTGTTTTGCTATTCTGAGCACATTTCAACATAAGCATTGTGTGTGTGTGTGTGTGTGTGTGTGTGTGTGTGTGTGTGTGTGTGTGTGTGTGTGTGTGTGTGTGTGTGTGTGTGTGTGTGTGTGTGTGTGTGTGTGTGTGCGTGTGTGTGTGCGTGTGTGTGCGTGTCTGTGTGTGTGTGAGTTTGTGTGTGTGTGTGTGTGAGTGTGCTGATCACGTACACAGACAAATAACAGCTACCGTACACAGTGGGTGTATTGTGTGTGTTTGTGAGTGTGTGTTTGTGTGTGTGCAAGTGTGCATTTGTGTGTCCACATATGTGTGTGGGCATCCGTAGGACAGAGTGCGACCAGACAAGCACATACACCCCACGTCTGTGTTGACTCTGGCCCCTGGCGGTTGTCTGTCCTGCTGTCTGTGTGATGGGTTGAGCCCGGGTGCACTATTGACTAGCAATCCCTTTGTCTTTAGGGACAGCGATACATTAAAGATCCCCCAAACCAACCACCGTTTGGATCCCACCGGTCTGCCGTTCGGTGTTAGAGGCTGAGCCAACAGAGGCTGTGGTTGATCAGATATTCATTACACACACACAGTGTACTGAAACATGTCAGAGACCCTCATTTTATGTGTGGCAGACACACACTGGAGGATGTGGTCTGTGTGTGTGTGTGTGTGTGTGTGTGTGTGTGTGTGTGTGTGTGTGTGTGTGTGTGTGTGTGTGTGTGTGTGTGTGTGTGTGTGTGTGTGTGTGTGTGTGTGTGTGTGTGTGTGTGTGTGTGTGTGTGTGTGTGTGTGTGTGTGTCTCTCTCCTGTAATGAATCAGTGAGGCAGTTCCGTTCGGTTATTTAATATTGACCATTTGGTTATTCAACAAAACCTCAGCAGTGGCGACATAAGCTTTATATTTTGACCCTGCTGCTAAGCCCACTGTACTTTATACTGACTTATTCCTGTAGGAAGGCAGGACACGTGCCTGTATAAGATGTAAAACATGAAGCACAAGGCTTGGGAAGACCGTTTGGTTTAGGCTTGGATTTATTTTTCAGAAATTGCAAAGAAACAAAATAATGTTTTAGTTGGATGACAAATACATGTTTTTACTTAAATTCAAATGCAGGCCCCACAACGGAAGAAAATAAAACAACAATTAGAGACATTTGAATGACCTCCCCACATTAGGCTAGTCATAATCACCGGGACACGCACTGCTATGGCCTATACCCAAATATCAATATTAGATTCCCCCTGCACTAACGAACTGCAGTAACACTCGGGGGAAAGGTTTTTAACACGTTAATGTCCAATGCATGTGGACAGCCTGTCATCATAACGTGTTGTCATGGCGATACGTGTTCATCGTCTCTAGGCGCGGGGACCAGAGGTGCTCGTTAAGATTCATGGAGATTGAACTGCGTGATTGGTAATCCTCCTGTCTGTCCTCGGCGTGTTGTCAGTCATTAAGGGGTTCCTCGGAGTACCCTGATTGACAGGAGGAGGCTGGCGCTGACTCTGAGTGCTAGTTCAGTAGAGCGCTGAGTCGTGTATCGTTCGGCCACTCGCTCAGCGAAATGGACATTTTCAGATTGTGTACTAAATGTGTACTTTGAACACTAGTTACAATATGAAGATGTCCATTTTAGTTTGTAATAACTTAATAAAGGCTGAGCATCATTAGCCTTTTACCCTGTTGGATAATAACAGATATTATGTAATATAATAATGTATAATAATAAACAGATTATTAAAACTTGTAAAGGTTTTACAAGCATTTCACAAATAAAATGACAACGACGAGCTATGGAACAATAGCAGGACCATACGCCTTAGCCGTGGCAATGGTCATTTCCTACGTTTGAATGATAATATACTGTAGATTACATGGTATTACACAAGCCCTTAACAAACAAACACATTAAATATCACGGATTATTCCTTACTGGCAAAGTCCTAAAACACAAATGGGTAAGAGAGAGGGAGAAAGGAGAGGGATATGATGCATAATCATAATCCAAGTTGCATCATGGTAATGATCGCATCGATTTGAACATCAGAAAAAAAAAGGACCGGGTCTCAAATCTATGTTGCTATAGCAACAGAGGCCTCTCCTCATCTAGCCAGTTGATGCAGCCAACCGTCAGAGGTCATGGAGGACAGAGGACAGGTGCAGCCCAGCGAGGGCCTGCGGCCAGGGGCCCCTGTTCTGAGGTCATCATAGGGACATGTGGAACCCCGGCCAAGAGGATAGGGGCCCAAATGTAGCGGTTTAAATCTGGACCAGGTTCCAAACACTGAGCGTAGGAAATATTATTCCTCTTTATTCTTTGCTTTCTCCTTGATTTGTTTATTTTACAAAGACAAATTGTGCGTCTTATTTGACTTTAGTCTTTAAAATAAATGTACCTTCACCACTTTAGTCGGCTTGATCTTTGAGAATAGATCTGGATCTGAAGCTCCAGGATGAGCTATAGCTCCTCCATGGAGTCAACCCCTCTGCGGGTGTCCTGCTGTGATGAATTCCAACCATAAACGGCGGAGATAGGGCCGGGGCGGGGTGGGTGGGTGTCTGCTCTCTGTGAGGTATTTCTCTCAGCCAGACAGCAATGTGCTGTGCTGAAAACGCTAATCTATCACTATAGTGTGTGCGCGCGTGTGTGTGAGTGCGTGCAGATGTCCACGTGTATCGGTTTCTTTGGCTGTGTCTCTATGTTTGTTTGTTAGATAGAAGGAATATTAAATGTGTGTGTGTGTGTGTGTGTGTGTGTGTGTGTGTGTGTGTGTGTGTGTGTGTGTGTGTGTGTGTGTGTGTGTGTGTGTGTGTGTGTGTGTGTGTGTGTGTGTGTGTGTGTGTGTGTGTGTGTGTGTGTCTGTGCATGAATATCTGTAAATATCTGAATATCTCCATGCCAACCACATTCATCCACATCACATCACATTTGTGTGAGTAATCACATGTGTTTTAAATGGACCTTGCAATAGAAATGTGAATGCAACTGCTTTGTATTTGCTTTGATCGGTAAGTACTTAACTGGAATGATCACCTGCAGAGCACAACAGACAAGGGCACATTGCATAAGGCTAAAAGCTTTCACGTCCGATGGATCTTAGGGGAAAAAAGCTTTTCTGGAGCAGCTCCAAATGACATTAACATTGAGTAGTCCTCTGTTCAATCCAATTCTTCTGTGTAATATCAAAATGATCTACTCTGAAATTAACACAGGTTATTTTCAGATCTGAATGTATTCATGATTCACACATATAATTTGAATCATGCACGGTTTGCTGCCAGATTATCCTATTTGCTGGGTGTATGAGTATTTTACAGCTGTCCTCTGTGTAGAGCGATATACGCGTGGTTTATCATTTGACCGCCACCACCCTCTAGAGGTTATACTGGATGTGTAAAGAGCTCCACAAAATGTTACCCAAAATATGTCATAAACCAACTACATTTTGAAAGGTTATTTATGAGAATGAACAAAAACAAGAAATTATACGATTTACAAGAAAATAATAATAATAATAATTATTATTATGATTTATATATATACATATACATATATATACATATATATATATATATATATATATATATATATATATATATATATATATATATATATATATATATATATATATACACACAAAATATATCGCACACACACACACACGCACGCACACACGCACACACGCACACACGCACACACACACACACACACACACACACACACACACACACACACACACACACACACACACACACACACACACACACATTTATATATATATCGAGGAGAGACGATTCTCAAAAACAACGAGATCAGCAGACAGAAGAAACAACGTTATCAAGATGAAAGCACTGAAAGCACTCAGTGATCCCACAGGGAAAAGGGGAAAGAGAGAATGTCAGGTTTTCTAGAGTTAAACCACAGGAGGGCGCAATTAGCCATGCATAGAAGAACGAATCGGTCTGAAATGTTAGTAGCCATTCGAAGGCTACCGCGAACCCGATGAGCTTCATGACCCTGGATCTGAAACGTGCGGGGTTTTTTTTCCACGCAGTGATATGATTTAATATCATAGCGGCCTAGGTAATACGTAAATAGGCAATATGCTATTTCCATTGATCAAAGACAGTTCCAAAAAAAGCCCACACTGTGTCTGTTACACATGAGGCGTGAGACTGGCCAATCAGAGTGAACAGGTGCTACCCACGATGCATACACACCATGCAGGTCTATGGCAGAACCATGCTGTGTCGCTTTACAACAAGTCATCTCGTAAAAGCCATAGTTTATGAGGAGCAAGCTGTAAATGGGGGCTTGGAGATCACAGGCCATGAATTATAGCAAGGGGTTTGTTGGTCATCGAAATATGGGACATGTTAAGAAACCATATTCTTTCCATAAATCTTATTATAAAAATGCAATTTGGTTTATTTCAACAATGATTGTATGCATCTAGGTAATCTCATTGTTACTTACATCTGCAGTTAGTAACGCTATATTAACATTGCTCCTTATGTATATTCCTCCTCTTTTAACTACAAGGTCCGGTTTCATGTATTGTCGACTGGTGAATGATGGGCTATTTTTGCATTGTTTTCCAACCAAGTGCTACCGAAACCTTTAACCCAATGTAGTTTATACATAACGTCACTGGTCTGGTTCTGATGAAGTGCTGCTGGACCCGTGGTACTGCATTCTGGCACTCTGATGTTTAAGTGCTGCTGGACCCGTGGTACTGCATTCTGGCACTCTGATGTTCTGCTACTTAGCTGTATACACACACACACACACACACACACACACACACACACACAACACCACACACAACACCCACACACACACACACACACACACACACACACACACACACACACACACACACACACACACACACACACACACACACACACACACACACACACACACACACACACACACACACACACACACACGTGTGTACTTCACCACCATCACATCACACCCCAGCACAACATATACTATAAAGTTTCCTGTGGTGTGAGATGAGTCGAGTGTATTTATTTCATGCATGGTTGGCCCTCATCATCACGTGTGAATGAGTGAGGTCGCCGTCCTTAGTGCAAATCCAACAGGAAGTATTTGGCTTCACCTACCTTACAACATTATAGAAGTTTTTAAGCAATAAACTCAATTTATTTGGATTAACTGACTTTTTGTCCGACTTTGCCCAAACTCAGTATTCTAACGTCTTCAGAGTACTTTACAACCGAATTAATGTGTAGCACTGGCCTAGATGTTATCTCTCCCCGGTGTCTCCGTGTGATGAAGCTTCTGTTTGTATGCGCTTCTTCCCCCCCAATATGAAACCCTGGAGCCGCTCCAAGTGCTGGTTGAACTGGATGGACGACTTTAGACGAGGCTGAGCACAGGCATTAATCCCTGTCACTCCATCCACTCCATCTTCTTTATTTATTATTCCTACTTTCTTAAATTTCATCTCACTATCTTTCATTTTGAATTGTGCAAGCGGGGACAAACTGCGGCGCGGAGGCGCGGGGACGGAGGAGGAGAGCGGAGAGCCGGGCCTGGTCAGTGTTACGGTCCACTGCCAACATGGATGCCAGTCAGCGATCTGCCTTCCGAAGCTTCTTCCAGGACTCAACTTAGCCTTGTTTACAGAACCAAGTAAGGTCAGCCTAAAGAGGCTGGGGGACCGATGGCCCTGGGAATGGTTTGAGGTGGGCCTCGCTCGGGGCTCCGGGCGGGGTTGATGCACAAACTGCTAAACCCTGGGTTTTGTCTTCGTAATTCATTGCAATAGTGCAATTATATAAGAAATTGGTCTGAAAAGGAATTGCAATCTGGTTTATCCGGATTACAATTATTGTTAATTATCAATTCATTAGTTATCATTTTATAATAACTATTTTGTAACTCTTGTAGGTCCACTTCTCAGTCCCATGTAAAAGTACTTGTAGTGTATATTCCCACAATGCAGTTGTTTCATTCCAAGATTAATAAACTATAGATCGAATAAATAAACTATAAGAAATCAACCAAATATGCATTCATATACTACTGTATATATATATTTTATAAACTAGTGTTCTATTGAGAACCATTGAAACACCAGATCAATGTATAGGATTCTGTTTCTCCTGTAATCGCTCGCTCTTGGCTCAGTCGGAACAGCATCACCAGAAGGACGGCGATTTGGAGCGGGACCTGGCCTGGAACAACAGACCAAACACATCCAAGCAAACCTTTCCCATCTATGTTTTTAAAGAGCGCTGCCTGGAAGTGACTCTGTGGCCGGGGTTTTCACCCAAACCAAATCCAAGCCCATCGGGGAAGCTTCAGTTGAAAGAACTCCACGCCCGCAATACATTTCACGCAATTTCCAACAGGTTAAAATAAAAACCAATCTCATGGAAATTGTCGGGCTGACTTGCAGAGAGATCTCAGTGGGAGGCACTCTGTAAACACACGCCTCAATGGACCCAGCGGCTAAATGGTAGGACGTGTCGGGGTCGTTCAGCGCCATGAAGGTCCAGCAGCAGATGATAGTGGATGACCTGCAGACAGCCGCAGCTGCAGAAAGCCCCACACATCCTAGTGA
This sequence comes from Melanogrammus aeglefinus, assembly GCA_900291075.1. NCBI lineage: Eukaryota > Metazoa > Chordata > Actinopteri > Gadiformes > Gadidae > Melanogrammus > Melanogrammus aeglefinus. Next base: position 156,578 of record OLKM01000305.1, on the reverse strand, counting down.
TGGTTGGTTTCCTGCACACATCGCCCCCATCCTCCTCCCTCGAGGCCGAGAGGGGGAATTCCCAGAAGGGTTCATGACCCAGGTACCATAGGTGAAACGGGTGATTCAATCCTCACATCCTTACTTACACCCACACACACACACACACACACACACACACACACACACACACACACACACACACACACACACACACACACACACACACACACACACACACACACACACACACACACACACACACACACACACACACACACACACACACACACACACACACACACACACACACACACACACACACACACACACACACAAACACACACACAGTATGTATGCACATATGCACGCACACACATATGCATATATACACACACACATATATCTTATATATCTCTATGCAAGTGCACGCACATACACACTCACACATATGCACAAACACACACACACGCAAACACACACACTCACTCACACACACACACACACACACACACACACACACACACACACACACACACACACACACACACACACACACACACACACACACACACACACACACACACACACACACACACACACACACACACACACACACACACACACATATTTCAACCGAAGGTAGAATTGTGTTTGGCTGATCACTACCCTCAGATACGGCTCTATTCATTTAGGAGCGGATCGTTTTCTTCTCATGTCTTTGAAGCTGGTTGGTTTCCCATTTCTTTACACAGTCCTTTTCATTTTTTCATTTTTGAACACTGTGAAATCCTTTGAGCTGCACCGGTTGGGTAGAACGGGGTCGGCAAGGCAGTGCTTCACTGAATGGTCCTCTTCTCCACATTCACAGGTGGTTTGGCCAGTTTCATAGCCCCATCTGGCCATGGCCGCTTTTGATTGCCCTGTTCCTGTTCTTAGGCAGTTGGGTATCAACCACTGGACCCATGGTGCTTCTGAGCCCAGAGGGAGGGCTTCAGAAGGACGGATACCCATGTCAATAGGAGAGGGGGGGGGGGGGGGGGGGGGGGTCGTCCTCGAGCCTTTTTGTCCATAGTTGGAGTCAGGTTTCTTCCTGTGGGGACTGGACATGGCTGAGAAAGCTTATTCTGGACTTCAGCCGTTGGGCGTTCATCACTGAGGCCTTGGTCATCTATACTCAGCTGGTGACTTCACCTCTCACATCAGCTGGAGCAATGCCAGCGAGGAGGTGCAGGTTGTTTATGTTGGTGGGGTTCAAGCAGCCAATGATTGAGCGGCAGGCGTTATTCAACGCTGGGTCTAGCTTCTTGGTTTCTCCTACACAGGACACGCATGCTCCTCAGAGGAGAAGCACAGGGCCAGAGCAGTAGATCTTAATGTGTCTGCTGTGGCTCCCCTTTTGCGGTCAGCTTCCGGAGGGAGTTATGCGGGCGTTAACTTTCAGTTTGGTGTTTTTCTACGTGTTCCTTATAGGAGAGAGTGCGATCCGGTGATACACCAAGGTAGAGCGGGTTGGTGCCGTGCTCAAGAGGTGTTCCAGACCATGTGAATTTAAGGGGCCTGTTTGCTTCTCGGTTCCTGAGACGGAATAAGCAGGCTTCGCACGGTTTGTGTGTCGGTGGTTGCAGCTGAGGTGAGATTTGCTTCTAGAGCTTCAAACGCAGTCTCTTTGGATGTTACACAGAGGTCGTCAGTGTAGATGAACCCCTCAGTGTTGGGGTCCATTGGCTGGTCATTGGTGTAGATAGTATTGGAGCCAGCACACTACCTTGAGGTAAACCATTCCGTTGTCGTCGCCAGATGATGATGTTTCATTAAACTACGATTTAACTAATGCCGACACACATACAGAATACTGCAGTGCACTCTCGTCCTCTATGACAGGAAGAAATAAAAGCAAGCCCACCCACAGAGGAAACCGACAGAATCATAAGACGCTTGACGAGACACCGTTAGAACATGCACAGGTTGGCTGTTTCCTGTCTAGGGGTTGGTTAACAATATATGCAGGAAATGGAGACCACACACAACATTGTTATGATGTTTTAGTAAAAGGTCATACAGGCCACAAATTATCAACTGAGTATCTTTTTACTTACATGTAATTGTTACATTTAAATAACTTGGTGAGACCCCTAGGTCAATGGATGACATTGTCTTAGTTGACATGAAAATTGGCCAGGACCCCTCTGGTGGTGGCCCCATCCGACCTTGGGCCGTGGGGAGCCATTGAGATCTATTACATACAAAACAAGTACCAAGCAGCTACAATGACTGGATTGCTGTTTTCCCAACACAAGCTAGCACATGCTAACTGCCCTGGATAGTTAGCTTTCTGCGATAGTGCCCACAACGAAAAAATCACCACACGGCCATCTTTAATAAAGTCTATGCCATCTGTGACTCGGCAGGTTCCGTGACATCTGGTCTGGAGGCTGGTTTGACCTTTGGCCCTCTCCTGTCAGAAGCCACAACGGTCCCCTTAACAACAAGAAGTCACCCTAAACTGCCCCACCCCACTGAACCCGTCGTTTCCCCGCCTGGCTGAAAGATGGCTGAATGTGAGACATGATGTGTGAATAGGCTGCAGCCAAACTCAGTTACCCAGATCAACACTTTATTAATCCATTGTTTTCATCATGCTGACATGCTCTGCAGGCTTAGCTTTGCCTTGCTGTATGGAGAGTAAAACCCTGTAAGTCTGTCACGTCATTCCCAAGCCTGGTCAAGCAGTTCCCATGCACAGGAAGCTGCCAGTCCGGGCTTCTCAGCTCCAACAGGAAGTGATTTATTGTTCTCTGTAAACCACTCAGCATACAGGGCCCACATGTGCCCATGCTTTATGTTTCATACAGTCCACGTTTTGGAGGTCGGGTGACCTGGTGCCAAGGCTTGAAATTATTATTGTTTTTTTTATCAACAAGTGTAAGGGTTATTATTAATATTTATTCATACTTTGGTATGCAACTATAAAACCCATTAGAATTAAAAGCAGGTGCTTTTAAAGTAGTGTGAGGGTACAGCGGGATTTAAGTGTGGCTCGAGACAGGTGTACAGGAGCCAGAACCTCGAGCACAGGAAGTGAGGTTACAGCGTGATGCACGGACTAGGCTCTCGCTGTCCAGGTCAAGTTAGCTTAAAGCTTCATGGAAACAGGGAAACATCCATCATACAAATAAATCCACTCACATACAGAGACATGCACGCACATATGCAGACACACGCGCACACACACACACACACACACACACACACACACACACACACACACACACACACACACACACACACACACACACACACACACACACACACACACACACACACACACACACACACACACACACACACACACACACACACAAAGACACACTCTCTTGTTCTCTCTCTCTGTTTTGGAAACACACAGCAGATACGCAATCTAATTAATGAGCAGAATGTGCTATAAACTGTTGTTTATAGTACATTGAGTGTTGTTACCTCATTTTTTACCTAGTGTTTATCGTATAATGACAGAACCTCAGGCGACACACAGCCCTACATCCAGTACCCTGCTTACTGTGGCCTGCTAGGATTCAGTGTCTGATATACAATGTTTCCACTGAGAACCCTCGCTTACCAGAGGAAAATAAAACACAGTTTGACCTTGTGCATAAGTCTCTTTACGTTTTATTGCTGTCTTGCAAATGTTTGTGTTATAAGAAAGGCAATTATACGGATTCATCCAATGGGAATTAACAACCATTCTTGTGCTTTATCTGGTTCACATCTAACCACACTCCTTCGTGATAACACAACGGCAAAAGTTTATATGTCAACAAAAGATCTTTTCCCTAATAACTGGTCTTTATTTGCCTCGGTCAGGAATGCAGGCATAGTTCAAATGAATATTTTAGGACAGTAGTTGGCAGTCACACAATGCTTTTAAAGTGTGTGGCGTAACTGTCAGTGTAAGTCTTCCAATGAGAGATGAGCACAGTGTGTCTTATTGTTCTGTGTGTGTGTTTGTGTGTGTCAAGGTTCTGAATCGGAAAGTACAAGGTTTTGAAGTTTATCTTAACCTTATCTAAAAAGAAAAACCTTATTTAAGACGCCGCCTATATGGACTGAACATACACTCACAAACACACCAAAGAAACACACACACACACATTTGTAAACATAATTGGCATGTGTGCCCCGGGTGATTTGAGCGCATCAATCATCCACATCAGAGCCGTCACAGCGTGACGGAGCAACAGGTTGTGGTCTTGCGGCGCCGTTGAAAAATACAAGCACAAACAAATCAACCTTCATTTGGAGTGATCTCGTGATGAAAAGAAATATAGGGAGGGGCGAATCCAAAACCTTACCCCTTAGATTTTATTTGGAATCAATGACAAGCTTTTAGTCATGCTGGCGTGACACGCTTTCAACAACACCCGGTCAGCGCCAAGTGCTGCCTGATTCTGTCTGTAGCCGTTGACTATGACTTTATCCAGCTGTTGCACTACACGACTACAGTATGCATCGACTGCAACAGATTGCATTCTGGGATCAGGCATCAGAGACCGTGAGCACTTATTTTAAGCATGAGATGTGATGTGGAATGTCTGGACAAATACATGAAATACACCTTACCCTCCTCCTCTCTATGTATATACATAAGTAGCCTTCTCTAGTTCCCTGTTGTGATCACAGACACAAGACATTTAGTTCCCCATATGTTTAGTGATTATGTTTCTCGGCCTCATGACAGATCCCGTGTGTATATTTAGTGTCTGATTGAGTATAAAAAGACAAGGCAAGGTGAACAGTCTGCTGTTTGTTCTGCTGGATGTCTGGAGGGGAAATAGTTGCCGTTTGTTCAGACTTGTTCCTCTAAAGCTTATATTAAAAGAACAGCCGAAAGTGTAAATCTGCAGGAACTAAATGACACAATCAACTGCCTCTCGGAAGGAAGGGGGGGGAAGAGAAAGAGAGAGAGAGAGAGAGAGAGAGAGAGAGAGAGAGAGAGAGAGAGAGAGAGAGAGAGAGAGAGAGAGAGAGAGAGAGAGAGAGAGAGAGAGAGAGAGAGAGAGAGAGAGAGAGAGAGAGAGAGAGAGAGAGAGAGAGAGAGAGAGAGAGAGATAGAAAGAGGGAGAGAGAGAGGGAGAGAGACAAAGAGAGGGACAGAGTTCTCCAGGGAGAAACAATAACTCACTTTGTGTTTATTAAAACGACGTCAGAAGCAATACAGAAGAAAAAGATGAAGACAAAGAGGATGAAGAGGGTGTCATGCTCCATCAATGTTTGATAATGATCCTCTGGGATAATTTATTATTGACTGGGGTTCCATTCATCCATCACTCACACACGCACACACGTAGAAACACACAAACACAGACACACACACATACACACAAACACACACACACACGGACACAGACAAACATTTCAGGGAATGTTTCTTAACGATCTGAATGGCTTGATTCATTTCACCTCCACCCACCCGACATATAACTGCAACTATAATTTCCACATGGACTTCCCCATGATGATAGACAGTCAGGAGAGGTTGCACTACTCAAGCAGCATAAGTTTCAATGTGAAGCCACAACTTAATGCTTGTTAATAACAATGAAATAGTTTTGCTAGCCTGCATGACGTGACTCTGGCTCATAAATCTACAAAGCGTTGAACATGAAGGAGGAGACATGACCATTGAGAGGGAACATAAACATGTTGTTCCCTCCCTATGGGGCTGTTAATGTGGAGTAGAAGGGAACTAACGTCCCTGGTGGGAACCCCCCTTAAGTCCAGCTGTTCTATCCATGAGCCCCCCTTTCCCTATGGGTCGACTCTTCAAGGATGATATGATAAATTAACGACAGCTGAAATTAACTTTCTTAGCTCTGGAATTCATAAGTCCAACACCCCCGCAAAATTCCCCTCCCCCGCCTGGACGCACGTACAAACCTATACACACACACACACACAAAACATTGAAACACAGACGCCTATGCGCACCCTAAACAACCACAGATGACAGAGAATTGTTTGTAAAATTAATGGCCGATAGTTTTGTATCTGTGACCGATTCAATCTGAGCCCATCATCATATACTAGACATCTATGTATACACACATTATTCTGTAGGACAACGGCACAGATGATGATCCATTATATCAATAGTAGCCTTCGGATGAGCATTGACGACATCAAAAGCAAACACAATCAGTATTGATGTGAGGGGAAATAAGAACAATAATTCCCCCTCATTTTTGATGTGCCAAATCAAGTCAAAGTTATATGTGGGAGGGATTGCACCAGAAAAGGAATCTACGCGTCACAGACATGTCTGGAGGACTTGGGTCACAGCGACTGGACCTATGAGGATGGAATGGGGGAGTTGGCAGAACCCCCCCCACCCCCTCTCTGGAGAACCCAGGGCATTTTCTATGGTTTTCCCAGGCAGGGAAATAACTTGTTGTTGCCCTGTTAGCATTCTTTCCCATATTAGCATTAGTATTTTAGCATTCCATATTAGCACGTCAGCATTCCTTCCTGTGTCACTGTGTCACCTTGCTTATAAGTTTGCTAGCATTGCCTCCATATTAGTATGCTCATTAGCATGCTAGCATTCTTCTCCAAGTGGGAGGCCTTCCATGTCGATCAAGAATGCGAGCAGGCTAATATGGAATGCTAACATGCTAATGCAGCTGGATTGCATCGTCGGGTCTGTATAAGCAACACTGTGAAGATAGTATAAGCGATCACAGCAGCTGATATGTACAGTGTTTGCTGCATTGTTTTGGTCATAGGAGAAAATAGCTTTGCAAGTCATACACATGCTAAAAAAAATTGTATTGTATGTGTATTGTATTGTTTTATTATTGGCCATCATTTCTTTTTTCTATTTAACTATTCAAATGATTTCACTTTAATGGGAATCTTCGACCATTCTCAGACATTTTCCACTCTTGTCCTACTATTATTAATGGAAGAGAAATATATATTAAAAAATATATAAATGTCCCCAAAGTATAAATCAAATCCTTTATTAATGATTATAGTAGGATCATCCACGCCAATACTGCCTAGGGTGCAGGGCCGCTGGAAGTAATTTTGAACAGGGGGTGCTGTGAAAAAATTGTTTGTTTTTTTGGACAAAAAACCTATGAGCCTATATGCTTAAATGTATTTTTAAAATACATTTAAAAAATAAATAGATAGACCAAGATTCACTACTATATTGTCATATACACTTCAGCGCACACAGCCAGGGTCTGTAACACACAGACATCATCAGTTCTCAGATGAATATATGCTCTATTAATTAAACTTCACAATAATGCTATAACAATGCAATATGATCAGCTGACATGAACCTGAGTCACTGCACCATCTACGTTGATATCACACGCGATTCTATTAGCTCCAAAATCCTTTTACGCACACCACAAGGAATGACTATTTAAGCATGTTATTGAACAGTTCTCCACATCCATTACGCAAAGAACACACGCACAAAATAACACTTTCTGGTTCCATCTCCAACCTTTTTACGCACACCATGAGGAAATAATCTCTGACTGTTTAAGCACATTATTGAACAGTTCTCCAAATCCATTACGCAAAGAACACACGCACACAATAATACTCTCCATCTCCATCCCCATCACCTTGCAAAAATACTATAGTGTGACGTTAAGCTGCATGAATAGCTATGAAAGTGCGCGGCGGCACCATGCTCTTACTTTGAGCTGCAGGCAGGGTGCCCTGGTTACAGGTGTCCAAATGTCGAGGTGCACTCTGGGGTCGTGGAGATAAAGTCTCTCATGAGGGGACGGATGTCCAGGGAGTTCAGAATGTCTGTGTGGGCGTGCATCGGCGAAAGGTGTGTGAGTCTTTTCTGGGTCATGGTGCTGCGTACCCATGTCTTCAAAAGACGCAAGGCGGAGAAAGTGCGCTCGGATGAGGCCACGGAGATGGGTAGGCACAGACATAACTCTATCAGTTTTTCTGTCCTGAAAACATGGCTCTTGTTTGTGGCTGGAGCTTTGTCAAACATGATGCTACATCTTGGACTGTGAGACACTTAGACCCTCTGTCTTTTGTGACAGCGCCAAGCATTTTGAGCTGAAGTTCAAGGCGGTCTGTGTCAAGCTCCTCCGGGAGCTGAAGGGCCTCCAGATTGACGCTCCTTCCCTCTGCTGCTTTGATAACAGCCCTCTCTCGCTTTGCGGCAAGTTTCATACTGGCCTGATCAAATCTTCTGTCCAGCTCCGCCGATATTAAACCAATGGCCTCGAAAAAGCTACGTCGCCAATCTACTGTTTGTGCGCCATGCGCCAGCACCTCTGCCTCTGGAGTTTGGCGAAGGCGAGCCGGGGTTTTGCTCACTCTAGGGGTGGTGGTGTCTGGCATTTTCAGGGAAGTTTGTGATGCGCAGGTTTCAACCTTGCGGATCAGCTCGTCCACAACTGCATCATGCCGGAGTGTGGCTATTTTTTCTCTCAGCACACCTGTGCATTCCAGTGCACCTTGCGCACTTGCTGTGGCACTCTGTAGGCTTGTGGCAACTGCTTCACTGGGCTCGAACAGGGCATGGCAGCATAAAAGACCAAAATATGTTCTCCCTTTTAAAGCCTGTTTGTAGAGTCCCCCGATCTTTGCTCTGCTGTCCCCCCTGACACTCTTGTCATCCTTCAGCTCGTGCAGTGTAGTCAGGAGAGTGGGGTAAGCTGCAGTGACGCGTTTAAGTGGACATGTCACGGATACACCACCTTGTCGGGCAAAGGCCTAAGATGTTGACAGAAACCTCATCACAGCCAAAAAACGATTGGTAGAGCTGTTTTCGCTTTGATGACTCTCTTATCACAGATGAGACACCCTGAACAAAGTTCAAAGTATCGGCCACAAGACTCACTTCACGCGCGGCTTCTTGGAGAATCAAATCCAGTGCGTGGTTGCTGCAATGCACATAAAGTGAGTGCGGGTTTAACTCTTTAAGCCGAGCTTGCACGCCTGAAAAACACCCTTGACATATTAGCCGCTCCATCAAAACAAAATCCTGCGATGCGTTCAATGGGGATGTTTAGTCTTAAAAATATATCCTTGATGCAACTGAAAAGAGTTTCTCCAGTGCTGTCTGGGGCATTATAAAATCCCAAAAACACAATGTGAGGCTCAAAGCTGCTGTCAACATATTTTAGACTGCGGGAAAACTGCTCAGTGGTGCTTATGTCAGTTGTACCGTCAGCATCAATTCATACAGTTTTCCATCGCGTGCTGTGTCGCCCCTGAAGGCAATTCCCTTGCTGCCAAGGAATCGGGTTGTCCTGAAGAGAAGCTCCAAACAGGGTCGAGCAGTAGCCTGCTTTCTGGCATGAGCGCTGGATAAGCGAGCATGGGGACGTCATCCAAAGCAGCCAACTTTTGTATTGACTCGCTGTGCAACTCTGATCTCTCATGCTCGTTAAATTTTTCAGTGGCTTTACGCCAATTTGAAAAGCCGGCATTCACGAAGGGGTTGTCTTTCTTAAATGTGTCTCTAGCTATGACTTTTTTTCCGACTGCTTTCAGGCAAAAAAAACATAAAATATGATCAGTCTCTTCCACATAATGCAGCCACTGCCATCTAGCAAACCAAGTCGGTGCCACAGAACGTGAAAACGTTTCATTGCCACAACGCCTTGCAGGAAATTTGAAACTCGATGGCTGGAAGGGCTCATCTAATCCAATCACGCTAGGTTGGTTTGCGGGTGTTGGGGCTCGGCCTGCCAGTGCAACTGCAGGCAGAGGCAGGCGGCCAGGCTCCTCACTCCGGCTGCTCTCCGTTGTCCTGCTTGCGGCACTACTTCTTTGCTGGTGGTGGTTTTCCAAAAAATCCGAAATGCGTTTCTGTGCCATATTTTCTCCTCGTTTCTGTCATCAGATTTATCTATAGACTTAGTCAACTTAGATGGAACAAGCGGGAAACCTCTTTACTCGGCGACCAATAGCCTGCCTGACGTTGACAACGTAACTTCCGTGAACCTGTGTTGATTAGGCCTCAAAATAATTAAATCAAAATCCAAAATACACGTAATATCTTACGTGTGTCAAAATAATTTCCCAAAATATTCATAAGGAATTTATAAATTGTGCAAAATATTTTTTGTACATTTTTTATAAATCTCCCTCTCGCCGCTGGGGGTGCACCCCCAGCACCCCCACTTCCCGCGGCTATGCTAGGGAGGTTGATATGAGGCATTCTAAGTTGGGCCTACTCCCACTATTATATTACATTCCTCATATGTTGGGGCCCAGCCTAATACCTTCCTACCTACCTGACACATAACGTCATATGTTAGGGCCCAGCCTAATACATACCTTCCTACCTGACACATAACGTCATATATTAGGGCCCAGCCTAATACATACCTACCTACCTGACACATAACGCAATATGTTAGAGCCCAGCCTACTACCTATCTACCTACCTGACACATAACGTCATATGTTAGGACCCAGCCTAATACATACCTACCTACCTGACACATAACGTCATATGTTAGGACCCAGCCTAATACATACCTACCTACCTGACACATAACGCAATATGTTAGGGCCCAGCCTACTACCTATCTACCTACCTGACACATAACGTCATATGTTAGGACCCAGCCTACTACCAGTTTTAACATGGACTCTCTGTCACAAAACCTCATGTGTTAGGGCCCACCTTAAAACCAGGTAGGGTTTAATAGGACTCTGACAAGCAAAGTAATGCAACATCGAGGCTGTCACCTTAGGATACCTGGGATCCATCCACACACAACGTGGATGGATGAGTTTGGGAGCTGCTGGTCGGTTCTTTAACGACCAGAGCAGATCAGGGTCTCTCAATCTTGAGACGATGAAAGGCTGAACAGGATGTGCGCTGTGCGCTATTCACTGTTGAGCAGAAGGTAGAGGTGGATTACCAGTCACAGAGTAATGGATAATGAGGGCCAAACCCATCATTTGCGGATTGGTTGTTTCCTGGTCAAATAAACATCAAAAACGCAAACAAATGAAAACAACATCCAGTTGGTTTGGTAGGTTTAGGGTTTCATATTTCCATTGTACGTCTTACCCTCAGGGTGATACCTTCATTGCCTTTCTGGACAGTATGGCTTTACGTCCAAACGTGCCTGGTCAGCATAAACAACCTCCCATGGTGAAATATCTCCCAGCAAAGTTGGACTTTGTTTGTGTGGAGAAACACTGAACCGAAAACTGGCGGCTGGACGCACACAACAACGTATTTACACCATACAGCTGTTTCCATTCACAACACGCGGGCTGCTGGTACAGCACACACTGCATCCCCCTGTGTGCGTGTGAGGACTGATGTCCAGGTTACCCAACACGACCCATCACCTGAGCTCACCACACAGGGACCACACTCATCACAACGGATTAACATGACCTCGATGGATTTACCATATGATGGACAATCAAAGTATGAATTAAAAAAAAAAGGGGGGGGGGGGGGTTCTTAAGTATATCTGTATATTTTATATATTTGTAATTTATATTTACTGGACTATAAACTTGTTTACATTAATACTTAAAATATGTATTTTTTGATAGAACATGTTGATCACTTCTTTGAAAAAGGCAACTTTTTGAAGTTGTGTGGTTGGGGGATGTTTGGTTTCACATATTGATTTAGTTGAAAAGGTTTGGTGAGAGAAACAAGTTCAGGAGAAGGTTCAACAGCCAATGAAAATAGAAAAAATGACCAGTGAACTTCATATGGACATGAACCTTCCAAGTTTACGTCACCAGAATTAGGAAAGGCATCTGATGGTAAAAAGATCTGTCTCACTCAGAACACAATTTCTGGATTCCTCATGATAAGCCGATTATCATTAATTTGACCGATATCATGACAAACTACAAGTATTTCTCCTTAATAGTTCAAATTGATGCACTCATACATAATTATGAATAATCTTTCATCATATTAAAATAGCCCTACAATGCAGCTTCTTTCTTATATGTTAGCTGATATTCACTCACACCATGAGGTCCATTTAATTATTATAATACATTTGTGTGTTGTCGTGGCAATTCCTGTGGAGATTTTGCTTCTAGGACAGATGAGATTTCTAAATGCAACAAGCACATAATTTGTAGACAATTAACCTATTTTAATGTATGCATACATCAGACTCTTCTCGAGCAGAGTGAGTCCAGAATACAGTTAGACAGAGTGATTTAAACATTTACACATCCTCCCCACATTGCAGATGTCAATAATCAAATCAGGTAATGATTACCCAAGACACAGAGTTGGCTTTGTTCTCCTCAGGCAGAAGAGTGTGCATAAGGGGAAGCCCTCTGCCCTGTGACCCGTTTACCCCAGGGGTAAATATCAACATTTAGATGACACTGGGGAAAAGTAAAGTGGCAAGACAATTCAAGGAATAGGAAACAAAGCCTAAGATGATTTAAAGGAAACAAAATGTTTTTTTCAATCAAAGTGTGGAAAAACTTCATTTAAACCCACTGTAGATTATTTTTTTTTAAAGCCATATATTACCTTTTGTTACGGCAAGCCTCTAGGACGGTGTATTCAGGCAATGATTGCCTGTCATGTGTCTTTGCGCGCTCTTCCACTCAGCGTCTGACGGCACTGCAGAGGAGGAGTGGCGCTTAGTGTCTCCAGGACTTACTTCCATTACATGCTGTCAGTTGCCAAATAGGAAGCGCAGAACACACACCACACCGCTCCAAGTCGTGAGAGACACCTTACGGGTTGTTTATGTGTTGTGGATTGAAATGGCCGCGCGCGTAAAGGAGGAACTATAAAATACTCGTGCGTATCTGGATAACTTTGGAGAAGAATGTGCCTGAACGGTGGCAGGCAACCGCGTGCGAACCGGGCGGACATCTGAATGTTGCAAATTTTCCGTGTACAAGATCGGGGACTGACGGGGTGACGCAGAGCGATGAACAACCCGGTGGGAGCGGCGGCGCCTGGGCAGCTCACCATTCCCGTCATTATGTTCATATTCGGGGTGGTGGGCAACGTCACCGCCATCGTGGTCCTCCGAGTATCCCGAAAGGAACAGAAGGAGACCACTTTCTACACGCTCATCTGCGGGCTGGCGGTGACGGACCTCCTGGGCACCCTGCTGGCCAGCCCCGTCACCATCTGCACCTACATGAAGGGCGCATGGCCCGGGGGGGACCCGCTGTGCCAGTACTCCGGCTTCATCCTCCTGTTCTTCTTCCTGGTGCAGCTCAGCATCGTTTTCGCCATGTCCGTGGAGAGATACCTGGCCATAAACCACGCGTATTTCTACAACAGGCACGTCAACCAGAGGCTCGCCGCGCTCACTCTGTTGGCCATCTACATCTCCAACGCTTTCTTCTGCGCGCTGCCCAGCATGGGGCTCGGGAAGGTGGCGCTGCAGAAGCCGCCGACATGGTGCTTCATTGACTGGCGGACCAACGACACGAGCGTCGCCGCGTATAACCTGATGTACGCGGGCGTGAACTCCGCGCTTGTACTGGCCACGGTCATATGCAACGTGATGGTGTGCGGAGCGCTGCTGTTGATGCACAAGCGCTTCCTCCGGCGCACGTCGCTGGGAGCAGACCCGAGGCGGGTAGCAGAGCTCGGACGCCGGCGGAGTTTCGGGCGTTTGGCCGGAGCGGAGATCCAAATGGTGATCCTGCTCACCGCCACCTCCGCCGTGGTGATCATCTGCTCCATACCTTTGGTGGTGAGTAGGACCTCGTATATATGCAGCTGTAAGTGTAAGGAGTTACGTTTTGTTAATTTTAGGAGGTGGCGCAATATTGTTGTTCTGGCACAACATTTTTTTCCCACAGCATTTAATTTTCTTTAGAATATTATATTCTTGTCAAAGTCATCTAAGACTTTAAGTTAAAAAAAAATGGCACCATTTGGAACTTGTATGTAGTTGAGGTCGCTCGATCAGCCAACAACAGCTTGCTTACGCTTGGCCTGGTGCTGCTGTTGGCTCCGGGCCAGGCGTGACTGTGGTCACAGAGCAGGCTTGTGAACATTTCACATCAGTCACGGCCAAACCCATACCAAGGAAATGAATGCAAAACTATTTGAACCCAACTATTATAACACTAATCTACAGAAACCTAACCTAGTGTCTCACTGCACGCAGCTGAGGATCTTCGTGAACCAGCTGTACACACCGGAGGCGAACCAAAAGATCAACCCCGACCTGCTGGCCATCCGCATGGCCTCGGTCAACCCCATCCTGGACCCCTGGATCTACATCCTCCTCCGGAAGACAGTGGTCCTCAAGGTGGTGGAGAAGATCAAGTGCCTGTTCTGCAAGATGGGCGCGCGGCGGCAAGCCGGCGGTCGCTTCCTCTGCATGGACGGTCACATGACCTCATCCATCGTCTCGCATGACTCGCCGTCGCTGGCGTCCAACACGCTGATGCGCGTCCGCGGGATCTCCAAGTCCACCAAGTGCCCGTCGGAGGGCAGCCTCGACGGGAGCTTCTCGCACGCCGGCCAGCCGGCAGGAATTAACACCGGCCCCTCCGGCTCTCCGATGACGACGGAGAGCAATTTGTTTGAGGGGCAGCGAAGTACAGCGGAGGGGTGCACGGCGGAGGGGACAGAGTCCGGGTGCGTGTTAGAGCCCTCGGAACTAAGTGGCCTGCGCACCGGGAACGGCATGTCATCGGCGGGAGGACTTGTAATGGGCGCCAAGGACCACGCGCTTAACGTGACCTTTACCGACGTGGCGCAGAGCGCGCGGGAGAAATGCATCTGAACCGGGAACACGGAGCAAATCCACCGGACACATTACTGATGGATAGCCTACTAGACGGTGTCATGTGAAAGATGTAGTGATTATTACCAGACTGTGTGATGGATATACTGAGATGTAGTGAATATTACTGATGGATACTAGACTGTGTAATGGGACTACTGATGTAGTGGATATTACTGATGGAGACTGTGTGATGAAACTACTGAGATGTAGTGAATATTACGGATGGAGAGACTGCTGCGATGGGACTACTGAGATGCAGGCCTAGGCCTATGGGAGAAATGCAAGACTGAATGTTTTACCCAAAGTTGTCAATATCGCATTTTATCTCTTGCAAATAGCCTCCTACAAATCTCCCCCCCCCCCCCCCCCAAAAAAAATTGTAATCTCAAAAACCAACCAGGCCTAGCCCTTCATTTACTTTCATATTGACTTTCTTTGTGTATAGTGAACTTTTTATTTTTACAAACCAAAAAAATGGCTGATTCTTCTGACTGGCTTTGCACTACCGTCGATGTGTGTCTCATGATGTTAACTTTTTAGCATTTCACATTGTCTTCTCTGTGAGAAGATCCATAAGGTTTCCATCAATTTCAGACCATGCATTCACATTTTTATATTAAACCATACTGGTTGTCTTGGCAGCATGCAGTCCTACCCAAGCTATGAAAATAACTCACTTCGACATTTCCTAAGGCAGCTAACACTGTAACTTCTAGACAGATAATACAACTTAAACTAGGCCTATAGGCTACATCTAATAATGTATTTCCTAAATGATCGCTCAATGAAACGCTATTTGAACTAAGACATTGATTTAGTACAAATAATTTTGTTTCTTGAAAGATTTCCATTGTAGGCTATCCATCCCATTGTGAATATCTTCCTATTTATCAACGTTATAATATTTCCCGAATTAACGTCATGAACCGCTGCTGAATTCTTGTTAGATCACACATTCAAATATAAATCTGTCTATTTTATTACCACTTCAAATTATAATAGGTCTATTCATTTCCAGTGAACTGGGTTGGGCCAAAATAAAATAAAAATAAAAACCTAAATCACATTTTAAAACGTTGTCCTAAGTGTAAATTCCTCTCCAGGAGACCGCGTTATTTTCCACTTTTCATTATGCACTTGTCTGTTCATCGCTTTTAAAACACCCAAAATGTTACGGTTGGACGTGACTTTTAATTTGAATTCCCCTAACAGAATAAAATAGAAGAGAAGCTTGTTGCTCAGTGGACAAACAATTGTCCCGAGCAGCAGACAGCATCCAGGGAATAACGCCCCAGTCATGAGCCAGATTGACTATTGATCACAAAGTCTGATCACCCACGCAACCTCGTGGAATGAAGAGAAGCGAGAACGATTGGAAGATGTTGCGTTCTATTTGTTATCGTCTGCTCTCTGATCGCTGCTCGCGGATTGCCAAAGATTTCTTCCCAATAACCAAATCAGAAGGAATGCGATACACATCGTATTAGATAACTGCTGTATGATTGCACAATTATTAGTTAATCACTTTCGCATCATGAGGTGACTCATCTCTTCATCTCATGTCAAATATCAGCAGTTACAATTAAGTATAAAATGAAAACCACAAAAAATCAGTAGTATTCTCTGATAAAGGTAAAGTTTGAAAAATCTTCTGAAGGTTCATGACATAGCCTATTATGGATATGCAGGGCCAACCAACAAGTTAGCAGAGATCCCAGAATAATGACTAACTATTTACACTCTTCAGCATATCTATGAGGACACAGGAATGTGCTCCCTATGGTTACATAAATAATTTTAGGACTTTGGGCAGATCGAAATATGGTTCTTGTTTTAACAGTGTGTGTAGAAACCCTGGGAGGAACCACGCCCAGACTATTGTCCCATATTGTCTGGGGCTAAAACCATGCCAAGTAACCTGCTTTTGGTTAGTGCCAGATTCCTGACCTAACACACCACCCATTAAAATATTATAACTCATCAGAAAGTATATAAATATACTTTATCCAAAGTGACATCGTGGGAGGAGGAGGGGTTACTATCATTGTGAAATCTACATTTAGGAACTTCCCTGATTCTAAAGAAATGGTTTCGTGTTCAAAACTGGGAAGCTGCAGAAGGCCTACTGAGCCAGATTCCAGTGGCCCAGAGGTCATTCCAGAAACAGGAACTACAGAAACTGTTGTGGATCAAGGGAACGGTTCAAAATGGTGTGGTAGTATGCAGTAATAAGAGGCGGCATGTGGCTCAGGAGATAGAGCGGGTTGGCTGGCAACCGGAAGGTTGCTAGCTCAATCCCCGGCTCCTCCTAACTGAGTTTTGAGGTGTCCTTGAGCATGACACCTCACCTTAACTGTTCCCGACGAGCTGGCTGTCACCTTGCATGGGTGAGGTGCGCTTTGAGTGGCCACTGGTTCTAAAAGCGCTGTATATACGCAGTCCATTTAATGGTTCACACCAAGCCCTGTTGACCCTGAACAGGCGTGCGACGAGAAGGGAGCAATGATAGAGAAGGCAATGAGTAAGGTGGCGTATAGGATCTTGGCAAAAACAAAGTCATTCATATTTTTGAGGTTTTTTATTTAATTGAATGATGTTTGGGTACAGAAGCCTCACAGTGAATATACAGCATGTTAAGATTTTAAGTGCCTTGGTCTTTCTTCAGATAAGAATGTTTTTCATTTCACTTCCCATATTTTACAGATTAACAATTAAAAATGTGAGAACCTATGGCCTCTACGATTATTCTCGCTCTGCTTTTCTTCAACATATCAAGTAGTCCATGTGTTGCATCCGCAGCCTTTGTGTCGCTCGCTGCAGAAGCCCAAATATGTACATACAATGACGCTTAAATCTGTCTTTGCGGTGCCGCAGCTAATTAACCCTGCGTTGGGACTGAGCGAGTGGAGGGGCGACCGGGTCCCACCTGCAAAGAAAATAAACATGTAGAGCACTACGTTAAATAAAGTCGGCCCTGCTCGTGTTGTCCCTGCTACGTACTGCCACCTCTGCCGGCGGACCGCCTCAGAGCCCCCGCGCTTTGACCAGCGGCGCCTGGGACGTTTCAGCCCCACCCGCCCCTGCCGGCGCCACGATGCTCCTGACGTTCCCGTCGGCGTCCAGCACCACCGTGGTCCGCCTCAGCTCCTCCAGACGCCGCTGGCGCTCTGCCACCGCGGAGCATGCCTCCAGCACCTCGTCCGACTCAAAGTCGTCGTAATCACGCCGCAGCTCGGGCGCGTCCAGCACCAGCCGCTGGGCTTCGTCCTCCTGCAGGGTCCTCTCCTGGGCAGCCCGCTGCTGCTGCTGGAGCTTCTGGGCCCAGGCCAGGTCCTGCTCCCGCAGCGCCGGGTCCGACGGACTCAGGTGCACCGCCACCTGGAAGGAGCGCACTGCCTGGGGGGGGGGGGGGATCACGTGGTCTGAGATACGTTTTAGCACTGAATAAAACCTTTTTATGGAGCTGTTTATCGGGTGATGACCGCTACATGTTCACAAGGCATTGCTGTTGAATTAAGATCAGACTTTGAGATTCGGGATGGCCTTTCCCAGGCCTCTGCTTTCGGCTGTAACTAATGTAGTGTCCTGCTGTTAAATGATGGTGGACATTCATCGCTGTAGGCTTTCTCACAAAGTCCTCTCTCTCTACATTTCACTGAGATTAATAACTGGGGGTAAATACGAGTCAGTGTGTGTCCAACAAATGCGATCATCACGGTATAACGGATTCTATTTAGGGAGGAATGGTATAGACCAGGGACTAACCATACAGGGCACAAACATCTGCCATTATCACTCAGTCCGCCTGGCGCTTCGGCGCCACTTGCAATATTCAGCGCACAAATTACTTCCAAACAGTAATAGGATCATATATCAGGCCTTGGTTCCAATCATTTCCTGCAAGCGACAGCATGAAATCAATCCTCCCACAGAGCAGTATCGACATGACAAAGGATGAATAAGGGATTGAACGGACAAAGACAAGTTGGATGACAAAGGCAACAGGAAGCGATACCGTAGTCGGGTGCAAATTACAAATCGGGGCTGAATAATTAAAAGGGCGATGAGTGTATAGACCACCTCCTCTACCACGATACGTTCAAATCAAAGTGGTTCCACCGATGCCAATGCCAGTGACACAGCTAGCTAAGTAATATATTTGCTGTTATGGCGACTTATTGTCATAAACGGCCATCAATTCTCTGTACCAACCTAATGTAATGAAGCATCCAATAATGTTCTATTAGAAATACAGAATAAAACCGCTTAGAACCAAGTAGTCTAGACAGGAAGACATGGCTTCTATGCTGAACCAGAAGTCGAGCGGTGCCCTTGGCAGTTCTCCTCTGATCAGCCTGTAGCCAGGATGTGTCATGAGAGCATTTAACACACCTACTAAAAACAATGCCTGCTAATTCTTGCTCCATTAGAACATTTCAGATCACTTCCCCCCCCCACCCCCCGTTTTCTTTACAAGTTTATTTCCTTTTCTCCAACGGTGTACAACTGCTCATAGAATAGGGAAAAGACCTCAGGCCAAACCAGAACAACAGTTTCAGGCCCACTGCAGTCAGCAGCGCCACAGAACTGGTTTCACACTCGGCAGCTGAACAAAAAAACAAACATTGTCCTGATTGACATTATCCACAGACGAGTGTCAGTTGAAGAAATACCCTTGACTTAATTCACAAAGAATGCCCTAAACACACCATTGCTCAACGGGGGTGCGAGGGTGTCGGAGGGACAGAGTCCTTGTTTACCCAGCGTTCCCTGCCTGGCGATAACCTACACGGTAACGGGTCACAAAGGCCCGGCCTGCACCTCTGTTCTCAGCCTATTGCGTTACTCGACAACATGTCTGTGCACGGACGTCCCCAGGTGTGTCTTGACATGCCCCGCTAAAAATAGACTCGGTTTTTCTCTTCTGGTTCGACCTCTTCTTCCCGTAGCCCCTTTATATTGGGGGGTGTGGCTACATCTGGCTTAGGGTTTAGTGACTTTCAACACGTCCTATTGTTGATGTAGGGCAGTCTTGACAGCTCCGCCCCTCCGCGGCCCCTCGGGTTCTACATACATCCTCAGCTATATGCTATGCGAGTCCCGGCCCGCTGGCTGGCTTCACCCCGGCCTGCCTGGGATGCAGGGCGGTGGGGTAGCGGGCAGGTTTTGTTGTTTTCTCAGGTCCTGGCCTGTTTCTGAGCTCCTCTACTCCGTGTTCCAATGCCGCGGGCCCCTCGGTAGCGCTTCCACAGCGGCTTGTTCGTCTTGAGGCTTTCATATGAAGTAATAATCGCCGATAACAACACACACACACACACACACACACACAAGACATGTCCTTGCAAACTCTGTGGTTAAAGATTCCTCAACAGACTCTAATTACTCTCTTTCTAAGGGGACATGCTCCGAGGAGGGCGGGAACCACTACTGGTTGGTCTGTGGTTGGACTAGAGTGGCAGACGGCATGGAAGGCTAGGTGGTAGCGGTGGGTAGGCGTACGTACCAGGTCCACCTCGCCCAGGCTGAGCTGGGCCCGGCCCAGGGTCTGCCAGCCCTCCCACCACATGGGCTTCAGCTTCACCGCCATCTCCGCCGCCTTCACCGCCGGGAACAGCTCCTGCAGGATGGACAGCACCTGCACGGCCATGACACAACACAAGGCATTCACATCCATGCACCTTCCACAGGGCACATCAGGTCACTGGACAGAGGTTCAAAGGCTTCAAATGAAGGTAACAGGAGTTCATCTCAAGGTGCACATGCCAAACAGCCGTGACGTTTGTAGGGGCTGTTTCACCATAACATTGGTGTGGATGAGGAGTTTGACCACAAACGTGCAGTTCTGCAACATGGGCAGCATGTGGCTCAGGAGGCAGAGCAGGTTAGCTGGCAACTGCAAGGTTGCTAGTTCGATCACCGGCTCCTCCTTGCCGAGTGTCGAGGTGTCCCTGAGCAAGACACCTCACCCTGACTGCTCCTGACGAGCTGGCTGGCACCTTGAATAGTTGACACCGCCGTCTGTGTGTGAATGTGTGAATTAATGGGTGAATGCTGTGAAGCATTTTGAGTTGTCAGAAAAGCGCTGTATAAACACAGTCCATTTACAACGGATTGCCCAATGAACTGTGCAGCGCGAGGGCTGTCCTTGTTTGCGCCGGCTCACGTATTCCACTCACGCCGGTGACAATGAATGAGGTTTAGGTGTATTTTAAGAGTACATGAAAGCATCGTCTTATTTTTGGGTGACTTAATGACTAATAAAACATGGGGGTCCTGGGGTTTATATTGAGGCTACTTGACAGTGATTTAAGGGGTTTATATTAAGGATACTTTCAATTGAAAGGGAAAATACCAAAAAAAAAAAAAAGAAGATAGATTATTTTGAAGTCCTAAAAGGTATATACAATGTCATATTGATTGGAAATTCAATGTGTATTTAAAATCCAAAGGGTCAAGTGATTATTTCCCCATTCATCGTGGTTTTTGATAGACGAGAGAGGATCTCAACAAGCAATGTTCTCTTAGGGCAAAATGTTTCCCATATTTCCATTGTTGTCCAGCCTTTTTGTGGCAGCTGCTGGTCATCAGAATTAGGATTATGACACGGGTCAAATGATATTAACACCAACGTTTGTGCACTTGCTTTTCTTTAACATTATAAGAAAACTTTAATTCTGATCTTTAGATGCTGCACACCTCCATATGCCTGCATCGGATGATCACAAGACAGATGATGCTATTCTTCGTTTGATCGTTCCATTGTTGATGTCAAACAAAACTGAATTAGGCCAGCCTTAGCCAGAAAGTAGCTTCAACCACTAACCCAACCGCCTACAGTATTGTACAGGGCTCGGCTCCAGGATTAACTTAATATAACCCTCAGTCTGGGGCTTAGTACACAATAACTAACTACAATATCAATATATGCACACAGGACTACACAATGGTGTCTGTGTGGTGCATGAAGCTGACGAAAGGTTTCTGTGTAGACGTTGAAGAAGCACACAGTTTCAAATCCTCATAATTATTGCTGATTCAGTGACCCATGATATTGAAGAATTACAAACAATAAAGAGTTGACACATGGGCTATCTGATGCTTCTGGCAGTTCATTATGTTATGTTAAACTATTGTCACCATTGTCTCTATACACACTACTGTCTCTATTGTCCACAAAGTGTAATCTGGTTTTCTGCATCAGAGAAGAAATCAAATGTATTAAAAACCAGAGAGGATGAGTAAAACCAGTGAGAAAAGTTATGTCATTAATAATAACATGCAAGAATCAGCCAAAGGAAAACCATTTCCATCCCGCACGTCCTTCCCCTCCAGGTCCAAAGCCCGAACGGCAGAGCCATTTCGGATGTTGTTGTGAACTCTCACAGGCCAGAGGGCCGCCTGATGACAGCAGCTCAAGCGCCTGACCTAATGGACCAGGTATGGTTCTCTGGGATTGTTTGTTATCACCAGAAGACCTCCTTCTGGTCCGCTTCCACTGATGTTTTATAACACATAAAGTTTTATAGAAGCTACCCGATTCATTCATCTACACAAGTTGAGACCCACTCCTAGCGAACACAACACCCAGGATTCACCTGCAACCACCAATCCAGGATTGGGTTGAAATGCAGTACAAGGAAGCCAATATTAGGACTGGATTCAAACTAAGTCCCTTAACCAGTGCTGGCAGCGGGGCTGCATGGGGATTACTGCCAACAGGGTGTTGGTGTTTCTCTTATCATTTGCATAACTGTAGAGCAGCAAAGTTGGGCTGATGTTTATGGAGCATGTTATATATAGAGCTTTGAGGCACACAAAAATATCTTGAGTTTCTTCATTCGGAAGATATTAAAGATGGATCATTTGGCAGCAAACAAATGAATGATTGACATCAATAATACAACATTAAAAGTAAAGTTAAAAAAAGGGAAAGATTTAGTTTCATTTGTATTCTATTCAATATCTGTGCGTGGTTTGTTTGCATGTATTGTAGGTATTTCTATCCTCAAACTGTTGTGTGACTGTGCATTTCATTGGGCAATTTTAAAATGAGAATAAACAAATTGTAAAAAAGGAGAATTACGTGGGTCGTTTAGTGGTAAGAGATAAGGGCTAAATTGAGTGAAGAGGAACTCAAACGTAAAATCAACGCACGATCTGGTGTCCGCAGGATATCAGCTCACACCAGTATTTCCTATGACGATTTAATGAACTCAAGAGCTACATACATGACAGCAATGGACGTCGACGTGTCATTCACAGGGCTGACATTAAAAACATTAAATGTAGTGCTCACAGTTGTCAAGTCTTCTCGTTGAACTGTGACACTGGACATTAAGAACAGAAAATAAAATAATCGGTGGGCCTGGTTTCCGGAAGGCGATTTCCTTCTCAAATGTCGGATAATGGGCAGAAATGCGGTGCATTAGGAGCATGTGAGGAGACGGGGGATGTGGGAGAGGGGGATTTGATTACGCCGGACCGACTGCTGGACAGGGGACCTCAACGTGAAGTGCACGTTGCAGTGGTCGCAGCAGTAACGCAAAATGACTCCCAAAAAGAGGGGATTGGAGAGAAAAATAGAAATAGAATAGTATGATAATGGAGAATGGGACCGAACACAAACAGGAAGTTAGAGCAGCAGAGCCGGCAGAACGACCAAAAGAAGTAAGGGAAGGTCAAAAGAGGCAACAATTCCAAGGGGGTCATTGGTCATCGCCATGGTGACCATGGCCTGAATGCATATCAAAGCGACAACTTTGAAGAGGACATATTATGTTGTTTTTCCAACATGTAAAAATAGTATACGAGTTCCAGAAAACATGTTTTTGAAGCTGTTTTCTGGAAATAGCTTTTAGGAAAAAAAATATTTTCCTACTGCAATTCCCCTCTGTTTCAGTCCCTTCATAATGCCCTGTTACTGGTGTCTGTAGTTTAATGCAAATGAGCTGCTGCCCATTGACCAATGAACTGTCAGAGTGAACCACAGCATGGAAGAGAAGTGATTGTTGCCATGTGCGGACTCCTGGAGGTCTATATATATATATATATATATATATATATATATATATATATATATATATATATATATATATATATATATATATATATATATATATATATATATATATATATATATATATATTTATGTAATATTACATCTAATATCACGGCCAAAAGCTATGTTCTCCTCGGATGGTATTATGAATCATAAAGACTGCGTCTGACGTCTCTGGTACTTCCACAACAAGTAAAGACTCGTAGTGGGGGGTTATCTCGGCCATGGTTGAGAAGAATTGGGGAAAATGACTTTGGCCATGACTCTCTGAAGTCCATATTGAACCGCGACATGGAGGAGAAAGGGATTGTAATCCGGGAGCTGAGCTGCCAGGCTGCCGCCGAGCTCCCCTCGCCGGAGTTTCTTTTCCGCTGGTCCACAAAATCTTAGCTATGCTCTGATTAGAGGGGGTTGGGGAAGTGGAATGGGAGGTAATATTCAAATGTGATATTCAAAAACGTCCTGGTCCCTTGGCAGAAAAACAGCCCCAAAGCATGATGATTCCACCCCCATGCTTCACTGTAGGTATGGTGTTCTTTGGATGCAACTCGGCATTCTTTTGCCTCCAAACACGACGAGTTGAGTTTTTACCAAAAAGTTCTATTTTGGTTTCATCTGACCATATGAATTTCTCCCAATCCTGTTTTGGATCATCCAAATGCTCTCTAGCAAACTTCAAACGGGCCCGGACATGCACTGGCTTTAGCAGGGGGACACGTCTGGCACTGCAGGATTTCAGTCCCTGGCGGCGTAGTGTGTTAGTGATGGTAGCCTTTGTTACTTTGGTCCCAGCTCTGTGGAGGTCATTCACTAGGTCCCCCCGTGTGGTTCTGGGATTTTTGTTCACCGTTCTTGTGATCATTTTGACCCCACAGGGTGAGATCTTGCGTGGAGCCCCAGATCGAGGTAGATTATCAGTGGTCTTGTACGTCTTCCATTTCCTAATAATTGCTCCCACAGTTGATTTCTTCACACCAAGCTGCTTACCTATTGCAGATTCAGACTTCCCAGCCTGGTACAGGTCTACAATTGTGTTTCTGGTGTCCTTTGACAGCTCTTTGGTCTTGGCCATAGTGGAGTTTGGAGTGTGACTGTTTGAGGTTGTGGACAGGTGTCGTTTATACTGATAAGGAGTTCAAACAGGTGCCATTAATACAGGTAACGAGTGGAGGACAGAGGAGCCTTTTAAAGAAGAAGTTACAGGTCTGTGACAGCCAGAAATCTTGCTGGTTTGTAGGTGACCAAATACTTATTTTCCACGATAATTTGCAAATAAATTCTTAAAAAAAATCAGACAATGTGATTTTCTGGATTTTCTTCTTCATTTTGTCTCTCATAGCTGAGGTTTACCTATGATGAAAATCACATGCCTCTCTCGTCTTTTTAAGTGGGAGAACTGAATAGTGGCTGACTAAATACTTTTTTGCCCCATTGTATGATCCATCCACATACACACACACAGACAGACATGCACACACACACCTTCGATGCATCCTTTCTTCCCACTGGATAGGTTTAAGGGGCGGCCTGTGAAAATCCTGCATGTTGCCAAACGTGACACATCCACTAGTCTCCACAGTGATCAGGGAAAGTGAGGGAAAGTTACACACAAACACAGAGTGTGGAGAGAAGACCTCTCAGGACACCAACACACCACGCCTCCCGCGGTCAGGGCCAGGTACCTTCAATGAGAGACTCAGGGTTAAAACGACCAGGCCCATCATGGGTTGACGGTTGTACCTGAGATTTCATTTCATACAGCAGATGGTTTTCTGGTGTGAGCTGAATGGCCTCGTCCCATTTCTTAATGGCTTCCCAATGCCTGTGGAGAGAGAGCGAGAGCACACACACACACACACACACACACACACACACACACACACACACACACACACACACACACACACACACACACACACACACACACACACACACACACACACACACACACACACACACACACACACAATTAATGGACTCAAAAGTATCGTTACATAGTATTAGCTCAAGGGAAGGGGTTAGGTTTAGTGGAAGCCTTTTCAATAATGTAGAAAGTAATACCTTAGTGACATGAACACCATTATTAAATGATTACTAACACATTAGGTAACTGTTAATGAACCGTTAGTAATGCTTCATTTTTGGTTAAAACTATTCAACCTTCATGCATATTGTTAACAAAATCATTTATGTAACAGACACCAGAATGAAGTTCTAATTGTCAAAGCAGGGGAAAACCCTGTGTTGTTCGAGATGTCTCGTAAATCAGTGACCTTTATGCTGTATCTTTTGTACCGTTAAAGCTTACCAGACTAATCAGTTGGTACATAACAAGACTTAACATAACGCATTTCCCTGACATAAAAGCAACATGTCACAGCTCGGCCGTGGACGTTAGACACCAGATCCATGTCTTTCTCCTCGCATGAATAAAAACCATTTGAGCGTAGTTTGTTAGAAAGACCGGCTAGGTGCCTTTAAATAGAGACACACCTTCATATCGGCCTAGCTATTTCATGCAACACAAAGAGGTGTGTGTGTGTGTGTGTGTGTGTGTGTGTGTGTGTGTGTGTGTGTGTGTGTGTGTGTGTGTGTGTGTGTGTGTGTGTGTGTGTGTGTGTGTGTGTGTGTGTGTGTGTAATAAAGTCCAACTGATGCCAACCTTTTGCAAGTAAACTGTGGCTCTATCGACTTCTAAACTGCCTTGCACAGTTCTGATCTGCAACATATACTGAGAAAGAAGCTATGAGCTGTTTCAGCTCTGCTTCAGCAAGTTATCTTTTGGCCTTTGAACCCTCAACAGTTACCAACATTATAATTGGTAAAAATGCATTGACGTAAATGTTTTCATCAGAATAACTTGTCAGCATGCGATGGGTCATTCCACTCAGCAGACGTGTTGAGTTTTCTCTCCTAGGTGGTGACATCGGAGAGTGACATGCTCCTCTGCACAGCCCTCCTCAGGTCAATATTGACAAAAGAACAACATGAGATAACCCCGCTAGATTGATTACCTACTCATACAGGTGCTTGACAATTAGTGCTGCATTTGCATTGCAGCCTTAGCTAATCAAATAATGTAGAAACACAGGCACTGACCTAGAAAGGATAGGGTACATGAGGGTAACTCTTTATTGCCAACAGACCAGGCAACCAGATGTGCCGGAAAGCGTTGTTAAGTTAAGCAAAAGTTAACCGGACGTAAATGGCGGTTGGGGTTCTCAGAAATCTAAATCCTGATAAAGAGAATTATTTATTTTATTTTTTTAAAGCAGCGGCTGCAGCTACAGAGTTTAGGTAATGTAAAAAAACATGCTTGTATCACTTAATGTATAACTATTTATAAAACAATTGTATTTCATAAAAACTAAAAGACAGTTCTTTACGATCCATTTATATCAAAACAAAAATGATTTATGCATGTTGTTACGTATTCAGCACACTAGGGGGCCTACTTTACACAATAACTAATCTTCCACATTCCATCCACATATTGTGGGCAATAATCTCCGTTTTCCTTTCATGTCCCAATCATGTCCCATCTACGGTAAGAAAGAGACCATCCCCTACACCTCTTCCTCTGAGGACGAGCGACCATCGAATGCAAAACCAATTGACCCTCGAAATAGGGTCAGGTTTACTGTCTGCACCGTTTATTGTAGCTACTGTTCATTTCATTTTAGATTTTAATTTAGGTTAAAGTTTATTTGTAGCTACTGTTAATTTTATTTTATATCTGAATTTAGGTTAAAGTTTATTGTAGGTACTGTTAATTTTATATTTTAATTTATATCTTAATTTTAGCCTAATGTATTTAATGTATGTTTTGTTTTTATGCTACTGGATACCTGAATTTCCCTCGGGATAAACGAAGTATCTATCTATCTATCTATATCCTATCTATCTATCTCTATCTATCTATCTATCCATCCATCTATCTATCTATCCATCCATCCATCCATCCATCATCCATCCATCCATCCATCCATCCATCCATCCATCCATCCATCCATCCATCCATCCATCCATCCATCCATCCATCCATCCATCCATCCATCCATCCATCCATCCATCCATCCATCCATCCATCCATCCATCCATCCATCCATCCATCCATCCATCCATCCATCCATCCATCCATCCATCCATCCATCCATCCATTCCATCCATCCATCCATCCATTCCTCCATCATCCATCCATCATCCATCATCTATTCCTCCATCATCCATCCATCATCTATTCCTCCATCATCCATCCATCCATCCATCCATCCATCATCCATCCATCCATCCATCCATCCATCATCCATCCATCATCCATTCCATCCATCATCCATCCATCCATCTATCCATCCATCCATCCATCCATCCATCCATCCATCCATCCATCCATCCATCCAGGTTTTTCAGTAGCAGTCCCCACTATTAAAATAACCAGTTACGGTTGATTACATTCATGCATCTACATAGCCGATACGTTGGTGGCTGAGGAGGGTGCAGGACATTATCCTGATCCAAGCACATTATCCAGGTCTAAGCATCAGGACCAGCAACATCATTTCCACATCGGAATCCACTTAGATCACACAAAACCCCAATTAGGGGCCCCCTTAATGGGGGCAATGACATTACGTTCACTGGGCGATGACTTTTATGAAGAGTGGACCTAAAATACATCTGAAAAGGTCTCTTACACTGGAGGAAATATCAAATGTCAAAGCGTGGTTGATGTCAAACAATTTCAGCAGCCCCCTGAAACCTTTTGTGTTCACGGCAAACAGAAATGCGAGCCTTGGACGCGTCGCTCTTCTAGTACTAGAAACTATGACGATAAATGGGGTACGGCGCATGGTTGTTCCTAAACGGCTCTCAGGTAACATTGATTCTGGACCGCCACAGACCACACACCACACACACACACACACACACACCACACACACACACACACAACACACACACACACACACACCACACACACACACACACACACACACACACACACACACACACACACACACACACACACACACACACACACAACCCGGCCCAGGCCAATTAAGCAGACGGAGAACACCTGTGGAGAAGCGGGGCTTAAATAGCCTGCTTCTCCACTCATTCCGGGCTCTCCCAGCCATGTGGATCCTGGACGGAGAGACCGGTCCTCGTGGGTGACGGGATTCCACCCACGAAGGAGGGGACCGTGGATTCCTCCCAGATTTTTGTTCTTTGCTTTTTGAGAGACTTTATGTTCGATTAACAATAAACGTGCCTTTTTGGCTTTTCCCCATCTGAATGCTGTCCTGTTTGGGAGGAGGTGGTTCGCTCACCGTGCCGGGTTGCCACATATATAAATGTCAAAGCGTGGTTGATGTGATGTAGGCCTATATATATGTGATGTATCACGGCCAAAAGCTCTGCGCCTTCGGATGGCCGTAGCGCGGGGAGCTCTGTAAGGATTGTGTTTCGCAAAGATTGTGTTTCGTTTGTTTACCAGTGTTGCTATGGTTACCTAGATTATTATAAGCAACTGTAAACGATGCGGTTTGAAACTAAAACTGATTCTGAAAAAAGTATAAATGCTATCGAAATTCCGTTTAGATATTATGGAAGATACAAGTGTGTCGATTTGTTAAATGGTTTGAACGAAGATAAACGGTTGAAAATTGATTTAGTTTACAGTGGCGAAGTTAGAACTTTTTTGGGTGGGCTCAAGCCCACCCAAAACTTGACTTAGCCCACCCTATCGTTTCGTCCTCAAATCTAATATTCTACCTTTTTCATTATAATTTACTTTTTTTTTTCACAAGTTTTACAAGAATTTTGATCTTACAAAATCATGACGGAGGTACTTGGTGTCTTTATTCATGCTTGAAAGATGAACATATTTTTTTTGAAAGGGAATAAACTGAAGCTGACAAGTGACCAATGTTTACTGTTTAAAAATATTTTTAATTAAATGCAAACCCCAGTGAATCATTTGCTCTTGTTTCTGTTTTGAGATTTACACAGACTTAGTCTTGTTTAAATGTTACAAATTGATTTAAACTGAACTTGGCATTTTTTTTAAGTTGTTGCAGATATTATCTCCGCTAATTTTATTTTAAATAAAAATAAAATTAGTGAAAATTAGGACCCTTTTTTTTTTTTGCATCAGAACAAGATTTTTTTTGCATCAGAAGTTTTATAAAAATGTATGGGTCCCTGAAAGTGAGACAACATAGTTTAGTGCTCCCGAAATATTGGTATGTTTCTCATATTATTAATCTAGTACATGTTGTACCATGAGTTACATGTGTTTCAGTAACTTTGTAAATAAAAAGAAAAGGGGAAAATATTGTCATTTTTGAGGGAAACTTACACAAAGGAAATTTGGGAGGACAGCTCCTCCAATTGACTCCCATGTTAAAAAAGATAATATTTTAAAAGTAGAATATCTTATAAAGTATAAAATATTTGAAAAATTCTGAGCGTGATTCCAAGCTATTCTGAATATTTTAAAATTCTCTGAAAAATTGTGGAAGGAAATAATAGGTCCCAAAGTTTGTAGAGAATAATAAAAAAATTACAAAGAAAGAAAGAAAAAATAAAACCTAAGAAGAACAATAGTTGAGCGCTGCATGCAGCACTCCCCTAACTACACGAGGACTAAACGTTGCAATAATAGTACCCCCTCTCTGTAACGCTATGATGCTGCATAGGAAAGTTCCATAAAGATTAAGTAAAACTTAAAGTACAAGTACTTAAAGTACTTTCTGCATTAGTTTAGTATCTTATAATTAATTTCATTTGATTTATGGGCACTGTCAGTGACCCTGCCCATTCTTTTTTTTTCTTTCTCTCGTTCTTTCTTTCTAGTTGTCTCTCGTTTCTCTCTCTTCCCCCCTCATCTGAGTGTCCTCTGAGTCACACACACAGGGGATTATATCAGCCTCATTTTGATTTTACCTGCCTTCCTCGGCCAGCAAAGCACCTTCACCCTTCAGCCTCTCGCTCTTGGTCTCGCAGTCCTCCAGCAAGACCTCCCGGCGTCTCTTGATGGCGTGCATCCAGTCCACGCCGTCCTCTTTACGGGGTCTGTCCCCTGCCTTCTCTGCCTCGGACTCAAACTGCTGTAACGTAGACTTGGACACCCTTTCCCCAACCTTCCTCTTCCAGCCAAATGAAGCCATTTTGAGAGAC
The DNA here is from genome assembly GCA_900291075.1 of Melanogrammus aeglefinus. Taxonomy (NCBI): domain Eukaryota; kingdom Metazoa; phylum Chordata; class Actinopteri; order Gadiformes; family Gadidae; genus Melanogrammus; species Melanogrammus aeglefinus. Next base: position 125,591 of record OLKM01000305.1, on the reverse strand, counting down.
TAAAGGATTAAATAGCTGTTGACAGTGAGGGGCAACTTGATAGACTCACTTGTAGTTCTACCTTTAGTTCACTGCAGCCCTCATGGTTATTAAAACTTTATAAACCATACGGTTTTGGCTGTGTGGCTCGGTAACCTTTATGCTAGTCTTCTGCAGTCCTGGGCATAGCGCTACAGCTTAATGGAAAGCATCCATGTCCAACACTAAAGGCAGAAGGGGGGTTCGGATGACCCAGAAAGTATTGAATTATTAACATACATCTATATCCACACCAAAATCTGAAGCTTTAGTTATACTACAGGTACTACAGCCATGTTTTGAGCCTTCAAATTCTGCCCCGGAAGAAGAACCGTGTTGTCCTGGACAGTTAAAGAGATAGTACGTATTTTAGGAACCACTTCATAAATACACATTCAAGGGGTGATATGCTTGTTCGACTTTTCACTTTGCTTTAGACAGTTATATGCCGTATTTATACATGTTTTACGTATGCTAAACTGGAACAATCTAATTCTGAGCCAGGGCGAGTTCGCGCCGTTCAAGAACGCCCCTCAATAAATGCATGAAACAGATTGTTTGCGCTCGAACTATGCAGTGGCGGTGCTTAAGTGCAGAAGGGGGGGGGGGGGGGGGGGGAGTGGGCGTGTAGACTGGGCTACCCGGGAGGGGGCCCTAAATGCGAGATGATACAATCAGAACGTTTTTGAAAGATCTGAAATTGGTTTTGCAGAAATTAGAATAATAAGGGGTATTTCTAACATACAGGCATGCAACCCTATTCTAGTTCTACCCCCAAATGCAATTATTAACCCCAATAAAACGTGATATGGGATCTTCAACTAAATAACACAGTGAATCATACCACTAAAAATTTTATCACAAATGTTATTCCTCATGTAGTTCACTAAATAAAATAATGCCATGTTACTCATCGACTTTCCTCATTGACCTCCAAATAGACTACTGATTGTATACAAATGTAGTTTGAATGTATTAGCTTTGGCAGAGTACAAAATATATTAATAAACTATAATTCATGATAAATTATTCCGAACCATTGGAAAAAAAAATTTGGTTCGTTTTTCCGTGACACCAGAGAACCACTGGAGGACGTAGAGAACATTCTCTGCATCCTGTGATTCTGAATAATAGAGGGCTTTCCCCTCCCATGTCCTCTGCCTGACTGATGCAGAAGACAACTGAGGATAAACAAGAAAAACAAATGACCTGAATGGAAATGTGTGCAATTTAGCTGTTTATTAGGCAGTTGTGTATGCAAATGATTTCAACACTGTCCATTGAGATTTACATTGGTCATTCTGGCAGGGTCCCTATACGCAGCCAAACAAATAAAACAATGAACAAGATTTGATTAAAGAAGTTCAGACAAATGTAATCTCCTGAATAAAGTCCAGTATAGGGACTAACCACTCTTTACATGATCCATCCAACATATGTAGTTACACACTGTCACGTTTGCTCATCAAACTATGATTAAATTTTAGGCACAAAATCAAATATTTTCTTGCAACTGCCTCTCAAAACTAAACACAGGTGAGTAACACAAGAACAACCATTTGGTGTAATAATTACAGTTGGAATAATGTTTAAAATAGTGCCCAAATTACTCTCGTCAACTGTTCAGATTTCCATCCAAACCTAAGACGGAAACAGACACATTGAGAATAATTGGCACCCCTGTCCTACTTTCTCATAGTTACATCCTAATAATTTGGCTTGGCATGTAACAATCTGTGTTTATGTAAACCAAAATGATCACTTTATACTGAGGGAGCTTCAACCTAAGACTACACCGCTCCACCTGTGTGCAACGTCGTCATTCGTCTTTTTACCTTCCATGCCCTGGAAACATTCATTGGCCGTGGTATAGTTTATAGTTGAGAACCGTTTCACTGTTTAAGTGATCGAGTGCTGTTAGGTCTGATGTGAAAGTACAAAATACAGCTTAGGGATTGACACTGGTTAAGTGCAATAGTGTTAGAATCATCATGGGATCACTATTCACTTTCTGCAGTCACCTTTACATTCAGTCAAGTTCCCCCCCGAACATTTGGATATCAGCCCATTTGTTAAAAAGGCTACTTTGATTAAAATGTGATTTTATAAATTTATCAAAGCCTTTGAATTAACTTTTTTTGATATGCTAGAAACCAACCATATTAACCATTTTTGTGTTTTTCAAGTCAACTGTTTACACACCGGCTAAATTCCAAGCCATCGAACATCATTCAGCTTTATCCATGACCTTAAATCACCGAAGGCTGTAGATGAGAAGCTCTTGGTTATTAGATCATTTGGATTCCTATTCCTAGCACGATAATATCACATTCCCAAGGTGGAGAATACTTTGCACTTGCAGCACTTTTTTAGAATGACGATTGCATAGAGATTTTATGTTTAAAATTGCTGCTATGTAATGTTGAGTACTTTTAAGAGTAATCGATTCGTGATCATTTCATGGGATGCCAATATTTCTAATGCCAATGGTCTTTTACACTGATGCAATTTAACAGTAATGATAAACATAAGGCAGCCAAAAACAAAACCAAAAAGGCGTAGACCAAAGTCTTGTAAAATCAGGTGGGTGTGATCACACAAAGCCAAACCTTTCTACGGGTTTCAAAATGGAAAAGGAAAACTCAAAACAACCATCACCACTCTGGGAACATAATGGCCTGCGAGATACAAGTCTACGAAGCATACACGATATACGTCGACATTGTACGTGTTCACCTGCCATTAAACGTTGGTCATGCACTGCATGTAACTGCTACAATTCACGGTTTCAAATTGAGCCCTGAGCCCAATAGCGTAGTTGAAGAGATTGTCAGAATGTACAAAGTGCCCAGAGTCAGCCTGTGCCCAACACGGTAAAACTGAATGTAGGCAAAAGGCAAGTCTTTCGGTAATTCTGCTCTCACCTTAAATCGATAACAAAAACAATTGAAAATATTTTTTTGGTCAATTAAATAGGATTTTCTAGAATTGGTCATTGCAAGGAGTACTTTCTCGTGTAGCAACAAAACAATATATGGACATTTATATGGAACGACCACCATGGGTCTCAATTCTATGGTGACAATAAACCAGACTTTAATATTGTTCCAGAAAACCAAAAAAAAAACAACCAATAAAAACCATCCAGCAACAGTCCTTAATGCAAGAAGAAATTCTGTTAATAAACGTGTATATATATATATATATATATCACCTACACTCCTCCACTTAAAGCACTGATAAATATATTCAATTCTTTATATATAAAAAATGCAAGGGACATACATATTCATACAGGGACAAAACCATGGAAATATAGTTTTGGAAACAAACAAAAAAAAAAACTGAAGAAAAAGTAAAAACAAAATCAAGCCAACATGATGACGCGCTCCTTTGCTCCTCCAGCCCCTCTTCCACGATCGGTCCCCAAGGGGGGGGGGGGGTCACTTCACATCTGTAGTCCAATGAGCCGGTTGGCATGACAAATTTAGTGCTAGGATGAGCAGCGCCCCTGACCCTGCATCTCTGGTCTCCATGTATAAAAAGAGAGCGAGCAGTGGAGCAGCAAGAGGGACAGAACTGTGCAAAAGTGCTTCCTGCTTCCTTTCCCATGGCTACTACCCTCACCTCAATGTGTACTTCCCCCCCGCCATCGCCCTACCTCTGCAGGCTAAACCTTGCGTTTGTTCTCCGCACTGAAACCAAATTCTCCTTGGCTGCAGTACGGAAAGATTCAGTGTAATCACTCTAGAGTTTCCTATAGACGCAGGAGGGTCTGGGGCGATACGCTCAACAGACAAGAGGTCTTGTGCCAATAAAATTGATCATGAATATGTCAAAAAAACAAAAAAAAAAAACATCTCTTAAAACGTTGATTAGGCCGTGACCATTGAGTCGCATGTCACTTCCTCTTCCTGCTTGCCCCCTTCCTCAGCCCCCCCTTCCCCTACTACCCCAGCTTGATAAACATTCCATGGGTTCAGGGTGTCGGGGAACCAGCATCAGTGCCATGGTACAACTAGTTGGGGGAGGGACCCAGCCATGGCTCAGTTACATGCTTATTGCTTTAAAGACACTCAGAGGAGGGGGAGGGGGGGGGGGAAGTGAGAGAGAAACGAGAGACAACTAGAAAGAGTGGAGAAAGAAAGAACGAGAGAAAGGAAGAAAGAAAAAAAAAAAGGCTAGTGATAGTTAGCGTGGCTATCGCGCGAGCAGTTTGATAAGGTTGGCGCACATCTCAAAGAACTCTATGGTGTGGCTTCCGGGCCGCGGGTACGTCGTGGCATCACCGCCCCCCACGGAGTCCACCGACGAGGTCAGCGATGAGGCCGCAAGCGACCCGTCCACAGGGGGCCTGGTGGCGGAGGAGGTGGTGGTGGTAGTGACCGGGGTGGTGGGAGGGGCTTCCCCCTTCCCTTCGGCCCCGTCGCCCTCGCTCTTCAGGGCGACGCGGCAGTTTCCCACGGAGCCTGAGCGGTGGGGCGTGGTGGTCCCGGATTTAGCCTCCAGCATGTCATCTAGAAACATCAAATCGGGCAAGAGGTAAATGTTTATTTTCCAAGCCAATAAAAGCTCTTTTCGAATTGAATGGACTTCAATGTCAACAGCGAATATGGTTAGTAATCTATATACCATACGCAGAGGCATTCCGTTAAGAGGATACTCAAACTGACACAGAGCATAACAAGCATTAAAATATATTAGATTTTCTTTTAGATTTATACAATTCTTGTTTAAAGATCAGTAAACATCAAATAAATCAAATACTATATTGGATAAGTCAGATCCACATATGATGTCATAGATATGAAATAGGTCATATGCACGTATAACAACTGTAATATGCAGGTATGGAGCCCAGCCTACCGTCTATGCTACGGAAGTCGAGGAGGTAGGTTCTGCTGTCCACCTGGTAGAGCTGAAGGCTCATCTTGGTTTGCATGGATGTGACGGGGTTCTTCCGCTTCACTCTCAGGTAGTAGGGGTTCACCACCTGTGAAGAGGCCACATGGATGGGGATGGGGGATAAGGACACACACTCAATGCATTCTATATGTTAAGCCTTTTCGGGAGCCTTGATGCGAGGAAAACACCAACAAGAAGTCAAAACAATGCATAATTCTTTTTTCCACAATCACATAAACAGTGAGGGTCATCGGGTACCGTTGTAATCACAGCGGTACAACTACAAGTATGCTGACCATTACATTCAAGAAAGTACCTTCACATTCCCTCAACCTTTTAGACAATCACTCTGGATGACAATGAGGATGAGACAAGTCCTCTTACTTCCAAAACGATGAACAAGCTGGATGAGTACCAATAAAGTAATTTACACTTGAACATATACTCTGTCCTCAAGCCTAATTTATAGTCGCTGTGCGTGAAAAGCACATGCCGGCAAAACGAATGTCATATGCGGCCCTTCTGCACGATTCAGGCGATGCATCGTGTGTTGCACAGCCCATAACTGGCCGTCGCCCACCGCAGCGTCATCCCAGGCAGAGCGGCGACTAACGATGCCACGCCTGGGCGTGGTCAGCCCAGGTCTCCTCCACGAGCACCTCGTCGGCTAGTGGTCCTTACCTTCCACTCGTAGTCCAGCTGCTTCATGGCGCGGCAGACCTCCGACATGATGTCGTTGGGCCGGCTCTGGCTGCGGATGCCCAGGTGCCACTTGGCCCGCCGCACGCCCTGGTGCTTGGACTTCTGGGGGTTCAGCTCGTCCAGCGTGTGGCGGGGCCGCGGCGGCGTCTCCGCCAGCAGGAAAGGCACGCGTTCGGGGTGGGGCTTGAGGATGGGGGCGCCGGGAGAGGCGGCGGCCGCGGAGGTGGAGGTGGAGGAGGAGGAGGAGGAGTAGTAGGAGGAGGCCAGGGCCCCGGAGGACGTCAGGTGCTGGTCGTCCAGGAAGGAGTCCGGGGGGCTGGAGGCCAGGTAGAAGTCCTTGGCCTCGCTCATGATGCGGCGGTTGTCGATGATGAGGTGGTAGGCCACGGCCAGGGGGTCCTGGTGGTCGCGGCTGTACAGACAGGTCAGCACCTCCTCCTCGGTGCACTTGAGCTTCTCACACACCTCCTTCAGCGCGTCGTCGTCGATCATGTTGTTGCTGTAGGACGGGTCCTCGGGGAACAGGTACTTGGGCAGCTCCTCCTTGAACCACTCGTCCTCCCTGGGGACACGAGAGGCCACGCCCGTCAGGCTTCTGCTACACTCAGCGTTTTTATTTTTTATTTTGACAGATTTACGATTTTGTTGATATTTAGAATATTTGATCCATTTTGCACATTATGCCCTCAATAGGTAGTTGCCTGTGACTGTTGTTCTGAGCCTCTAACAAGACAAAAGATAAATCCATTTCCTTAAACTCATCTAAAAAATGAATGCTTCTATATTTATCCCCATCTATTTGATAGTCAACACTGCTTAACACTGTTATTCTTTGCCTGTAATGAAGCCAACATAAGAATTGTGTCCTAATTTTGTATAAAAGTAAATCTCTCTTTTAACTTTTGTGTTATTTTTATCCTTTATAATTGTCACTGCTGGCCTGTTCTTGCGCTGAAACACTCAAGTTCCCCGTCTAGAATAACTAAACTACATCTTATTTATAGGAGTGGTTAAAACCAGCCCAGGCTGTAAAGGTTTGACCCAGACCGTGCCCTCGTAGCCCAGGATCTGGGGCCGAGGACACCGGAACCGGAGGCTCACCGGATCTCCTTGATGGTGGCTCTCTTCATGGGATCCACCTGCAGCATGTGTTTGAGGAGGCTGATGACTGCGGGGTTCAGGTACTGGGGCGTGAAGAAGACCCCGTCGCAGATCTTCTTGAAGAGCGTTGGCACGTGGTCGTCGTCGAAGGGCAGCGTCCCGCACAGCAGGGCGTACAAGATCACCCCGCTGCTCCAGATGTCCACCTCGGGGCCCGCGTACAGCCTGGGGCGGTGGGGGGGCCCAGAGGGTAAGAACACACAGAGAAACACCAGATGTCCGCAAAATTGAATGTTAATGCTCCGAGGTATAAGCTGAAGCCAGGCTGTTGGAGAAGGGAGGTTTTGAAAGATCGACCATGATTGTCAGGTGTGCGTGCGTGTTTATTTCGTTCAGATAGATTCATAGACAAGCAGCTAACACAGTGTGTCATCCTAGGACAAACACAGCTGGGTAACACAACACAGGTTGGCTCTTTTGTGTACAGGGTGCATAGCGTCGCCTGAACTAGTGGAAGATAAGCCCACATCTGAATTAATGGGAATATAAAAATGACTGTAATCCGATGAGATGTGATCGTGATAAGGCTTTATATCCGGAAAGACCACAGCTCACCAGTTTACTCAAGCTTGTTAACAGGCCAGACTTGGCCTCTCCAATACGCCGGTGGCGTTGAGGTATGGCAGCAATGTGTCAAGGCAGGCAATGCGGCGTCTATGGACGTATGCCTATTCATAAAAGCAACGACATGACGACACCTGTCGTTGTCTTACGATGACGCCGCCATTAAAAAGCACTATTGCTGCTTCGACTGTCAGCACCGAAGAATGATTCAGAGTGGGTGGTCGACCTCACCTCCCTGAGATGACCTCTGGGGCCGCGTAGTTTGGAGAACCACAGCTGGTTCTCAGGAACTCTCCGTCTGACATCATGTTTGACAAACCTGCACATGCAGACCACAACAATCCATTAGAACGGCAAACCTACACAAACAAATGTGCTAATGGAAACAGTTTGTGCCTGTACCAACCAGGCAAAACGTTCAAACAATTCAACCAGTCTGACTTTGAGGTAGAGACCCGTTGATGAAGGAAAACTTAATTTAAGGACACGTCGGCCAGCAAATTATTATAGGGCATGATCATGGGAAAGAACAGGCAGCAAAGTTACCAAGGCTACATTCAGTGAGACAATGAGTGAACAAGATTCTTATAGGGAAACGTTTGCATTGTGGGTAGTGAATACAAAAGGTAACAAAAGGTGAATGTGAGTGACCATCGTGGAGAGTTTAGGATTGGTCATGGTTGAAGTCAGCCACGGCACAGGATAGGCCAAGTTAAACTGCAATACATTATGTGGTTAAGTGTATATGTTTACAAGTCTGCAAGCAAGGCTGCAAGACAGTCAAAGGAATCTACACAACTCAGAAGTAGATTGGCATGGCCTTAGTATCAGACTTCGTGGCTACAGTGGCAATGCAAATGCAAACTATCTTAACATCCCTCAGTAAGAGAGAGAAAGTGAGGCATCTCTAGGTATAGGGAGAACGTCGGCATATCAGTTTAAATTGCCTATTAATTATATAAACTAGGTTATTATAATTTTTATACAATTGTATATTATAGTTATGATTGATATTTCCACAACAACCGTTATTGGTTTAGTAATGGTTTCCTCTTACTAAATAGCTTTACACAGCAGAAGCCATGTTATGCAACACAATGTTTATGCAAAGCTAACAAAGGTCTAATTCTTGGACATAATTGCTGCGAGGGATGTAAGTATAGTGAAAAACACAACACACAAAAGTATTGTCCTGCAGCGAGGGGGATGCAGATAAAAATCTATTGAAGTAACGAGCCGCATGAAGCGACACGGTTGCGGTCATGGCCCTCCACGTTATCAGTGTTTACGTAGCGGCAGGAAACCTAGTTAGCGATAGGGATGTCTACCGAAGTCTGCGATCTTGGCGTTCATCTGGGCGTCCAGGAGGACGTTCTCTGGCTTGAGGTCTCTGTGCACCACCATGTGTCTGTGGCAGTAGTCCACCGCCGAGATGATCTGCTGGAACAACCGCCGGCTCTCCTTCTCCTCCAGCTGTCAGCGCAGAAGCACAACAGTAAGTTAGAGGTCAGGGCTTGGGTTGTCAGAGGCACAGAACCGAGAGGTCAGACTGGGAACAGACATTCTGCTAGAAAACAATACCGTTTAAATAGACATAGAACACTCGGAACAAAAAAATGTATATCACAGGGTATAATTATAAATGACTAAATAAATCAAATGCAATTCTATTCAAAATTCCCCAAAAATTGCAAATACAGTTATGTGCAACAAAAAATATTTTATTAATAAGGTTAAGTCGATCAAAAAGGAAATTATTATGTGTGAGAATTTAACAACGTTTAAATCAATGTATGCACAACGTATTATTTCTACTGCAGCTATTTAATCCTAAAAATATTTGAACTAGAGAGTTCTCAAGGATAAAACTCCACCACAAGTCAATCCATCCAGGCAATGCTTTTCCATAAATCATTAATTCTTGTCCACTTCTATCTCCAAAGGATATAGCTATGACTGTAGCTACAACTCGAGCCACTAGTTAAATTACTGAACAAATACACTGACATTCAACAGCCAGAACGTCAAGCCCCACTCCACCACACCCTGTGCATGCATTTACCTTTCCATTCTTGCAGATGTAGTCAAATAGCTCCCCTCCTGATACATACTCCATCACCATGAAGATGTCTGTAGGTGTGCTGATAACTTGATACCTGCAAAAAAAATAAAATAAAAGGAGGTTTTGGGATTATTTAAGATTATTGCCCAGCAGGTTAAGCAATCAAATTAGGGGACACATGATTCATACACCAGCTTTTGTATGTCCAGGCCATGGGAGAAACGTGTGTTTGATAAGTAGAAGAAAACGAGCCCAAACCCTTTGTTTGTGATTTCCAGCTACTCTACACTTTGTCCAACTAGAAACGTCATGTGCAGCAGTTTTTCTGATAGTTTACGTTGACGTGTTATGAATTATCAGCCTCATATCTAAGTTTGCTTTAGATATCGGCTGAATGCAAATGTTTTGCTTGGCCAGATAAAAGCCCTATATGTGCTGACCACAAACCGCCAGGTCTCCTAGTCAGCTGCAGTAGTTTGTAACAAATGGTTAGTTATTAGTCATGGTATATTCATTAGGGGTGGGAATCTTTTACTATCTCACGATTCGATTCCGATTTTTGGGGCTACGATTCGATTCAAAACGATTTGATTCATAATGATTTCTGCTTACATTTACATTTAGGGCATTTAGCAGACGCTTTTATCCAAAGCGACTTACAATAAGTACATTTGTCAATCTATAGGTGTGCAAAGGATCCTCATGATCTGCTCCAGTCTGCTTTGCAAGAAAGAATGAAAAATGGAGACATTAAAGTGTATTTTTCACACGTATTAAGTTTAAAACATTTATCCATGCTTAGATGGAATTGTTGAAACTGTTGCATAAAAGCAATATCACATATTGCTTAAGTAACAAAAATAAAAGTCTCTATAAAGAAATAGTGCAGTTAAACATGCAGCCTTTCAAATTCTAAGGAAAGTGCCTTTTCCACTGTGTGTGGACCACAACTGCTACTCTAAGAAGCTAGCTATAAATAAGTTGGAACAAAAATAAAGTGCTTCTGTATAATAAAAATGGTACAGTTGAAAAAGATGCATTTTTATTTCACAGGAATGTTGCAATACCAAAAATATCATGTGGAACCCAACTGTTACACAAAACATTAAATATGTCTCAGTAGCTTTAAAAAAAGGAAGTTATAAAAAAAAAATATATATATATATATATTTTTTTTTTAAATTTTATATAGATTCTGAATCGCAGTAAATGAGAATCGTGATTCTTATATGAATCAATTTTTTGGCACACCCCTAGTATTCATGTATATTCCCTAAGGGGAACTAAAGAGAGAATGAGTCAATGGGTGTGTTCACTGTGTTGTTCAAAAGTGGATCCTGGTGTCTTATAGTTAAACATTGATTCATCAAAATCATCTAAACACAGTCATAGTGACTCCCCCTCGACAGCAATGGTACGGCCAGGGAGAATATAATATAGTATGGGGACCAGATTTCTAAAATGAAAAACGGGGACATCTGCAGTACAGCGGTCCATATAAACAACAAAAATATATGATGTTACTTATAGAATGAAAATGGTGACACATTTACAGCACATGAAGTCTATTCTTATAAAAGGTAACTAGCTGGGGCAGAACATGCCAAACGGTTTCATTGAGGTGTTTTAAGCTTTGGTCAACCAGCCAAAAACAACCCAAAGTAGGCTCCTCAAATATAGAATTGTTATATATATTGTATTGACAGCCTACGGTTTGTGATTGGTCATGCCTGATGATGGTATAAAGTCCATAGATAGACCGCTGCACAGTGAGGTCACGTCACAGCCTATCCTATAGACAAAAGACTAATTACAAAGAGTCTCAAAATGTATATTAATCAGTAAGCCACAACCTTTGCCATTTCAAAATACTCATACTTTAGAAATCCTGTTTCTCTTAATGGTGGCAGGTCATCAGAACCTGAGACTGTCCCCAGAAAAAGGAGAGGTCAGTCACCCCATTATACAGCGAAAAAGATGAGTTACCTCAATTAGTCATAGTTTATTGGCCCAGGGCTACCCATTAACTATCTCATAGCCCTCCTTTAGTGGGGCTTTTTCCTGACAAATTTTGTCAGGTGGACCGAAGACAGATACATATCAATATGGGTTTTTTACAGCCCTAAATCTATGCAGACAACTGCTGGAAGGGGGAGTTTATGTCTCTAACATTTAAAATTACAATTATAATGCAGAGATAATCCCATGTGTGCATACAACTACAAGCTCAAATGTTGTTCAAGTGCAAACAGCGTTAGGTTTTCTGTTCTCCAGATTATAGGGTATATCTAATTTTACATAATAGCACCTGCCTGATTTTTTTTATTTACCTTGGCAGAAAGCGCGGATGCAGTCATTTTCACTATACCACAAAAAGCAATTTTCTTTGCTATCTCTCTGTTAAAACTATTACTCAACTCTCCAAACTGACCTGCAACAGCCTCGAACCGAAATGGTAAACAAGACCACCGGAAGACTCTTGTAATGTATAACTATGAACCTAACCGCCCCAAAACTGGGCTGCATACCAAGGAACCAACTAGTGTGAAAAACGTCTGTTTCATTCCTGAACAAAGCTCACCATGACACCATCCACACAACAAGCTGCAAATCTCCACATGTGACTTAGATGGATAAAGATAGACCAAACAAAAGATAAATAAACAAAGAGATGAGTCCGGGTCAAACAGAGCCTGTTCCAGAGGGATGTGTTTCCAGACCATATCATTAAAAGCCTCAAAATAGCACCGTGGGTGGCACGCGGTCTGGCAGCGGTGGGGGGGACTTACAGTTTGATTATGTGAGGGTGCCGGAAGAGCTTGAGGTTCTGGATCTCCCGGCGGATCTTGCCGACAACGTCCAGACTCCGGATCTTCTGTCTGTTCAAGATCTTCACGGCAACTTGGTGCTTCGTCAGCTCATGCTGGCCAACTGTGAGGCCAAGAAAAAGAAGACAAGATAAGATTGAGAATCAGAGGCTCATTAGGAAGCATGGCAGAGAAGCCGTGAAAAGGGAATGCAAATTACGGTCCCAGAAATGCAAAGTAAACAACAGGAGCAACTAGAGTTATATCGGTCATTTTTCTCTTTTAATGTTAAGTAAAGAAGTCTACCCTTGTGTACATCAATGATAAGCTTCTGTTGATTTATGTTTGGATGAAGCCTTGGTCCAATCCGGCATGGCCAAGGCCATGAGTTATTGAGAACTTAAGCCTTAATGGGCTGTGGTCTTCCGCTACTTTTATACTAAGCAGTGACTACGATGGGACGACCCCCCCAGGTTTACAAAAGTTAAATCCTGTGTGGCCCTGTTTGGTTCCAAACTGGCTAGCTCCCAATAACTTTTCCACACTAGCCTATTCACACATTACAATGTATGGTTCATTTTGAGAATAGACTTAATTGACCATGCGAATCTTAATGCAATGTGTTACATCATAGCAGCTAGCTCCTAAACAAGGATGGCTTGATACTTCCCTGACAGCGTGTAATGACAAGGTGCGAGCTGCTGCCTGGCCAAACTACACCCCACTTTGCGCGACTATGTAACAACCACCACACACACACACACACACACACACACACACACACACACACACACACACACACACACACACAGTCTCGCGCGCACACACGCGCGTTGTGGGACTGACCAGCCAACACTATTCGATACTGATCAAGGAACAAAACCGAACCAGTAAAGGTGTGTTTCCCCCCTTTTATTCGACTACACACACACACACACACACACACACACACACACACACACACACACACACACACACACACACACACACACACACACACACGGAAAACAGATCGAAACACCACCGATGAACAGGATTATGATGACAGTGGCGAAGCAGTCGAGGAGTGTCTAGTAGTCTTAACTTGTCTGGACTGATTGGCTTGCTGATAACGTCTGATGGGCTCATAGACTGAAGGTAGCACCAATGCAAAGCCCCTCTTTAATGATCCCCAGTGCAGAGGGCCGAAGACAACACGCCCTCAAGCACCTGTGGTCCTGGACCGCAACTTCACCCCGAAAGTTGTCAGACGTCACTCCATTCAGAGGGTCTCGTTACAACCAAGACTAGAGTGTGCCAAGTTAAAGCTAACGTTAGCTCTAGCATGCTAGCAGCAGAGCTAACAGCTCTGATGCTGTCTTTCTTGACATATGTTGAGTTCGCATTAAAAAAGGTGGACAACGCAGAATACTCAGACACTTGCCTTTAACCTTCCCGAATGTGCCCACTCCGAGGGTGTCTCCGAGGATATAATGACCGATTTTAACTCTTCCTTCATGTTTGGTTTTGTCCGTCGTGGCCATGTTCCCGCAGTGGCCTTGCTGTGGAGCTAGTAGCTAGCTCTGTGGAGCTAGTAGCTAGCTAGCTGCGGGCAGAGATGCTACTGGCTGGCTCGTCTCTCTCCAACGGCGGCTCCCACTGCTCTGATAGCCGTGTGGGCGGGACACACTGGTCATGTCTACACATGATTCAGGGTGAGAGAGGGTTAACTAGTGGTGGATGGGGAATAGTAGCGTTTCCCCGGTCAGCCTAAATGCAACTTCCGGTTAAACACTTCTGATGTGCAATGCAAGCCAGTCAGCAGCCGCTGGAACTAGAAAAATAACAACACGACAATAATAACAACAAGAAGCATAATACATATACAGGTTTTTTTTAATAAACATTTGACAAGGCAATATCAGACACATATAACGGAAACGGATATCCCCCTTTTTCAAAAGTCCCGCCTTCGCTACCTCTTGCCACTAAACCCATTTAACTGTAGATTCCGCCCTCTCTCTGGCTAGATTCGCACATTGTGAGCCTCCCGTCCCGGGGTTTGGTCGAGGGACGTGACCGCCCGGGAAGAGGTTCGGCACTACCGCTTTGCTTCGCAACGAATGGGCGGGACACGTTTGTCAGGTCTGCTAATGATTGGCCAATGTTGTGCAAATCTGACGTTTCCTCTTCCCTTTGGACTTGTTGTCGGTAGCAGCAAGGACACACACACACACACACACACACACACACACACACACACACACACACACACAACACACACACACACACACACACACACACACACACACACACACACACACACACACACACACACACACACACACACACACACACACACACACACACACACACACACACACACACACACACACACACACACTAGCCCGAACCTTGAACCTAACCCGCCACAACCCCTTTGGTAATGCTATATTATTCTTTATCACTGCATTAACTAATGTTAGTTAATTATTATTTATTTAACACTTATTGTAAAGTGTTACCCATTCATGTATTCCACTTGGTGGGGAAAAATGTAGACATGTAGGCATTAAGACGTAGTCTATATTTCCAATAAGCTATACAAAATAAATAGCCTCAACTTTTAGTTGGTGAGTTGACTATGGGTTCGGTTTCAAAAAGGCTGGTCATATTAATAGCGCACGGTTAATGAATTTTTAATTTGCTATGATACCCACCCGACACCCATTGCACCCCCAGCTGGGATATGAATAGTGGATTATTCTGAGGTGTGCAGCGGCTAACGGACAGGTAGCCTATGAGGGCTTGAGGTGATGAGGACCTCAGTGAATGAACTTCCTATGAATTTGAGTTGACTTATTATTAACCTTATCCTAACATATCAGTTAGTTAAGGACAAAAATCTTTGATTCCGGAAATAAAAGTTTGTTATGTTAGGCCCTAAGTAGGCCCTGGGTAGGCCCTGGCCCTGGTTAAGCCCTGGGTAGGCTCTGAGTGAGCCCTGGGTGGGCTCTGAGTGGGCCCTGATTAAGCCCTGCAGTAGGCCCTGGCCCCTGAGTGAGCCCTGGGTAGGCCCTGGTTATCCAATGAGTGATAATGGGTTAAGCCCTGTGTGGGTAAGCCCTGGGTAGGCCCTGAGTGAGCCCTAGGTGGGCTCTGAGTGGGCCCTTGTTAAGCCCTGGGTACGCAATGGGTGGGCCCTGGGTACCCCTGTGTAGGCCATAGGCCCTGGTTAGGCGGTTAGGCCTTGGTTAGGTCCTGGGTGGGCCCTGGGTAGACATATTTCACATCTTCAGTCTGCCAAGCAATGCAGAGGAAATGAGGAAATACATAGATCTACTGGTACAACGGTTGGATGTTTGCACAATTCAATTGTGGCTAGTCCAACTATCCTCAAAGACCAAAGATAACTAGAAATTGCATTTCCTGAAGAAAATGCGGTGAGTGCTGTAGTGCAAAGTGGGGTTGAAAATATGTTTTAGTAAATACACAAAAACCATGGAAAATCACATCTGTCATTTTACCTCGGCTAAATGGGCGGCATAGTATTACAAACCCCTATGATAATTGGTTGATCTGATTGTCCCTGCAGTGAGCAACTGCTGCACTGTGGACCAATCAGAGCCAACCAGGAGCCGCTGCTGTGCTGTGGACCAATCAGAGCTGACCAGCTATATTACTCAAAGTATAGCTAATGTATTCATGGTGGACAGTGACTCTTTAATACAGATATATACTCAATGTATATCTAATTCAGGGGTCCCCAACCATTTTGAACCTGAGAGCTACTTCATGGGTACTGAGTAATACGAAGGGCACCCAATTCTATACACAAATTTGCTCAGTTTGCCTTTAGTTATATATTACTATTAATGATTAATGATACTCATCTATGTGAAGAGATGTTAATTAAGTAAGTCATGTTAATGATTTCTCACAATAATAATCAACAATGACCTAAAAAACGTGGGAAAGAGTTGTTCAAGACTGAGTAGTGCTATTTTTAGAACAGGCCTGTGGGCCCCTCATGTGGTCCTTGCGGGCGCCATGGTGCTGGCACTGTGTTGGTGACCCCTGATCTAATATATTCATGGAGGACTATATGCATCAGTGGCTCTTTAATATAGATATATACTCATTGTATATTTAATGTATTCATGCAGCACTACTGTAACCATCAGTGGCTCTTTATATACTCAAAGTATATCTAATGTGTTCATGGAGGACTATAAACATCAGTGGCTCTTTAATATAGATATATACTCGATATTTAATGTATTCATGGTGCACTACTGTAACCATCAGTGGCCCTTATATATACTCAAAGCTAATGTATTTGTGGAGGACTACTGTAACCATCAGTGGCTTTTTAATATAGATATATACTCAATGTATATAATGTATTAATGGATAGGGCCTACTCAATGTATATCTTATGTATTCAAAGCATCTAAACGTAAGTTTCTAGATGAAAAGTAGCATACGGTCAAGCGTGTATTGAGCGATATTCCACATTTTGTTTGAACATACAATGTAATAAGTTGGATATTAATCGTACAGAGCGGCGCGATTTTGTTTGCAAATATTTAATCACTACTATTCCAACTGGCTGGGATATTATTTAATGGCAAAGCGCCCCCTGTTGGTCAACTAAAGAATCCTAGCAAGCAGGGGTCTTATTCTAGTAGTTGAGCAGATGTTTTGGACCGGGCCCCCTTGCTGGGATCAGAACATGGAGACATCTGGCCCTCAATGTTTCATCAAACCAAGGGCGTCAGTTTGTTTTTAGAAGTGGTGGGGTCGTGGGGACAATAACCATAAGCTTGAGTGTGGTTTGAAAAGTGCTGGGTACTAGGGGTAACATCGAGTTATTATTATTTTTTTTTTCCACTAATAACAAAAAAAATCATTAAAAATTAATATAATTTAGAAAATAAAAATGTGTAAAAAAGGCCATAGTTCTGCTCTGTGGGGAAGAGATTTGGCGCGCTTCCTTACAAGACCGGTAACCATAGCAAAGCCAGTAAACAAACCCCGCGAATCCCAATTCCTACGAGCTCCCCGCGCTACGGCCATCCGGAGGCGCACAGAGCTTTTGGCCGTGATATTAATCTATAAAATTATAATATACTATTATATATAGAACGTTATGAGACGCTGTCACCGAGAATTGGCGCGGAAGAGTTTGTGTGAGAGGAGAGTTGACGGAGAAGATGGGCGGTTGACCCTAGTTTCAAAGTTTATAACCGTTTATACTCGGTAATACCGGTGTTGTGAAAATTGTCCACACCCGCGACAACCCTAGGCCTACTAGGTACCCTTGCGGAAGATATTCATCCATTCAACGCTGCATTACAAGTGTATTGTCAGGTGTTGAAAATATTATTCGAACATTAAAAGTTGAAAACCCCAATTTTTGTTTTGGCGTGGGGCTAGCCCCTCCAGACGAACTCAGCCGGAAGAAGAAAGCCAAGGTCGACTACTTATTATTTTACAGTACTTTCTGGGGAGATTATTTTATATATAAAGAAAATTATATATATATATATTATATAATATATATATATATATATATATATATATATATATATATATATATATATATATATTATCTATATATCTATATATCTATATATCTATATCTATATATATATATATATATATATATATATATATATATATATATATATATATATATATATATATATATATATATATATATATATATATATATATATATATATATATATATATATATATATATATATATATATATATATATATATATATTATATATATATATATATATATATATCTTTTTTTTTCTTTTTTTTTTTTCTTGTGAGAGTAGGTGGGGCCGAGCCAACCTAATGACCAGTCGCCGCTGATGTCGACATCCATCACATTACTATATAAGGCTTGTTTTAAGAGGTTCTTGAAGTCGTCACCTTGACGACCGCTGTGCCTCATTCAACCGAGACGCTACGCGGACACACGCTTCACGAAGTGGTCTTTGCTAATTGTTGCTAATTATTCCTAAGTTTATAATTATTTGTACTTCACTTGTTCGAGAGGAAAGAAAACATGGGTGGTTGTTGCTCCAGACAGGTAAAATAGAAACCTAATCATAACTCTTGAATGTTACACCTTGCTATCTTTCCTTCAGGTTGCGATGGAAACCTTTAATCAAATTATGAAACGTAAACAATATAATTATTGGCATTTACAGTATGTAATAATCCCGATTACCCGATATTTTACGGCCAACACTGAAGCCTTGTTTGAATATATTATTTTCTTAAAACACATTTTGCTGCCAACTTCTTATTTGTTGTTCTTTGAACCATGGGCTTTGAACATGAAGCGACCTGAACGTTGTGATGGCCGCAGGCTGCATTGACCCTTCAAACTTTTGAACGGTAGTGTGTGTGGTCTTCCCGACTTCCGGCGGTTAAATACATTTTTGATAATATAGCCTAACCCATGCTAAGCATATGACCGCTGTCAAGGAAAGTGGATTTTTTTGCCTGAGTCCGACTTTCGTGTTACTCCGCAAGTAGTCCGGTGACCCAGCGTATTCGGTTGCTAAGCGACGTCAACGGCTTTGGCGAACTATTTCTCTGCTGATCACCAATACTTTGCAAGTAGCCGTATAATGAGCGGGATAATGTGTAGAACGCCGATCATAATCGAAAATAAGCCCTGATTTTCCGATAATGACCGGCATTCTGCATTATCCCTTGTACGAAGGTCCTCCGCTGTGCACGTCGGATGGTTAGGCCTCTGCGTGGTCCATTAATACCTGATAGTCACCTCGAAGCGAAGCGCATTATCCCGCTTATACCATGGTCACTTGCCAAAGAAAATAAATTAAGACCATTCATTTTTATATTCATGCCTTTTTCAATGCAAATCTAAAGTTTTTCACACAAGCAATAACTTTGTTTCTCTGGTAACGCCTGAGGGTTTGACTAATACCTGGAACAATCATTACCCTCATGTAAGGTTCTTATGCAACAGAAACGTTATTCACTCCTCCAGGAAATAGGACGGACCTTAGCTACGACTTTGCATCGGGAGTATTCTATTCTGCTTAGCTATGAGCCAGAGAGCTAACGTTATGCATTCATGTAGGCCTACATATTTATAATTCGAAATTCGTCCCAGCCTTTATAATACAGATACTCTAGGGTCATAGCATATAACTGCATTGTCTGATTACAGTTTCATTCATTTTTCACAATTTACCAGCTCTTAATTAAAGGCGGCATCACTGCGCCATTCGTTTCAATCGGTATCGCGACGGTCTATACTTTCAACATAAAGTGTACATATTTATAATTTGAAATTCGTCATAGCCTTTATACCACAGATACTATAGGGTCTACAGCATATAACCACGTTTTCGGATTACAGTTTAATACATTTTTCACAATTTACCAGCTCTCGTTTTGAAGGCTGAACAGACAATTTTGACTGGAAATACTGATCAGGTGTCCGTGAATTATGGGTTAAGGCACATCCTGCAGCAAATCAGAATCGAGTATTCCCCCAGACCATGGTATATATATACAGTAGTATAACAGTGTTTCCCCTTAAAGATGCTTTCGGTGTAAAATGAGCGCTATGTATCCTGCTCGCCTTTGAAAAAATGGATGCTCAGGCGCGCTGATTTGGAATGTGGCCCCATATGTCG
This sequence comes from Melanogrammus aeglefinus, assembly GCA_900291075.1. Taxonomy (NCBI): domain Eukaryota; kingdom Metazoa; phylum Chordata; class Actinopteri; order Gadiformes; family Gadidae; genus Melanogrammus; species Melanogrammus aeglefinus. The sequence continues at coordinate 105,694 of OLKM01000305.1, read as the reverse complement.
TCATAAGGGGCCAAGCCGCCCCTTTCTCTGCCTTGTCCGCCCAGAGAATTTGGCCCGCCAATGTGACAATGAGCAAATTTTTTAAACATGTGTAATTTTTTTATACATTGGCAGTCAAGGCGGGGCCTTATTGTTGACGCGGCCGCCTTAACCATACAGTACTGGGGGAAACACAGTCTATAATCGTGTATATACACCGTTCAAACGTTTGAATATGTATGCATAATAACTTCTTGTGTTTTCTTTAATTATCATTTTTTTAATTAAGCATGTATCATAATTATTTTACCCATCATCATTCAAATATTGTAATATTATAAATTATTCTCACCTTTCGTCAAACAGCGTGCCATGGAGGAAGATGGAGGAGCCCCTGACCAGCGCCCGGCACCTCCTGTGGTTTTATCGCTGCCACAGAAGGAACCCTCTTTCTTCCACACTTTCCCATCCCTCCCCACTTCTCATGTCTCCCCCAAGACATCCCTCCCCACTTCTCATGTCTCCCCCAAGACATCCCTCCCCTCTTCTCATGTCTCCCCCAAGACATCCCTCCCCTCTTCCCGATTCTCCCCCACTACTTCCCTCCCCTCTTCTTATTACACCCCCACTACATCCCTCCCCTCTTCTCCTGTCTCCCCCACTACATCCCTCCCCTCTTCTCCTGTCTCCCCCACTACATCTCTCCCCTCTTCTCCTGTCTCCCCCACTACATCTCTCCCTTCTTCTCCTGTCTCCCCCACTACATCTCTCCCCTCTTCTCGTGTCTCCCCCACTACATCCCTCCCCCCTTCTTATTTCATCCCCACTACATCCCTCCCCTCTTCTTGAGTCTCCCCCACTAAATCTCTCTCTTCTCGTGTCTCCCCCACTACATATCTTCCCTCTTATTTTGTCTCCCCCACTACAATGTCTCCCCTCATCTTGTGTCTCCCCCACTACATTCCTCCCTTCTTCTCCTGTCTCCCCCACTACATCCCTCCCCTCTTCTGTCTCCCCCACTACATCTCTCCCTTCTTTTCGCATCTCCCCCACTACATATCTTCCCTCTTATTTTGTCTCCCCCACTACATCCCTCCCCTCTTCTCGTGTCTCCCCCACTACATCCCTCCCCTCTTCTCGTGTCTCCCCCACTACATCCCTCCCCTCTTCTCGTGTCTCCCCCACTACATCTCTCCCCTATACTCGTGTCTCCCCCACTACATCCCTCCCCTCTTCTCGTGTCTCCCCCACTACATCCCTCCCCTCTTCTCGTGTCTCCCCCACTACATCTCTCCCCTATACTCGTGTCTCCCCCACTACATCCCTCCCCTCTTCTCGTGTCTCCCCCACTACATCCCTGCCCTTTTTTCGTGTCTCCCCCACTACATCCCTGCCCTCTTCTCCTGTCTCCCCCACTACATCTCACCCCTCTTCTTGTGTCTCCCCCACTACATCTCTCCCCTCTACTCATGTTTCCCCCACTACATCTCTCCCCTCTACTCGTGTCTCCCCCACTACATCCCCCCCTTTTTCTGATCTCCCCGCCTCTCTCTTCTCGTCCCCATCTTCTCCTGTTCCCAGAGCCACATCCTTTCCTTTTCTATTCCCTGTTCCTGTTCTTCTATCCCCTGTATCTCCTTGTCGTCGTCCCCCCACTCTCCCCCAAACATGAATCCTTAGTCTTCCAGATGTCATCACCCCCAGCAGCAGTGATGTCTCCTCCCCATCAGGATGGTCATCGGATGTCAGTGAGCAAAGCAGATTAGGGAACTCAGAGGACACCCCCCTGCCTGATGAGGATGTATTGGGGCAAAAAATGTAGGTAACGAGTAGCATTGAGTTCACCGTCGGTGCAATGGTGCCAAAAATGACTAGTCCATGTTTGTAACTTTTCAATTTGTATTCCTGCCTTTTTATTTGTCCTTTAAAACATTACTTCCCATCCTCACTTGGGAGCTGACCTGTGAGCCTCCTGCCCGGATAGCTGCCTGGTACTTTGAATAACACCTCCATTGTGTAGACTCCATGTCTCACAGACCAATTATAATGTTGTGGTTTTCTGTCTTTAGAGTTCTCCCGGCCTTGTCGATTCTCATCTATGCAGCAGTACGTCAGCAGGAGCCAACCTTTGTTGATCGCATCAAGGAGATCCAGCAGCACAGGCTTGGATATCAGATAGATATCGATGAATGAATGACTTAATTTTGCTGACGTTACTCATGGCTTTGTTTCCCTCTCTGTTCTCCTCGTCCCTGTGGGTCGCAGTCAGCCCCAGAGGGCCGAGAGCAGCCGGCCCCAGGCTTCCTCTGGTAGAAGCAAGAACCAGCAATGCAAGGAGGCCCTCAGGTAATATACAAGAAGGACATCTCTGAAGCTGCTGCTTTAGAGAATAAACAATGAATACAAGCAGCCTCTGTTCGAGGCCGCTGATACCTCCATAGTTTAGAGATTTACACTTTCTAGCACTTTGGTTGTATCTTCTTTAAAACCACATATTCCCTACTATAAACTACAGGCTGGAACGTTGACTGTGGGATGTGTTTTCTCCCGGTTGCCCAACAGGGACATCACGGGGCAGGAGGACCTCTGGAGCCCCTGGAGAAGCACCCAGCTAGAGCTGCTGAGGTCCAGTAGAGAACCAGACCCTTAGCCCTCAAACTAGAGAACCAGACCCGTAGCCCTCAAACTAGAGAACCAGACCCTTAGCCCTCACACTAGAGGAGAACCAGACCCTTAGCCCTCACACTAGAGGAGAACCAGACCCTTAGCCCTCACACTAGAGGAGAACCAGACCCTTAGCCCTCACACTAGAGGAGAACCAGACCCTTAGCCCTCACACTAGAGGAGAACCAGACCCTTAGCCCTCACACTAGAGGAGAACCAGACCCTTAGCCCTCACACTAGAGGAGAACCAGACCCTTAGCCCTCACACTAGAGGAAAACCAGACCCTTAGCCCTCACACTAGAGGGAGAACCAGACCCTTAGCCCTTCACACTAGAGAGAACCAGACCCTTAGCCCTCACACTAGAGGAGAACCAGACCCTTAGCCCTCACACTAGAGGAGAACCAGACCCTTAGCCCTCACACTAGAGGAGAACCAGACCCTTAGCCCTCACACTAGAGGAGAACCAGACCCTTAGCCCTCACACTAGAGGAGAACCAGACCCTTAGCCCTCACACTAGAGGAGAACCAGACCCTTAGCCCTCACACTAGAGGAGAACCAGACCCTTAGCCCTCACACTAGAGGAGAACCAGACCCTAAGCCCTCACACAATACTGTACAGCTTGGATGATTTACTGACAAAATGGAATGCTCCAATGTAAAATATTAAGTTGACTGAATGCCCTTGGTCTTGGTAGGCTGTTCCCCCGGTGCTTGGGGGTGCTCTATAAATCATGGCAGGGTGAGGGCTCCTACAAAGGCAAGCACCGACTCCTGTGGTCTATTCAGAGCTTTGTGGCAGAGTTCAACGAGCAGTAAGAGCATTGCTCTGAGCAGGTACAGCTGATGACTCCTTATCTCTTGGGTAATGCCGTGGTTGAGAAGTAAACACATCTCAACTGAGCTGCTGGTTTCTGACAGGATGCTCATGAGTTCCTGCTCCTCGTCCTCATGAAGAGGAAGATGGAAGGTGAGACCCTGCAGGAGACCTCCATGTCACCCAGCTACATCTGCCCCGTCCAGAACTTTGAGTTCAGACTGGAGTGTGTCCCCACCTGCTCAAGGTAACGCTTGACTTCATTGAATGTATTATTGTTGTAACTTAGTACCACTGTAGTACCTCCTTCATTCAATGATGGAAATCATAGTCAATCACTGCTACACTAACACTTTTGGCTTCATGATCTGGTCTGCTGTGTTCTAATAGTTAAAGATGTTCTGATCTCTGCCCATCTTAAAAACTGGTGATAAGGTCTTCCTGGAGGGGGGGGCAAAACCACTTTCCTTTGACCTCCAGCCGTCGTTGATAGCTGGCCTCCAACTCTACTTCAAAGTCATTACACTGTTGTGTTGGTACGTTACATTTACACTGGTCCACTGATACTCACATAGGACTTTCCTTTGCCTTGAAACAGCCTTTTCATATGTTCGGGCGGGTTTGTGCATACAGTGATCTGACGATGAAGCGTTTGTGTCCACAGAGTGCTTCACATGAAGCGCTTCCACCATGACGGGGCATGGTTGAGGAACGTGACCGATGCTGCTAGCGTTCTTCCGTGGCTGTCTCTGGCCTCACTCGTTGGAAAGCAGGGTGCTGCAGCTGGGATGGACACACTGAGGTAAGAGATAAGGAAACGGTCTGGGAGGGTTGGCAGCGCGTTGGGCTTCATGTAAACAGACTAGAAGTGTTGGGAGGGGTGGGCATCATGGAAACAGAGTCAGATGAATCTAGATTCATGTTAAACCGGCCATAAGCTCCCATGCCTCTTATAGAGGACCTCAGACAACCGTTTTAGTGTTTCATTTATGTTCCTCAATATCTGATTAATCATGATGACTGGAATGTGTTGTAGAGCAAGTTATGATGAGGGGGACATCGCATCTCAAGCAAAACCAAATGCAAAAATGGGTAAGAAATGAGAATTGGAATTAGAGATGAGAGATGGAATTAGATCTCGTGCTCAACTCCTTGGGTTTGTCAGTTGTGTTCAAAACAGGATTGTTGGTATGTTTCTCAGCGACAGTGAGAACTCTCGGAAGTGCATGTGGTGAGAGGGGGCAGAGAGAGAGGATCACAGCAAGCAGAGCACCTACCATCTGTGAGGGATGGTCTCTCACCTCGGGGAGAGCATCGACACTGGTAACTGAAGCCTTCATAGTAAAACATGTACATCTGTACCTGACACATAGCCTGGCTCCGCCCGCATAAGTATTTTCCACTCAATTTGAATAGGTCTGGCTGGGTAGGACGGCGCCAAATGGTTTACCCTCACCGCCGTGTGACGCCTTCGGAGACGCCTTCGGAGACGCCGGTCCTGAGGACCAGAGAGGAGCCCGCCTACATTTTGTCTACGTCCTCAGGTGATACTTTAAACGTTACTCTCTGCTGTATGAATGTGAAGCATCTGATACCAGAGAGACATCTGATCTGATACCAGAGAGATACATCTGATTTTAAATACATTGCATGCTTTATATTTCTATTTTATCCATTTTTTACGTTGCCTATGTTTTATTTTACTTATCTATTATTTTATTTTATTGTCTGACAATGTTTATATGTGAAGCACTTTGAGTTTGCCTCGTGGATGAAACGTGCTATATAAATAAAGTTGCCTTGCCTACGACAGCAAATACAATCTTTTAAAGAGGGAGACCCAGGGGCACGAGGACGTCCCCTGGATGAATGTAAAGAGGGAGACCCAGGGGCACGAGGACGTCCCCTGGATGAACAGGGAGAAGGAGAGACCCAGGGGCACATGGAACATCCCCTGGTTGAATGTGGAGACGGAGAGACCAAGGGCCCGAGGACGTCCCCTGGATGAACGGGGAGACCCTTGGATGAACTTGTAGAGAGAACCCCGGGCATCCACTGGATGAACGTCCACCTATTGCCAGGCCCTCATTCCTCTCTACAGCCCACTCTACAGCCTCCCTCTAAGGGTCACGCCCTCAGACCACTCTACAGCCCCCCTCTAGGGGGCACGCCCTCAACCCCCTCTAAAGAGAGAGACCCAGGGGCCCGAGGACGTCCCCTGGATGAATGTCGAGATGGAGAGACCCAGGGGCCCGAGGGCCATCCCTTGGATGAACTTGTAGAGAGAACCCCGGGGAGCCCAAGTGGCATCCACTGGATGGACGTCCACCTTTTGCCACGCCCTCATTCCCCTCTACAGCTGACTATAGGCGGCTACAGCCCCCTCTAGGGGCCCTGCGGCCCCCCTCTACAGCCTCCCTCTTGGGGCCCTCAGCCCTGTTCTACAGCCTCCTCTAGGGGCCCTGCGGCCCCCCTCTACAGCCCCCTCTAGGGGCCCTCAGCCCCCCTCTACAGCCCTCCTCTACGTATAGAGAAAGACCCAGGGGCCAGAGAACTTCCCCTGGATGAACTTGTAGAGAGAACCCTGGGGCCCGAGGACGTCCACTGGATGCTGTCCTCCTTGTGCCACATCTCAGCCCCCTCTACAGCCCCGCTCTACTGCCCCCTCTAGGGGCCACGCCCTCAGCACCCTCTATAGTCCCCCTCTACAGGTGCCCTCTACAGCCCCCTCTAGAGGCCACGCCCTCAGCCCCCTCTAGGGGCCACGCCCTCAGCCCCCTATACAGCCCCCTCTAGGGGCCACGCCCTCAGCCCCCTCTAGGGGCCACACCCTCAGTCCCCCCTACAGCCCCCTCTATGGGCCCTCAGCCCCCCTCCCTACAGCCCCTTCTAGGGCCACTGCGGTCCCCCTCTACAGCCCCCTCTAGGGCCACGCCCTCAGCCCCCTCTAGGGGCCACGCCCTCAGCCCCCTCTAGGGGCCACACCCTCAGCCCCCTCTAGGGGCCCTGTGGTCCCCCTCTACAGCCCCCTCTGGGGCCACGCCCTCAGCCCCCTCTAGGGGCCACGCCCTCTGCCCCCTCTAGGGCCCACACCCTCAGCCTCCTCTAGGGGCCCTGCGGTCCCCCTCTACAGTCCTCTCTAGGGGCCCTGCGGTCCCCCACTACAGCCCCCTCTAGGGTCCCTTGGATGAACTTGTACAGAGAACCCTGTGGGCCCGAGTGCCGTCCCCTGGATGAATGTCAAATTTATGCCACGCCTTCAGCTCTCTCTAGGGGCCACGCCCTCAGCCCCCTCTAGGGGCCACGCCCTCAGCCCCCTCTAGGGGCCACACCCTCAGCCCCCCCTACAGCCCCCTCTATGGGCCCTCAGCCCCCCCTCCCTTCTAGGGCCCCTGCGGTCCCCCTCTACAGCCCCCTCTGGGGCCACGCCCTCAGCCCCCTCTAGGGGCCACGCCCTCAGCCCCCTCTAGGGGCCCTGCGGTCCCCCTCTACAGTCCTCTCTAGGGGCCCTGCGGTCCCCCTCTACAGCCCCCTCTAGGGTCCCTTGGATGAACTTGTACAGAGAACCCTGTGGGCCCGAGTGCCGTCCCCTGGATGAATGTCAAATTTATGCCACGCCTTCTCTACAGCTCCCTCTACAGCTCTCTCTACAGCTCCCCTCTACAAACAGCCCCCTCTAGGGGCCACGCCCTCAGCCCTCTCTACAGCCCCCCTCTACAAACAGCCCCCTCTAGGGGCCACACCCTCAGCCTTCTCTACAGCCCCCCCCTCTACAAACAGCCCCCTCTAGGGGCCACGCCCTCAGCCCTCTCTACAGCCCCCCTCTACAAACAGCCCCCTCTAGGGGCCACGCCCTCAGCCTTCTCTACAGCCCCCCTCTACAAACAGCCCCCTCTAGGGGCCACACCCTCAGCCCTCTCTACAGCCCCCCCCCTCCACAAACAGCCCCCTCTAGGGGCCACGCCCTCAGCCCTCTCTACAGCCCCCCTCTACAAACAGCCCCCTCTATGGGCCACGCTCTCAGTCCTCTCTACAAACAGCCCCCTCTATGGGCCACGCTCTCAGTCCTCTCTACAAACAGCCCCCTCTAGGGGCCACGCTCTCAGCCCTCTCTACAGCCCCCCTCTACAAACAGCCCCCTCTAGGGGCCACGCTCTCAGTCCTCTCTCAAACAGCCCCCTCTATGGGCCACGCTCTCAGTCCTCAAACAGCCCCCTCTAGGGGCCACGCCCTCAGCCCTTTCTACAGCCCCCCTCTACAAACAGCCCCCTCTAGGGGCCATACGCACAGCCCCCTCTAGGGGCCCTGTGGCCCCCTCTCTACAGCCCCCTCTATGGGCCCTTCAGCCCCCTCTGGGGGCCACGCCCTCAGCCCCCCTCTACAGCCCCCTCTGATTTATTTTTTTATTTTTTTCTATTTAAATAAATGTGTTTAATGTATAAATAATTTAATAATAATATTATAGCAGTAAGGTCATAGTACTGAAAAGTAATGGCAGTAAAAGTAATAGTAGTAAAGTAATAGTAAGAAAGTAACAATACAATTTTAATAATATCATTATTAAGTTCATTATAGTATTTTGCATATATAAATGTGTTTACTTTTCATCTCCTGTGTTTGGTCCGTCTCCAGTCTCACCATTTAATCACATCAACCACACAACACAGGTTTACATTGACCAGATATCTGCCTTGTTTGAGCAGTAGATTTGAGGAACATCCAAACAACAATCAAAGACTCAATATAGGTCATTTACTTGGATTAGTTACCAGGGCTTATAATGGCGCTCCCATGAAAAGGCCCTTAAAAGGTGAAATGTCACTGACTCTCTTAATGTCTGCACTAATTTCAAGTTTTTCAGCTAGTGTTAAAACATGTTCCTCAGCATTAATGGATGCTAACGTTCAGGAGAAGAAGAAAAATAAGAGTTCAGGTAAAGGGAGGTGTCCCTGCTCTATGTAGGCCTAATTAATAACAGCGTTCAGGTAAAGGTGTCTCCGGCCTACTCAATAACAGATAAAAATCAGTTTAAAGTTGTCCCGCTCTATGTGGGCCTACTCAATAACAGAGTTCAGTTAAAGAAAGGTATCACCACTCTATGTAGGCATACTCAATAACAGAGAGAGTTCAGGTAAAGAAAGTTGGTTAAATCAGGTTGTTGTTGTCTCTGGTCTTCCTCTTTATAAAGCCATATAATGTGATTAATATGATATGAGAACGCAAAGTAAGTTCCACTGCTACTTGCTCATGAATAACTTTGTATGTGACAAATAAATAAGGCCACTTATTAATGAAGAAAACCCTCAATGAAACAAGATTGGAAAAAGACAACTTTCATATGAGCTGTTTATTAAAAATGTGTTCCAGTTGACTCATAGCCGGCAGACAGCCGGGGCGGTATTAATTCTGATGTGTCCTGGGTTGAATAGAGATGTGGGTTTGAGGCCTAGCTGCTTATCGAGTTGGGATGCAGGTCATTCCTGTCTCTTCCCTGACAGATGACCTCTCCTGGGGGTGACCGGAAGTAAGGAATGGCTGACCTGACGTCCGCGTCCGCGATGCATTCACGTATAGAAAAAAAGTATACCAGGATTGATCTATTTGTTTTTTGATTCTTTGGCCAATGATGTCAAACTGTGGTTTTACTTCTATAGAAATAGTTGGTGGTCAAATTTTGTATTCAATCTCATTATTTTTTTTATTTTTTAAGTAAAAGCCTCTCATTATATTATTAAAACGTCAGGTTACCAACTGAGAGGCTAAACCCATTCTCACAAGTCAGACAACGTTCAATCAATCAAAAGAGCGTTTTAGTCAGTAATCAATATTATAATTCTTAATGGATTGAACAAAATCCCCAAGGGGAGACTAGACGTCCATTCAACACCAAGCCATAATTGAGTTTGTTAAATGTCACCACTTGGTGTCACTATTGTCAATCATTTCCTGGGATCCCCACCACCGCTACAAATGTCTCGTCACACAATGGAATGCCAGGGAGAAGAGGATATCTTGATGCCACAAAAGGTTGGCTGATCGTGACACCATAACACCATATTTATTTTTTCTAATAATTATTATCTGGTTACTTTTTAATGGTTCTTAATCCAGAATGTTTAATAAAGAATCCACCTTGTCACCCTGAAATAATTTTAATACATCTTCTGGAAAGAATAGTGATGGCAATGTGCTGGCAATGGCAATGCTAAAAAAAGTACTAACATAATAGCATTTCTTTCAACACTATGTGTTGAAAGAAATGCTACCTGTGACTGGAATAGGGAATGAGGCAGAAGAAAAGCCTGCATTTACAGGACAGCATTCCTTAGCCCCCTTAGCTGAAAGAAAGATCCCCCCTAACCCCCCCGAAGGAACGGAGGAGAAACCCAAACAGGAGGATGGGTTTCAGTCGGGCTCCATGTGCAGAACTGTGTGGCGTGGTGGCATGGTCTGATGTGGGGGGCAGGGTAGTTTAGGGTCTTGAGGGGTTCTCCCATGCAGCCCAAAGGTTAATCCCTGGTATCCAAAGGCTACCTGTGGGCATTCTTGAGCAATGTGTCTAAGCTAGTAGCCATACTTTGATGCAATGTGTCTAAACTACCTGCTCTTTAATGAAATCGGTCTAAGCTAATATACATCTGCTCTTTAATAAAATGTGTTTGAATTCAGAGCAAGTCTGAATTGGGTCAAAACGTCCCCCTGATCTATATCAGAAAAAAAACCCTGCATGTCAACATTTCCCTCGTCAATGTATGGGCAAATGCAGTGCAGGGAGGGGTGAAACTGTGTTAAAAGGCTGGGTGAAACTATTCGGGGCTCACTCTGCTAGAGAGATTATGTATGCATTTAGAAGTCTCATCTATCCTAGAAGCAATATCTCATAATAAATTGTCATGACAAATGTAAGTTAAATGTAGAACACATTTGCTTATTTCTCTTCCTACGCCAGATATAAAAAAATCTTGATTGCAAACTTTGGATTCTCTGACCACCAATTAGGATGAAGCAGAGACGATGTTGCTTATTGTGGAAATTATGGAATATCAAGCAATAACAGTTACCATACCTCAAGTTACATGTTAATACCTGTGAGTCCACGGATCTCGTGCAATGACCGCCTATCCCTCCTATCAGTGTCCTATCTAGAGCAGATCTATGTTCCAGCAGGTGGAGCCTCAAGCTAGGTCTGTTTACCTCACTACTAGAGGCAGCGACCTGCACAATATCGTCTTCTGTTGGCCCATATATTGGACAAACAATACATTGTGTGTTCTGCACGCTGCAGTCAAGAAATGTGTAAAAGTCTGTTGCAGAGGATGATGCGTGATCTAGAATGATCTGGGTGAATCTTTGATGTGAAAAACAACATACATAACATAACTGAGGATAATTTATTTAATTAATTTATTCTCCTCAGCTGTTTCTAAGAAATCCACTATTTGTTCCTGAGGGACGGCCGATGCCTCTGGAACTTGGTTTCATGGAACAGTGAGGGTGGTTTTAATGATCAGGGTACCTGCTACAATCCAATTACTGCATTTTATGCTTCTTGCTAAAGCACTAGTCTGCACCTTGCAATACACGCCCGCTTTCCATGGGTCCCTCGCTTCACCGCAGCGTTGGTTAAGTTCATATTACCTGGGACATTGTCCATGAATTCAACACTAAGAAATAAATCTACAATTAAAAAATAAGAAATGCAAAGTGTGCACAACCAATCGGCAAATACTATACTGAACTACAGAATAAAGAGTTAAACATCAAACATCGGACTCAAAGAGGTGTGCTTAACAGAAATCTTTTTAATTCCTTTGGTGTTTTCCAAACAATGTTCAAGTTGATGATGGCGGTTGAAGAACACCAGGACACCGAAGACCCCCATTTCACCGACGCACGGGGTGCGTGGTGGAGAGGCGTGTTCGATTCCGCTTGGCGACATACCAGAAGGAAGATTACCTCCGAGGCACAAATAATTCACAGGACAATTAACCCTACCACGAAGATAAGCCGGTCGGAGGACAACGTAGGAACGTGAAAACACAATAACAAACAAAAATAAAGATATCAAAATTATTCTTTGAAACTAACTAAGTCAGCGGTTAAGGAGACACTGGACAATTGAAATAGAATACAAAAAAAGCTAAACATGTGGTCTATTGGTGAAACAAGCAAATAAAACTGTTTAAAAGTGGTTAACTCTGGGAAAAAGGTTTAGGAAAAGTCTAAGCAATTACAATATGATTCTACAAACGCCATTAAGACTAAAGCAACAAAACCAAACAGTACTGCTGAACACAGAAGCACCTTGATGCATTTACAAAGTCCATGTTGTCTCTTTTTACTTCTACTCACTTTATATTCAGGCACTTTGCAAAAACTATTCCATTTGATGTTTTATATAATTCCTCTTAGGATATTCTGTCTTTTATTCTTATTTTTTTGTGCCTTAAAACCACATTCCCTTTGGTTCCCACCTTCATGGTTTTCATGTTTCTCTTTATAGATTCATCATGCAAAATATTTGCATTTTAGGTCTGACCATTAAGATCTTATTTGTGTCTATTTAGCCTTTTAATTTGTGGGAACCAAATATAGTAAAATTACAAAAATCTGAAACCGTAGTTCATGGAGTTTGTGGTGTTGTTCAGAAACTTTTATCTGGTGTATACTTCCCAAAATAATCCGGAAGAGAGAGTAGACAAGTCAACGGAACAATCATAAAACTAACCAACGCTGTAATGCGTCCAAACTTCTTCCCTTAAACCAATAACAGTGCACAACAGAAATAAACCATGAACCAGATAACATGTACCTACCGATGCTACATCTCAGTTACACTGTATATAAAAAAGGAACACCCACACGGGATCATCACACCATTCACAGTCAAACGCCACTCTTTGTGTCCTCAGTGTGGTCAACCAATCACATGACCCCGACCTCAGTGCACACGGCTCACACCACAGGGGGGGCTCGACACACGTTATCACAAACACCACGAGGAGTGTCAACACTAGTTTAAAAATATGCAGCTTCTTATTATAGTCAATATAAATATATACATGTATGCGCTTGTCGTTAAAAAAAAAGAAGCTCATATGCTTTTGTTTTTCTGGTCGTGTTTTTTTTTTTCACAGCAAATATACAGAGTTAAAGGAGAGCTCACTTCTGGTTTTGTTCTCTCTGTTCCCCCCCGCCACAGAGAGGGGGCTGACGTCACACACAACGATTGTTCTTTTTCCGGTGCCTTGACGTCCCGGTTTCGGGGGAAAGCTATGTACACGGGGGCAACTGAAGGGGGGGGGGGCGGGGGGGGATGGATGCGTACCCCCTCTGGGCTCATGGCAGGCTGGATATGTCCCTTTTAGGGGGGGGTCCACCGCCACCACCACCACCACCACCGTTTGGTTTACTGCCGGCACCGTTTGCCTTGTCCTCAAAGACCAACACCCTAAAAAGAGAGAGAGACAGAGAGACAGAGAGAATGTTACTAAAAGGTGATACCTCCTTTGAAAGGGGAACATTATGAGGGTCAACACACAGTTGAACAATGGAGTGCAAAAGGTTGTAGTGATGGTACACGCAGCCTCCTGTTTGACTGCGTCTGGAAACTTCTTTAGATGTTTGATACCAAGAGGACAACAGATAGGGTACCTTGGATAGTCCTAGATTAGTTTCACAGTGTGGCAGATGACGTGGATGTCTTCACTTATCGTCTCACAAGTGATAAGAGATTATGATCCACATAAAAAAATTGAAAAAAAAAAAAAAAACGGCATATGGGGACTTAGTCGATACCGTTGGAATCTAACTCAGAGGAGGATAAAGGATATGTGGGGGGCTAATAACTAGAAATAAATCTGATTAAGTTAACAGAGGGTGTGGGACGGGGGAGGGTGTTTGTTGTCCGTCAGACGGCCGGACTCAACACTCGAGGCCGGCGTGTTAAAGAGGGGGAGGGGAGCGCGGCGGGAAGAAAACAAAACAACAGCCGCTGTATCCATTCCTGAAATATGCCATCAACTCTGACTTTCAAACCCGGAAGGTTTGCGGTCTGTGAAGGATCTCTTGACAAGTAAAAACCTAAACCTGTGTGTTCTTCCTTTGGAGGTGACACCTGCAGCCTGACTGCAGGTCAGTCCAGTCATTAACATGTGTTCCCGGAGCCGCGGCGAGAGGGGGAATAATGGAGCGGAGAACCACAAAGGAGAGCGGTGGTGTACGCTGAACGGCCGTGCGAGGCACCTGCCCTCTGGGCTATTCAGAGCCCACGTCCGTCTTACATTTCCTTTTTTGGAAAACCTCTGCAAAGCTCCCTTAAGCCTATAAGGGAAGCCCTGATCCCGCGGGCTGACACCCCCCCCCCCCCCCCTACCCCCCGCCCGGGCCGCTCGGACGCAGGCGCACGTCTCCATGGCAACCACGCCAGAGAGAGTTCCTTCCTGTCTGCACTGCCGGCGTGCACTTCCGTACTCTTCCCCCCCCCCCCCCCCCCTCCAGAGACCCGGGTCGGAGGGTGAATGAGCCACCCTGTTGCCATGCAACCGCTCGCTGAAGCACCGTCACTTTGGAGTCCATGTTTTCTCAAACACATTTATTGAAAAAAAAAAAAAAAACATCCTTGGTGGTGGGAGTCAGTCTACAGACACTCGTCACTTCAAACGCTTTGGAACGAGAGTGATCCAATACCTATTTTTAAACATCCAAAAACCCAAGGTGTTGTCTATAGCTCTTCTCAGCCTTATCTGACACACGTCAACATTCATACGTTAAATTCTATCAAAAATTCTATTGTCTGCTCATTCTGTATTTCGGAACGGTCAAGTTCTCACACACCTTCTAAAGTTGTACTTTGTGGCCACACCTCCGGCGATAAGCAGCCCCTTTCTTATTCCAGCGATGGAACAGGGCCGCCCCGTTAGGCTTGGTTCTACCCATGAGGATACGAGTGATTCTGAGGAGATTTGTCTCATAAAAAGGTACAGTCAGCATAGTCCAGCCAGGCTGCCACACTACGGCAAAAACCTTCTCAAACCGTCCAGTAACGGGCCATGGTTTGTGCCTCCCCAAGCCCTGAGCGTTGTACTGCCCTGGGCTGCTCTAAAGGCCTTCCCAGGCTCCACCAACACATCCAAGCAATAAGCATATCAAAACAACTCTCATGGCTGAAATACGGTATATATAATATTATAGTGTTTTGGCATTGATATATCGCCAACTTCCTTTAGAAAAGGGCCCCAGATTGTTTTACATTGATAAGCTAAATACGTGGGCGTATGCCCTCATATGTGGATGTGCGACAGATCAACTGCCTCTAGCGACGGCAGTAGTTAAGGAGGTAGAATGTTTGGCTGGTAACCGGAAGGTTGCTGGTTCGAGTGTCGAGGTGTCCCTTGAGCAACACGCCACATCCCAACTGCTCCAGGCGAGCTGGCTGTTGCCCTGCGTGGTTGGGTCCTCTGTGTGTGAATGAATGGTTTTAAGCCGCTTTGGATAAAAGCGAAATAAAAGCAAAATCCCCTAAATGTAGCTATTAATGCAGTCCTTCCGGCTGGTTGTGCACACTGTGAGGGATGGATTTTGAAATGACTCATCAAACAGCAGACCTTCGATGACTCTCGTCTCTTCGTTCCCCGCGCACCAAGTATATGAAGTACCTGATCCTAAAGCCAGCTGGCTATGACTCAGGTCGATGGCTATGTAAAGGAGTTGTGTTACCATGGTGACTCAAGGCTAATGTGGTGTGTGGGTTGTCAGCATCACCTTCATCATCACCATCATCACCATCATCAGCCCTGCTCATGGATAAATGTGCTGGCCTACGCAGCAGCAGATAAGACTCTCATTAGGACTCACTGGGGCAGACTTGCACAAAGCCCTGTCATCATCGCACACAAACAAACGGGCTCACAAATGTCTGACACACAAACATCTTACAAACACAAGGAAGTCACACATACACACGAGGTAACATGATTCAAACCAACACCACGATTCACACAAACACAACACACCAGCAGTGAGGTCTGCACCCGAAAAACACCTGGAACTTGGACCTCACTATACTTTAAAGTGTAATTCCGGCGAAAATTGAACCCAGGCTCTTTTTCGGCATGAACACACATAAGCCCTCCATACACTTTTTTTTTTGTTGATCAATGAGAATAGACCTGCCCGGAACAACGGCCAACAGCCCAAATGGCTTCCATGTTATGGCAAGGGGCACAGCGATCGCTCCCAAATCTGCATTTTTTAACCAATAATATTTCTCAAATATTATTGGAAGTCCTCACAAGTCGATTACCGGCTACCGTAAACAATATAATAGAGGCGGAGAGTTTTTCCTAACAATGTCCCCTCTCGATGCTTGACTGTTATAAATTGGTTGGAGCCTCCATTATATTATTTACGGACTTGCCGGAAAAGACCGCGGGTTACATTTTTTTTGTTGTGACGCATGTTGACCTGAACACTCGACATTCTGCGTTTGCATATCTACTCATTATATTGCATTTATAGATCTAGATCGTACTTGAAACATGTATTCCTAATCACAAGCCGTGTCGGGCAGCATCTCATGGTAGAGGACGTTTTCCCGGTCTTATCCGTTTTATAATACACCGGGAGGCTTGGATCAGGGACTTGAAAGAGAGTGACACAGCATAATATCCAAACCATGACTTTCAGTGAGAGCCCTCACCCTGGGGTGAGGGCTCTCACTGAAAGTCATGGTTTGGATATTATGCAACGTTGTGCGTCGATCAACAGCCTGTCCAGTGTGTGACCCCCTTTTTGTGTCATTCAAACACTGCTCTCTCCTGCTCTCTCTCTTCCCAGCGCTGCAATGGCTCAGCGGCTCCAAGACCACATGTCCTCCCGGTACAGAGAACCACCCAGAGGCCACTCACAGTTTGAGGACGGCCGAGCGCTTCCCCAGCATCATCCGGACGAAGTCGCGGTAGTTGATGGTGTTGCTGCTGCCCCCCGTCACCTCCACAATCATCTTCTTCACGTCCAGGTGTGTCTTGGGAACGCCCAGCTTCTCCATCATCTGCTTCAGACCCATGATGTCTGAGGACACAAGGAGCGGTGAGACGGGGCCAGCGTGGGGGACCGTCCGGGGAGCGCGGGTCAGCGCGTTTCAAAGGGAACGTTTGTACGGATTTCAATGGATCCGAGTGGTCGTTACTGGAAGGTTGACCCGCCCACCAAGACCAGCCCACTATTATATTTGATCAATTAATAATTGTGGTCATTTCTAGGAAAATGACCATGTAATGGGAATTTGCCATCACTTATGTTTATTTGCATTTAATAATCAATAGATGGATCGACTTTCTATCGACCATTACAAAACCTTCCCCAGTCCGAACATGGACACGGAGAGCCTATTGCACAAGCCCCTCAAGCAACTTGCTGCCAGGGGGGGGTTTGCCAACCTGTCTGAGGAAAATACTGATAACGCTCTAAAGCAGGAGCACCGTTAGCTGTTGCGCAGCATTACGCTGTTATCAATGTCCACACATCCTAACCGTCATGCAGTTTGCCGTTCGGCAAATCATGCACTCATCTTCATTCATTCATATGCATGTTTTTTCTTATGTATGTCATGTACGTTTTCAAGGAGCCCTTGATGTTTGTGTACAAAAGCTAAATAACACATTGCACGACAAAAAGTAACATTATATGGTGCACGGCACCTTCTGAATATAAAATATTCATGGTAATACGAATCCCAAGGAGTTTTCAAGTCTTCAAGACTCCGTATTACCGGAAGCATTCACCGATCCACAACCAGTACATGAACTCATTCCTCCATGAGGTTTGGACGGACTCCTCTGCCGCCACGCTAACACCGCCACAGCTCACCGCCTGGTGTCACAGATCAGTTTAAAGATCAGGGGCGACCACCTCGTTGTGGTCGGGCCGCCGGATCTCATTTGACACCAGAGTGACACACGAGCCGGGCCTGGCGCCGGGCCCTGATCCATACAGACACCGGCACACCCCAAACACTGTTAATTACTGCTGTGTGATGCGGCTCAGCGACAGTTGTTGTGACTGGCTGTGCAGCCGGCCAGCTGGCGGCCGCGCGACGGCTGGTACTCACCGATGTCTCCCTGGTCGTTGAGGTCGAACTCTGCGTATTTATCTGTGGAAGACACGGCGATAGGGGGCTGTTAGGAGCTTGGGGGGGGGGGGGGGGGGAACTTAGGAGACAGCCTGCTGGGTGGGTTTCATTTTTGCAAATTTCTTTCTTTGGTGTGTGTTTTCCTGTGTTCTTTTAACACACACAAACACACCCAAACCCTCAAACAGCTGATGGGTTTCATCATCATTTCAACAGCCTATTTACCATATGCACATTTAATTCAATGTTATCGTTTGTCATCTTTGAATGGTATTGTATAAGTGAGGATGTATACTCATCATCATACCAAGTTCTACAGTCTAAAAGAAGGGTTAGGTTAGGTTCGAAACGTCGTTGAGGAAGGAATTCTAGTTTTAATTTACTTCACTGTAATGACCCTCAGTTGAATTGTTTAGAACGGCATTCATAACCATAAAGATCATTTACCTGGACGGTATAATTATCCCAAAAATGTTTGTGATCATAAATGTTTTGATATCACCCAGCTCTAGTTAAAGTATAGCACGCAACACAATTTAAGGCCTGGGCAAAAACATCTTAACTAGATAATAATCCTACGATGATGAGTGTGTAAAACGTCAGTAGAGCTCCAGAATTAGGCAGCACAGTTGGCCAACCATTCAGGATGTTCGTTAAATCCTCGTTTCAATACAGGGGGTTTCAGGGCTCGTCAATGAATGAGGAAAATGAGGAACTTGAAACATACATCCTTTTTTTTGCCCCGTGAGATAACTTTACTTCAAAATACACACGCTATTTCTCTTCCACAATGAGTTTGTGTGTGTCGTGTGTGACAGAGAGAGACAGAAGGAGAGCAAAAAAGAGAAGCAGAGAGAGACAGGGAGAGAGAGAGACAGAGAGGCAGAGAGACAGAGAGAGAGACAGAGTTGTGTGAGGCCATAGCGCTAGAAGGGGGACAATGCTAACCCTGTTAATGAAATGGAGAGTGGGCCTCCCCCAGGTCTCTTTGAGCAGGCCGTTGGCCATCAACAAGCTGTGATTCTTAGCCTGGATTCTTTCACTATGTGTCTATGACCTGCGTTCTTCCTCTGCCTCTGATGTCCACCAAATGGTGCCAACAGTGCAGCCACACAAGAGGGCCCTGAGCTAATATGTAGGCTGCATATTGGTTTTTTTTTGTGATATCTAGGCAGCAGGAACAGAAATAGTGCATAATTTACTTTCTGTAAGAATGGCCTCAAGCAGACAGATTTCTATAAAATTGATGTCACACAAACTGTAGAAATCTGATGAACTAGATATGACACACACACACAGAGAGAGAGAGAGAGAGAGAGAGAGAGAGAGAGAGAGAGAGAGAGAGAGAGAGAGAGAGAGAGAGAGAGAGAGAGAGAGAGAGAGAGAGAGAGAGAGAGAGAGAGAGAGAGAGAGAGAGAGAGAGAGAGAGAGAGAGAGAGAGAGAGAGAGAGAGAGAGAGAGAGAGAGAGAGAGAGAGAGAGAGAGACAGACACTATACAACAGTGAGTCTATTCTGTTGATATGCTAACCGATACACTTCCTCCATAGATTTGAACCGTCCATACGATCCATTCCAGCACCGGAATGTAGGCATTAGCAGGGCACCAAGACTGTTTACCATCTCATGACTTATGACTCTTAATAAAATAAACAGCCCTGTGCTGCTCTCGCTCTCTTGGACAAAATAAATTATTTGAAGAACTGCGACCAGAAACACATGCTATATTAACAGCGGGAAGACAAGTCCAGCATGCTACAAAGGGACACGCATACTCATATATATATATATACACATATATATGAACGGACAGCCCGGTTTGGGCCACAGCAGGGAATAATCATAACAGGCGGAGAGAGCGACAGTGCCAATGTGCACATTCCTCTGAGACCAGCTAGCACTTGGCCCCGCAACCCACATACATCTCAGAGAGCGCCGCTCGCCTCTCCCACAACGAGGAGGAGAGAGCAGCTCAGCACTTTAGTGAGGTCACCCGTAAAACAATGGGTTCTATAGTCATGGTGCAGATGAAGATTGTATGTGGGACTCTTGCTTGTGACATATTCAAAACAGCAAAACAAAGCCTCAAACCTGTCAGAGGTGGGAAGCATTTGATTTGACTGGCAATACAGTTTGGTGGAAAGAGAACTGGTCTAATATCGTTTGTTATGGTGAAATAATAACAATGTATTGTTGCGTAAAGAAATGCATAATGAATAATAGGTTACTTGGACTTTTTATTGTTAATACTTGCTGATTGATCTTTTAATAATGCTATCATTATCGCTCTGGGAACACACATCTACACCATATTCGATACACATTGTAAGGTGACTAAGTTCCCTTACTTTTAAAGCCCTCCAGTTTCTCAGGGAGGTCCTCTTCGTCTCTGTATTTCTGGTCTTCCATATATTCCTAGACAGGAAATGCAAGATAGTGGAAAAATGTGAAGAATGTTAAAAACTGTCCTCTGCAAACCGTTGACTTTCTGATCAATATGAAATGTCTGCAGCAGTGTGAGATGACTCACTTAAAACTATTTTTACGGTAAAACCCTACAGGATTAGAATAAAATAATAATTCCCTTCTGCAAAGTTTTTTTTGGTTTAAACCTGTCTCGGTTCCCTGTGCTCTAGTTATGAATCTGGCATATATAACGAATTAGTGCTTGTTTTTCACAAAGAGGGGCGGCCCAGCAGAAAAGAAAAAAGCCTGTGGTGGAATGGTCGTCTAATGAAATTATAATGGAGCAATCTGTCAAGCGGGAATCTCATAGCTTTAAGCCCCAGGGGTAAGGCAAGGGGGGGGGGGGGGAGAGAAACAGCGCTGGAGAGGGAAGAGATTGGACATTCCCATGAACTGTCCAGACCACACTGGTCTCCAGAATCTCTTGCACTTCTAGCGCTAACAGAGCTGGACAGATGTGCTGCCGCTGAACCTGATCATAGGTTACACCATCCAGCGGGGGCAAACTTCCCCTTCCTTTGTTCTGTCAATGCCTGTGAAGGAATGCCGACAACACTCACAATGCAATCAATACAAATTAATAGGGGTCTGGTTTCCGCTCCAGTAAGGGCACAGCGCTGGTCACGACCCCATATTACCCATTTAACCTCAGAGTGACGGTGACGGCCAGTACTAGTAATGGGGATTTGAGCAGAATTAGTTTCTATTTGGGAACTACTGCACGTTTAGCGGGGCTGTATTGCAGTGTTGAGACAAAGAGGTTTGTCAGACCGCCCCCAAGACACCTGTTTCCCCTCTAAACAAAAGTGGATAACGGACTGGGTAATCAGGGACGAGGCGACGAGGGAGGGTCTGATCACGGCTTCACTTGGCCGGTAGTGAGAGCGGGAACAAGAATAGTAATAAGTCTTGTCGTCAAGCAAGATGTGTGCTTATCCCTTCTAGTGGACACAGTAGAGTTGTGTGGGGCTGTTAGATTAACACACATACGTGACGCACTTAACTTATAATTATAACATTAATATAAACGCAGACTAAGAAGGTAGACAGCTATGAAGATAAAACCAGTGTCCTCTGACCATGGCCGTCTCACGTCCATCGCCAAGGCCACCCTGAGCTGTGTGTACGATCCCTGGATCCCGCTATAAACGTCACACATCCATTCACAAATCCTCACCTTGTTAATCTCGTCCAGTTTTTCCCTTTGCTGTGCCTTTAGTGCTCCGAAGGCCTTTCCACCTGCGAACAATTAACTACATTTATTTTAACAGCACAATGTGTGTGTGTGTGTGTGTGTGTGTGTGTGTGTGTGTGTGTGTGTGTGTGTGTGTGTGTGTGTGTGTGTGTGTGTGTGTGTGTGTGTGTGTGTGCGTGCGTATGTGTGTGATCGGAATTTCAACGTGGCCTATGGATGCTCTATTGTCAAGTGCAGACGAGCAGTACCGGCTCCAGCTAGCCAGAGTCCCCGCAGCATGAGAGCCTGGGTTCTGTTCAAACAGACGACGACAACAAACTGACGCATGCACCGTTATAACGGGTCTTACCCTGAGCGCCCATGTTAGAAGGCATCGCGGAATCGGTTCGTGCGTTGATTGATATCCAGCGATGAACAGAGAGTTCCGTGGAGGCGGTGTGTCGGTCTACTCTAGACGGCGGAAGCGCTGCGTGCAGAGAGAGAGAGAGGGCCGGAGTAGAGCAGCCACTGGTCTGTGGTCTCTCTTCTACTCACGCAGCCCAGCCTGCTGAGTGATGATGTGCTTCTTGTTCTACCGTGGAATGTGTCTGGCTCTCGCCCACCATCTAGTGGTGGGTTTATGCAAGTGCGCACAAATAACAGGCTTGCAATCCCCCCGTCTTTACTCAAACACAGTCAAGAGGTTTAAAATGTGTTTTTCTGATATGTGTGTAAGACAGTTACAAATAAAATCGATTTTCCCCCTATTGAAAACATATCAAGCTAAAAGAATTTCTGAAAAATCGTAAGAATCTATTCTCTATCTGGTTAAATAACTTTAAATATGTTTTAGTATAGGACTACAGAAATAGATTTGTAAAAATGCACGAGACAAATAAGACAGGCAAAATGCAATTGAAACCCTATATCCTACTTACATTTACATTTTGAATAGCACATATTATATATATATACTATACAAAAGCATATATTATGTAGGAAATTGACATTAGAATAGCAGTTTCATATTATATATATATACTATACAAAAGCATATATTATGTAGGAAATTGAAAAATAAAAACGTTTCAAATGATGTAGAAATTAAAAAGAAATCTTTCAAAACAACTATTATACACAATATCCTACACGTATTACATATTGAGGCGTCTAAACGCTAAAATCAAACAGGCCCTTTAAGGTTTAGACCGTTATAATTATGGCAAATCTAATTAATGTAAAAGATAAGTTAGAATAGCAATAGGACAAGCTCACAATGATTCTAACAGGACAAATGGCTCCCCCATGTGGTGTTATTCTGTGATGGCATAATACCAAAACCTAAATATATCATCAATACAATACACTGACTCTAATGTTTTTAATCATTGCTCATGGCTTGTGGATGCTTATTACTGGGCACCAGAAGTAATGTCCAGAAAAAAAATTCCATTCATAATGATTACTGGATGCTGGGCAACATATATGTTTAACAATCAAAGTGACAATACCGAGATACATATTTTAACAAGTTTTTATTTTAAACTAAATTCATCAGACAGTATATGCATATGTAATTGTCGTAATGTAATTTAGATCTTCAATACGGTCATTTAGTTTTCATTGATTTAATTGCTGAAGGTGAGGTTATTTATATGCATAGCCTACTTATCTATTATGTATTAGACATTGTATTAATCTGAAAACATATCCGAGGCTTCTAAATGTAAATGTTTTCTTCTAAATATATTTTAATTAAGGAATTTACAACAATTAATTGACAGAGACAAGGTTATCTTTCCGCCATCTTGTGGGCACGCAATAACATAGCACCCACTTTCATTGATTTATATCCACTATTTCTCCAGTTAATTAGGCCTTTGGATAAATCAAAGTCAAATGTGCCGTTAAATAAGCCCTCATCACTTGAGATCCCTTGTTAACTTTATAAAAAAACATTAAAAATGACTCACAAATTATTCTAACTGCCCAATAAAAACTATGCAGACACCAAGCTAATATCTTGATTTTGTTCAAATGAAAAGGTTGTAAAAATACTAGTCCTCATAATTAAAACAAGTCATCGTTAAAAGTGATTAATCGTCATTTTATCCTCACAGTGCCAAAGTGGCTCCAGAGGCAACATAATTGGCCTTTTATAGAAGGCACACACATCTTTATACAAATGGGATGAGATAGGTGAACTGCATCTCCAGACACTCTGCTGCTCACTGCACGCAGTAGACCAGACACCAGTTTATTGAATCAATTCAAACCAAGCCAAGTCTGTCCTTATAGCCTTCCTATATTTTTTAGTTATTTTGAAATTATAGCTATGGTCAGAGTGTTCCATGAAATAATATTGTAGATTAAAGGTGTTCAAACCATTGTTGAACAGTGCTTGATAGCTGATTGTAATATGATAATTATTTTTTATATTATTCCACTGTGATGTCCACAATATTGTCACAATCACTAGTTTAAATAGAATGACTAAATATAATTAACCTAAACTTCAAGAGCAGGATAATGACCTGATCTGGATTTTTTTTACGTTAATTTATAATATATGTAAGATTAATAATCCTAAAATTACAAAAAACAACACTTTTTTAAAAAATTCTGTGGAGATGGCAATAATGACAATTCTCCTAAATGTATTGCGTCAGTCCTTTATTGAGACAGACATGCAGATTAATGAATGGATGGCTTGAAAATGAGGTTGCACCATGAAGCTTTTAAATATTTGTTTTAATGTTCTATTTGACAGCATGAAAAAAAGACCAAATATACAGAAAAAAAGGTCAATTTTAATCATACATATATTTTCAGACATCTCTTAATAGAGCTTACGTTCCCTCTTCTCCTCTCCCTGCTGCCCATACAACACCAACATATTAACAACATACTGTTGACTATTGCATACTATTTTCTGGGATATTATGGACTATGGATATGACTATGGACGGTGTTAAAACATTTTTTTTGTTGAGATAGCTGTATCGCTGAGATGTAGCTAAGGCATTCATATAAAAATAAAAATGCAATTCATTCATTGAATCATCTCTCTGATTCCAACTATTCTCTGCACACTGGCATTTACCTTAGTTACTCTCATTTTGATTGGGTACTTGTAACTTGTAAGTTGCTTTAGTAATAGCGTAGATTAAATGGCTGAATGTATCATTCCTACAGAAGATAATTATATGTGTTGTGCATCTGAATGAGGCTCTGTCAGAGCAGTTCATCATCAGAGAGAGAGAGAGAGAGAGAGAGAGAGAGAGAGAGAGAGAGAGAAGAGAGGAGAGAGAGAGAGAGAGAGAGAGAGAGAGGAGAGAGAGAGAGAGAGAGAGAGAGAGAGAGAGAGAGAGAGAGAGAGAGAGAGAGAGAGAGAGAGGAATGCTAAAGAAGTTGTGTGCTGACCTGGACGGCCAGCAGGGGGCCATGGGAGGAATGTACTAATGAAAGCAGGGCGATAGAGAAAGGAGCTGCAGTGTAATTGAACGTGTCAGTGCAGAGAGGCACTCCAACACACCTGTAAGCTCCCCACAGATGAAAGAGGCCTCTCAAGTTGGCCTGTAATTACAGAAGGTTTAATTAAAGTTATTATGTTGTTCAATTTGAATAAAATGGGGAACTAAGGTGGAATGAAGAGGTAGAGTTGAGTGTATGCCATTGTTTGGGAGTGTGTGTCTGTGTGATTGTGTGTAAGAGAGATAGAAAACTGTGTGTGTGTTTGAGAAAGAATAGCGTGTGTGTGTTTGTGTGTTTGTGAAAAAGGATTGTGTGCGTGTGTGTGGTGTGGTGGGGTGGTTTGTGAGAAAGGCTTTTGTGTGTGTTTTTGTATTTGTGTGTCTCTTGATTGCACATGTGCAAATATAAGGAGTATGTGGGAAAAAAGACATGCGAGGTCAACACAACAAAGACAACCCACAAACAAAAACTGAACGGGAAGGAACACAATTATCATTTTGTCCAGCAACCCTTCCCAACATTCAAAATTAATTTTGTGGTTGGGACAAGGGTGCTGATGGTCGGGGTTTGGCCACCACCACCACCACCACCACCCATGTCCCAACAACCACCACCACCACCCACCACACCACCACCACCACCACCACCACCACCACCACCACCACCACCACCACCACCACACCACCCCCAGCCACACCCCACAACCATCACACCCATTTCCCTCTCGCCCCCCATGCTCCACCCCACCCAAGACCCCCACCACCACCACCACTGCCACCACCACGCCCATGACCAACCCCCATCGCCCACCACCCACCCTCCTCTACATATCCCCCTAGCCGGCCCCCGTGGGCTGGGGGCAGGACTTGGGCAGGTTGAGGGTAATGTCCTTGAGGCTGTCCCTCTCCTGGCTGATCTCCTGGAGGTCGGCCTCGATGGAGGCCAGGCGGCCCTGCTGCTCCTGCGCGGCCGAGTGCAGCCTCTGGATCTTCCCGCCCAGCGCGGGGCTCTCCACGCTGCCCCTCAGCATGCGCAGCCGCAGGGCCGTCTCGTTCAGGATCCGGTCGAAGTGCTCCAGCTTCACCTGGCCGTCTGGAGCCGGTCCGGACAGCGGAGGGAAAGCAGGGTTACCGTGGTGACCCCGCAGACACCACGCAGGGTTACCGTGGTGACCCCATAGACACCACGCAGGGTTTCCGTGGTGACCCCGCAGACAGCACGCAGGGTAACCGCGGTGACCCCGCAGACAGCACGCAGGGTTACCGTGGTGACCCCGTAGACACCACACAGGGTTACCACGGTGACCCCGCAGACAGCACGCAGGGTTACCGTGGTGACCCCGTAGACAGCACACAGGGTTACCGCGGTGACCCCGCAGACAGCATGAAAGGTTACCATGGTGACTCCATAGAAGGCATGGAGGGATCCATAGGGACCCCATAAACAGGGTAACATGTTGCTTTGGGTTTGCTTGAAAAGGGAACATTATCATGACAAACTACTTGTAAAGTTGATCAGATGCAATCAAAAATCGATCCACTTATGGGAGTCTACCTCATCGTATTTGAAGAACAGATAAATTCTAGCCAAGTTGGTACAGGACACCAGGGAATTGATATATATTTGTATTTAAAAGGCAACATTTAGATGGCCTTTTAAGATTTTCGTGAATATTGTTTTGGAATACAGATTGTGTTTGCATGTGTGTGTGTGTGTGTGTGTGTGTGTGTGTGTGTGTGTGTGTGTGTGTGTGTGTGTGTGTGTGTGTGTGTGTGTGTGTGTGTGTGTGTGTGTGTGTGTGTGTGTGTGTGTGTGTGTGTGTGTGTGTGTGTGTGTGTGTGTGTGTGTGTGTGTGTGTGTGTGCGCGTGCATTGGGACTCTAATCAGCAGAGAGGTGAATAATAGCAGAACAGTGTGCGTCTGACAAACAGAGATAAGAGTGCCCTGTCGCAATAGATCTGCATGTTACTGCGAGAAACTGACGGAGAAAGTGCGGATCTACTTTTCTCATGGAAACAGTGCATTAAATCTCCCACCGTGATCACTATGTTGATGTGATTGCTATGCTGAAGTGAGCACAATCCAGGCATGCAGACGGAAAAATTCACAGAAAGAAAAGAACTGGATGGATGGGAGGTCGGATGGATGCTGCATTTCATCTCACCATTTATCTTATTATTTGGCTCACTAACTTTTAATTTCCTGCTCTATGATAAAAAAAAATTCTCTATTAAAATATAATAACAAAACCGTCAACCTATTTCTCTAATCTGTCTGTAAATTGTTATTAAGCGACATCAAACAACAATTACACATGCACGTTAACAAGATGATTGATTGCTGGGCTGAGACGTACCAATTTTACTGACGAGCTCCGTCAGGGTGGAGGCGTAGAGCTCCAGCTGGAGCTTGGCTGCTTCCATGTCCTCCTTCACCACGTTCAGGTTCATCTGCTAAATCAAAACAAGAGGAACAATCAGTATATTATAATCCTCTTGCCGTCATCCAGCAGCCTTTATTAACATGGTGTGGGGGCGTTGCTCGTGGGACCCTTGATTAGAAGACAGGTAAGTGAGCAGGGGTCTCATTTATAAAACTGTGCGTGGGATCGTTACTAAAAGTGTACGTACGCCTAAAAGCCAAGTTTTGCATGCGGCAAAAAAATATTCAGACTTATAAAACCCTGCGTACGCACACCTCTAAGCAATCCTTGCTTTATAAATCACAGAGTGCCTACAAGTGTGAGTGCCTACAACTGAATCAGCTTCACGTTCCGCCCTGTACACGCACCTTTTTAACCATAAATGGTCAATGCATACAACCTCATGAATGTGATCTGCATATAAAACAGACTCAGATGCAACTATTATGTCTTGTCGGAAACAATGGCAGAAGGACTGAGAAAAGCAAAAAAGCGAAATTTCTCGGAGGTTGAAGTGGAGACACGTGTGGGTGAGGTGGAGGCCCGAAAAGTAGTTTTGTCCGGCGGTCACGGGATTGGGATCACTAACAACAAAAAGCAGAATGAGTGGCAACATGTTGCTGCCGCAGTGAACTCTGTCAGTGGCACGGAGCGCACAGTCCCAGGATTAAAAAAGAAGTGGTCTGACATCAAGGTACATATTTGTATGTACCAATAAATCGTTATGGTCCCTGAAGACCCTGTTCCTCCAAATCCTGCCATTTGCACGGTCCTCCAGCAGTGCTATGGTGCAGCATTACGCACAGGGCTCACCGCTGTATTTATAGGGTTACGGTAATAAGACTGACCGAGAACACCTTGGATAATCAGTTTGTAATCACCCACGTAAAATGTTTTTGAACATAACCCCTTTTTAATGCCTGATTTGTCATGAAAAGTGTCAAGAGGAACGGACAATAATAAAACGATTGTGATGAGGAGTATGTGGCTTGGTTTTCCACACTTGGGATTTAATTGACATTTGATTATGTGTTTACAGTGTCACATAAAAATATTATGATATTGACACATGTTGGACAGATGCTTTATTCCATGCAGTCGCGCCTTCAGTGGACAGTATGGAGTGACGGGATTAAATATAGAGAATTTTTTTTCATTTCTTTTCTAAGGAGATATTTCTGGAGTTATAACTGAGAAATAACGCAGTTGACTCTGATCACTGTCTCTCGCAGATGATTCTGATTACATAGATTTAACACATTATAGCCTACGGGTTGAAATTAAACTTATGAAGGGCGATGATAAAACATAATCGTTCTTCTCACTCTACAATTCTTCTGTCTGACTTCAGTTCACCACCACAACGTCTGTGATGCCAATTCTCCTTTTCCTCCAAACCATGCGTGCGACATGGGTCAGAGTTTGCTTAAGGCTGCGCACGTTCTCCCGTCAGTTAGTTTTTTATAGATCACGACCTTGGCCTGGAAAGTCACGTACGCCAATTTCAGCTCCGTTTTTTGCATACGCAACGGTTATAAATGAGACCCCAGGTGTTTTCGCAAACTGATTGGCTAAGGAGAGTCAGGCCATCTTGTCTCCCCCCCTTACACAGGGCCCAACAGGTAATAAATAAGATTATGATACGGTTTACATGGATATTTACTGCTTTGTCACACGTGCATATTTATACATCTTTGTTTTTATTTTTTTATGTTTTTATCCTTACCTACTGTGAGTTCCTTTTTTTTTACTATAATTTGCAAATATTCTTTTCAACATTTACTTGAAGATAGGTCATATTTTTTATGAACTGAAGTGTGCTGCTCTTAGGCCTCGATTGATTTGAAATACCCCTGTTTCCATTCACCCATCATGATCCTGATCCACCTTGCCATCATTCATCTACTCATCCATCTATTCTTCAGTTTTCTCATCCATCCATCATCCATCCATCGACCCACCAACCCATCCCCCCCCATCCTGGTACCTCTGAGGTGAGCTGGGTGCTGGCGATGGCTGAGCTGTTCTCCAGCTGGGCCAGCTCCTGAATGGTGGCCTTTACCTGGGTCCCAAGGTGCCTGGAGGCACTCCGGGTCTGCTTGGCCTGGACCACGTTGTCTTTGGCCTCCTGCTCCGAGTGAAAATGAGGAGAAAGATATTTCAAACCTGAAAGCTGCACTATGTACATTTTCCCATTAGCAGCCTCTAGTGGCTGAAGTCGTATTTAAGGTTATAGGCCTACCCATATAGCCTAGTGGCTTAAGTCGTAGCTAGTTATAGGTATATAACCTCTAGTGGCTTGAGTCGTTGCTACAGTTATAGCTATTTAGTAAAATTCAATTAGTGGGCTATCACTAATGCTGCGTTTTGATTGGCTGAGCTATAGTAGGCTATAAGTTATAGCCTACTAGTAGCGAAAACGCTGGCTTTGTAAACAAAAACAATGGCGGCTGCTTCGCGTTTTGATGAAGTTTCTGACGATTCTATAAGCTCATTATTAGATAAATTAGTTCCAAATGCAACAAAACCAATATTAAATTATTTTCTGGATATGTTTTCTTGTTTTTACTGCCCTACTAGAGTTGAATTTTACTAAAACAATTATCCCTCGAGCCTCTAGTAGCTTGAGTCGTAGCTACAGTTATAGCTATATAACCTAGTGGCTTGAGTCGTATGCTACATTTAGCTATATCATGTTGAGACATCAGTAAATTAAGTCTGAAAGACTTTCCTCCCAGAGTGTGTTGGTGTTGTGTGTATGCGTCTGGTTTACATAGAAAACTTAATTGAATGGATTGACTTGTGGATTTGCAAGTTTTATTCTTGACAAACTTTCTAGTTAAAAAAATACATGAACCTGGGGAATGGATAACTTTTTACTGATGCATTCACTTATGTTTCAAAATTAGATTTTCTCAACTCTTTATTTCCCTTCACAGAACAAAATTGATTCAGAGAGTGAAAGAAGGAATAATCATTATCTTGATTGAGTTGTGGTTGGATGGCTGTTGGCCTTATATAGTTTTGGACCCATGCCTAAAAATAGGCTACATTTAAACAAAAGCGATGGCTCCAATGAAAAATAAGTTTAGCACAGAGATACAAACACACATCCTCACTTGGAGCATACGTAGAACGATAGAAAATATACTTTTTTACAAGTGGCCATGTAATACGTGTTTAGAAATACATGTTTTGCCCCATGTCATACGTTTTAGGGAAATTTTGTCCATTTGGCAAATTAAGCAGTGAGAAATTCAAATCTCTTATATTGAATCTAACTTATGTTTATATTTAAAACAATGATCCTATCTTTAAGAGGCGACATTCCCGAGCCCCCGTTGACCTCTGACCCTGAGACGTACGTTTGCAACGGCCGTGGCCATCTCCAGGGCCTCATGGGCGGTGGCGTTGGAGAGACGCGTGTTTCCCAACGCCGGGTTGAGCATCTTCTCCACCTGCTTCACCTTCTTCCTGACGTCAGCCAGGACCTTCTCCTCCAGTGGCCTCTCCTTCTTCACGGCCAGCCGCGTCTGGGCCTGTAGGCGGGGCCAGTCCCTCTCCATGGCTAATGGGTCACGTGGATCAAATGAACCTCTAGGTTACAGGTGAGGGCGGCGGGGCTCCTAGCTCCAGCCCTGTATTCTTTCCTGATATCTGTTGAATTTGATTTCAATTCTAATTTGTGAAAGTGTATTTTTGAAGAGTGTGCGCAGACCCTTTTCACAGAGGTGTCATCGTGGGGCTAACCAAACAAAACACATAACAGTTACTATGGGTGTGATGCTTTTATGTACCAGAGGCACATGGTAGAGGGTCAATGTATGCTATCTTCACTGGTTTAGTCCACTAGCTCTGCCCTGGTACATCAAAGGAGAAGAGCCATGATTGGTGTTATGACACCTGTGCGAGTCCTACCAGGATACCTGGGTGATAAGAGTCCATTGTTGGAATGCTTGGTATGTTACTGACAGCAGAGATCATTACTGTCTGAGAGTGTGTGCCGTTCAATGTTAGGTCAGTGGATATGCTTTGAGATATTTATGAGGGATTTGTGAAATATCTCCCAAGAAAAACCTTTTTGACTTCTTGGTAAATTACTTTTCTAAACTCTATAACTCATAGACAGGCCAAAAGAAAACTTTAGACTTAAACTATCCAGGAACAATTCAAATCTGACTGCATTGAAAGAAGATCTATTTTTTGAGTGACTTATTGCTGCGTTTAATGCGCACGAGGCGAAAAGCCAGCAAAACAATTGATGCCGGGATTACAAATAATCGCTCAGGCAAGCAATGTGATTTTAGCTTCCATTTTTTAATTCTTCCCCTACGTTTATATATTATTTGAATAATTCAGCTCCGTGACTGAATAATGTGAATAATGTATGAAATAGGGGAGTAAAGGAGAGGGGAACTGCAAAGAAGACTTACTTTCCATCTCTTTGTGGAGCGTAATGACTTGAGATTCCATCTCTTTCGCTGACACAACGGATGTCAAAGCAATGACCTTCGCCCCTTCAATGCGAGCCTTTTTCTTTAAAAACAACACACAGGATGAATGATAAAAAGACTAGGTGAAGAAGGTCATAAATACTTCAGAAAATCTGAACAAATCAGCCAAAATTATTATTATCATTTCAGGGTTGAATTCCATTAGAATGTGTACCGTGCCCAATCCGAGAATCATCAACCCTACACACATTCCAACCAATAACAACCACATATTATAGGCTGTGTTAACAACGAGAAAAACACTGAAGTAAATTACAATTATATTAAATACTGAGCATTACACTATCCAGGCCTAGGTAAGATCTTTGCCAATTCAGATAGACCATTCCTGGCACCACCTGACGGATCAGGGTATCTGTCCCCTGATTGGTTTAGGGAATCCATTACCTGTCAATAACAGCTAAGTTTCTCCTCATTTGAGGAGAAACGTAGGGAGGGAGAGGAGGGAGCGTAGATGGAGATTATGCTTTTCATGAGGCTTTTTGGTGAACACTTACACTTATCTTATTATGTGACTGTGACTCAAAACACTAAAGCCCTGTGAAACAAAACCAATCAATGAAGCCTATCCAGTGGTCAGGGCAGTGGACTCACATCTTGGATTTCTTCCAGGAAGTCCTTCTCCAGGTTCCGGATGGAGGCCTGGATCACAGGTTCCATCTCCGCCCGGATGGTGTTGACCAGCTCCTCTTTGGTCTGCACGTGGAGGGCCAGCTCAGCGGTCCGGTTCAACAGCCCCTAAAGACGGTGCACACAGACAGGAACAGTCCGCGCTGACAGCTTGTCTCTACTGAACGCCATTCAAATGGTCCTCCCCTCTAGTTGTTGATTCCTTATGATAGGGGTCCCTGCAGGGGTTATGCTGCCATCCACCTGTGGGGGTACTTGTGGGGTTACAGACCATGACTGTGATGTTCAGTACAATGAGAATACATTATACATTCATCATTACCATGTCCAAAATGCTGTGAGAAATGTATTATTCACAATACAGTATTCCCTACATTGTTTCCAAACATATAACCAACTAACAAAATCAGACAAGGCATGTACACACACATTTTTAATGTATTGTTTGTTTGCATATAAATGTCTATTGTGAATATCCCATGACCCACTTTGTCCATTCCTGCAACCCAAATATGGGCCGCGAGTCCGCGACCCACAGTTTGAAATTACAGCTTTATAACATTGTCCATTAGTTCATTCAGCCTTTTTTTTTTTTCTCAATAAACATTGGAAACTCAATATGGTACAAACCGTGTCTGGAATAGTTTAATTAATGAATCCATAGGGAAATTACCATACACTCAACCTTACACAATTAATGTATCCTTGTACCTGAATCTATTTATGTTTTAATTCATATTTTAATTCATATTCATATCCATAAGTCATTACAGAATATTTGCAGTGTAGCCAGTTTCCTATGTATCTGTTCAATACTAAGATGTATTAATTAATATTTTAATTAATCTATAATTGATTATAGGACCTGTGCTTCGCTCGGTTCCAGAGGACTCGGCCCTGCACAGAAGGAAACCCATCAGAGTTGTTTACATGGCGCCGCAGACTGCAACACTGACCTCTGCTGAGTGGTTGGTGGTCTGGTCGGTCCCAGGGTCGGCCAGCGCCATCTGACGTATGGATGAGGTTATATTACCCAGGGCAATGTGGAGTGCGAGTGACCCCTCCCCCAGAGCCAGCTGATTGGCTACTGTCTGGTTGGCTGTGGCTGTGAGGTTCCTCTTGAGTTCCTGCATAGCAGAGAGTCTGGGAGGAGGGACAGGGAGGGGCGCCAAGGTAGATTCAATTGTCGGAGGAGGTTATGAACGCATGCAATATGAATACAGAATGTTGTAATATACATATATGTAGGCACACAAAGGCAGAGATGCAGGCACACACAAACGCACGCACGCACAATCACAGAGATGCGCACACGCGAGCAGGCCCACTGAGACTAACGTCCACATTGTTTTACAACTACCGAATATTTCGTCACATTCGTAAGGTCAGCTTAACAAAGTAGAGCGATAGGACGCAGTACTGTTACAATGAGTAGTACTGCACTCATCGCCTGGGTATGCATTCTTTCTTTCTTTCGTTCTTTCTGCATTTATATTTTCTGTACATATATATTATATATACATAAATATATACAGTATATAGTACTTGCATTGATAGGTATTACATAAAAAAGGCTATAAAACTACACATGTCCTTACAAACAAACACCAACACACACACTCACACAGACACACACACCCCCCCACACACACAGACGCAGACGGACGCACAGACACACACAGACACACACAGACACACACTATCAAAAGCAAAGCCATGTGCAGCGCTGCATGAAAGCTTAAGAGAATTCTCTTCAAGTGAGATGACTAGGACATGGTGTGTTTGTGTGTGTGTGTGTTTGACTGTGTATATCTGTGTGTGTGTGTCTGCGTGTGTGTATATCTGTGTGTGTGTGTGTGTGTATGTCTGTGTGTGTGTCTGTGTGTGTGTGTGTGTGGCTGTGTATCTGTGTGTGTGTGTGTGTTTGTCTGTCTGTGTGTCTGTTTGTGTGTGTGTGGTGTGTGTGTGTTTGTCTGTCTGTGTGTCTGTTTGTGTGTGTGTGTTGCGTGTGTGTGTGGCTGTGTGTGTGCATGTGTGTGTGTGTTTGTGTGTGTGTGTGTGTGTGTGTGTGTGTGTGTGTGTGTGGGGGGGGGTAATCACTGCTGAGTGCCTCTCCTTCCTGGGGGGGGCCACTGGGGGGCTGTTTTCCTCCATCATTCCGTCTAGCGTTCAGGATAATCCTCAGACCAATCTCACGCTACAACATTCAACCAGCAAGCCCATGGAAACCAATAAGCTGATACAGCGAGGGGAAGCTGTCAGCCCCGTTGTGGCTAAACGTCTTACTCCGTTCAACCGCACTGTGCTGTCAATGGCTGCGTTAAAGTGGAGGAGCGTGTTCCATTAATACAGCGATAGCTCTTTTTTTTCCTCACTTAACTGGTCTTTGTGTGTGTGTTTTGTTGGTATGTGTGTGTGTTTGTGTGTTTGTGTGTGTGTGTGTGTGTGTGTGTGTGTGTGTGTGTGTGTGTGTGTGTGTGTGTGTGTGTGTGTGTGCATTTGTTTGTGTGCATGTGGCAAT
This sequence comes from Melanogrammus aeglefinus, assembly GCA_900291075.1. NCBI lineage: Eukaryota > Metazoa > Chordata > Actinopteri > Gadiformes > Gadidae > Melanogrammus > Melanogrammus aeglefinus. The sequence continues at coordinate 70,904 of OLKM01000305.1, read as the reverse complement.
CTGTGTTTGTGTGTGTGTGGTTTGTGTGTGTCTCGAAATCTGTGTGTGAGTGTGTGTGTGTGTGTGTGTGTGTGTTTGTGTGTGTGTGGTTGTGGTGCATGCGGTTACCCTTGTCTTATTGTTAAGTGTCTTTGAGTGTCTAGAAAAGCACTTTAGGAATACAATGCATTATTATTAACTGTGTGTGCACGCTTGTATGGCACGAGTGTGTGTGTGTGTGTGTGCGCGTTTCTTTGTCTGCACAAGTGCGTGTGTGTGCTCAAGTTTGTTTGTGTGTGCGTGTGCTTGTGTATGTCGTTTCCGACTCACCGCTCCTCCAGCCCTCTGATGAAGTCGTGTGTGGAGGTGTCCTGCAGAAGGTCCAGCAGCATCACGAAGGTCTGGTTGGAGGTCCTCAAAGCGTCGCGGGCTACGCCCTCGATGCGGTCGGCCATGCCCTCGTGACTGCAGAGCGCAGCACACAGCGACGAGAGAGGAGAGAACTATGTTACCATGCTGAGCAGACAGAGGACATGTTATTATTGTGTGGGGGGTGGGGGGGGGGAAATGACCCCCTGGCCAGTGCTTGGATCCCCTGATCCTCTGGTCTAGAACCCTCGACCAACGAACAGATAATGGAGACAAATCAAATCACTTAGTGCCCAAGCACTAAGGCAGCACAGTCACAGGCAGAAGAGAATGCAGAAAGCGTTGTGGAGGTCAACTTCACAGAGATTACCCAGTGGCCTCTGCTCATAATTGGCCACTTACTGCCCGTCGGCCAGACTTACCTTTTCATTAGGGCCTGTGAGTCATTGACCATGATGTTCCATTTGTTCGGTCCTGTCGCCAGCTCGAAGGGAATTATCTTCGAAAAAAGGTTCCAGGGAAAAAGTTAACAAAGCAAAAATGATGTGCGTGCTGTTATTTGAAGACTTTAAATAAGGCTAAGGTGTGTTTAAAATATGTTCCACATATTTTTCGCAAGAGTCAGTCTGACGAAGCAGACGGTGAAATGTTCACAAATAAGATATTGAATCTGTCTTCTGCCTCTGTATCCAAAGACATCATAAAGGAGCATGAGTTAAAGGGATCAAATTGAGCGTATAAAGCCATGTCAAGTAAACGTTTGTCAGAGTGTCCTTCCTCTAACAAGTTTTCAGGAAAAATGTTCGGGCCTTTCAGGGCCGCCGCATGATGGAGACATGACTAATGCCTTTTCTCAAGTTTCATAACTTCTAATCCTTGCACCAAAACATTAAACATGAATACAGAGAGACAACTGCTTTTGGCCCTCAGAGGTATTGTTCTGGGGGCCAAAGACTAGAATCTCAGTATTTTCAACAATGTTGACAGGATGAAGTGAGTAACTAAATGGACTTAATTTATGTTGGGCTGGTCTAACCAGTGTCCACTCAAAGCACAAAAATGCTGCCTAACATTCAACCATTCATAAACACATTCACACACTGAGGGCGGAGTCAACCACACAGAGCGACAGCCGGCTCGCCAGGAGTAGTCAGGGTGAGGTGTCTTGCTCAGGGACACCTCTGCACTCAGTTGGGAAGAGCTGGGGATCGAACTAGCAACCTTCAGGTTACCAGTCAACCTGCTCTTCCTCCTGAGCCCCTGAGTGTGTGAATCAGCGACACACAGCTACACGTAGCTTCATCAAACTACACATAGTTTGATGAAGCCTACAGTAGACAATTTTCTTTTATAATCATAGAGGTTTACATCAGGTCGGCTCATTAAGTCAAGCTTTCCATCCATGGATAACCGCTGTATGGATATTCAAGGAAACTTTCCATAAATATCAGTCTATTCAAGTCACCTCTGCTAGGCTACAGCTAACAACATGGAGGGACGGTATGGGACCAAGCTAAACTACAGCTTACAAAACGTAGAGATGTTAGGGGACCATGCTAATCTGCAGCTATCAATAGTAGGGGTGGAATGGGACCATGCTACAGCTAACAACATAGGGGCGGTATGGGACCTTGCTAAACTACAGCTAACAGCATGTAGGGATGGTTTGGGACCAAATAACCCAGGACTCTGAGCAAGATTGAGGAAGAATAGAGCATAATTTGAGAGAGAAATACACTCGATGCATGTGATGTCATGGGCAGATTTAGATGTTTACTCCACCGAGTAATATTGAAGTTGAGAAAAATGCAAATAAAAACATGCAAACGTGTACCATCCGTGCTCTTTTTATTCATTTGGAATTACATCGCTGTTGCTCCAGGCTGAGCAGAGATAAGCGAGTGTTGTATCAGAGCACACACACACACACACACACACACACACACACACACACACACACACACACACACACACACACACACACACACACACACACACCCACCACACACACACACACACACACACACACACACATCACACAGACACACACACGCACACACATACACACACACACCACACACATCACACACACACACACACACACACAACACACACACACACACACACATATAGTTTGGCACATGCACACAATAAGACACACATACATGCATACATACACAGGCCTGGACACACGTGCACACAAATACTTACATGCGCATAGATGCATGCACAGACACATAGACACATGCACACACACACACACACACACACACACACACACACACACACACACACACACACACACACACACACACACACACACACACACACACACACACACACACACACACACACACACACACACACACACACACACACACACACACACACACACACACACACACACACACCACACACACACACACAGCTCTCCTAAGTCCCCTTAACCAAACAAGATGGCAGCACTATGCATAACTGCCCACAGCTCTTCAGACGGTGGAAGCTAAAGCAGGGAAAGCAGAACAAATTGTTCATTCCTTGTGTCCGTGAGACATAAGGAATCGCGGCTGCTTCAGAGGTAGAGGCTTCCCGGGGAAGAGGCCAAGACGCACACAGCTGCATCGCTGCTTCTGTCCATTTGTGCGTTCTACAGTGATACATATTCATGAACACACATCACATCCCTATCTGGAAACTGACATAATAAGGACGAGGAAAAAAACCGACCGGTTATGGTATAGTCCCTGCTATTCTTTTCTATAATGCCTCAATGTTTTGTTGTTTTCCAATTCCTACTATATCTTTGTATAGAGAAGTCACTGCTCCATACTGAGCTTCATGGAGAAGCCATTTCCATTTTGATAAAGTAATGCTGACGCTAATTTCCCTCCTTGTCTTAGCAGGGACAGAAATAGATTCCCTGTGATCCACGGCACGTTCGCATGCCTTCACGAGTAACACTCAGTTCAGCAATTTGAAGAAGACATTCGTCGAAGGAATACTAATTGGTATTCTGCTAATTGCACATTTATAACATACCCAGCTGCAAAAAAAATGGATTATTTTTCCCAATATCATCAGAATATTTTATGGTATCGAGTAAATGTATAAATTTGAAAGGTAAAGCTTTTTCCCACTGCTGATCTCGGCGTATTAATCTTGGGGACGCAAAATGATTGAAAGTTTCACATGTGAAAGTGGTTTCAGCAGGTTATGGTACGAGCTAGATGCCGCCCACCCACTATGAAGCCTTTTTATTCACAACACAAATCAATGGCTTGTGCTTTCATAGTGTGTGCTCATCCCACAGTCAGGAGTCTGTGTCTGTCTGTATGGGTGTCTTTCTGTCCTCAACTGATCCACTTCACACTTGCCGGGTGTGTTTCCAGCGTGGACCCAAGGAGGTCCAGTGTCTAGTGCGACGTTATTTGGATGGGCGGTTGTGGCGAAAGCTGCAAGCAGCGATACCAGAGGCCACGCAACCAGAGGCCACCCAACTAGAGGCCACGCAACCAGTGCAAGACACTTTGGGTGCAAGACACCCAAAGTGTCTTGCACTTTGACTAGCAAAATTGGGGCCCAAACCCAGAACCTTTCAACGGCGGTCAAACCCTCGACAAACGCCTCCACTCTCTCCACCACTTTAACCCTTCGATTCAACAACACAATGAAAACCTGACAACACAGAATATCAGCTCAAAATGCTCCGTCATGGGTGCACTGGTGGCGCTACACCTATGACTCATTCACCCACCCATGTTTAAAAGACCAGGAACATGATGTTGATGATGATGACGAAGATCTGCCCCCCTACCATGTTGTTCAGATCCAGAGTCGCCTTCTTCAGACGTTCGTCAGACGCTCTGACCATCGCCACGGATTCGGCGAGGGTTTGACACGCGACACCCCCTGCCCTGGTCCTCTCCTCTACCTCCACTTCCTCCTCCTCCGTCACCTCAGCCGCTGTTCCACCTGCTCCGCAGCCCATCGCCGTGGCGATGCCCTGCAGCTGGGCCGACAGCGTGTGGGTGGACGCTCCCAGGGCAGAGAACCGCTGGATGAACGCCTCACGGGCCTCTGCAACGCAATGAAGAACACGTCAGATAGAGGGAAAGAGGTGAACATCAGCTCCACCGGTAACCAGAGGAAGAGCAGCTCCAGCACTGGAAACCACAGTAACCAGATGGAGGGCAGCTCCACCAGGCAAATGCAAATGTCCCAAAAAAAGGCCACAACAAGCGAGTCTTTCAGGGCCCAACTCCCCTCCTGTGATGGTGTTCCCAATGTGTTGCCGCCGACTGCTATGCAGAATTATGTTCCCACACACGCACAAATACATGCATGCATGCGCACGATAACACGCCCATGTACCCACACACACATAGCCCCAAAACAAAGCACAACAAAGCCTCAATGCTTGGAGCTCGGGGGGGGGGGGGGGGGGCGGGAGGGGGTTTCTGATTACACCTCGACCCGGTTCCCGAACTTGTTCACATTTCAAGGCAAGTGTTTTCAGAGCAGTTGGGGGGGGCACTCGAGTGAGTGCAGCCCTGGCGTTAGCGTGATAGTATTATGGGCTGTTCTGGTCTGAGCAAACAGGGGCCCGCTGAACACATCTTCACAGCACATGGGGGCTCTCAGAGAGTCTCAGAAAGGAAGGGAGAGAGAACGACAGAAAGACAGCAGGAAATAGAGAAAAACAAAACAAACAAAAAACAGCCAAACAGCCAAACCAAGACACGACCAGGACAAAGGAACTAAGTTAGAAACAAATGAATTATTAGTTATTATTATTAATTGATTTAAAAAAAGGAGCCAGCCCAAACAACAGCTGTCACCGGGGAGGAGCGAGCCTGGCCCTGCTCTTGTGACAAGGCCACGGAGCTGCTGAGCGTTCTGCTGGCTTCTTCCTCCACAACGCAGCTCCCTTTGGGCTGGACTCACGCCTACGAGGGACCACCCAACCACCGCCTGGCGGACCAGGGCTGCTAACCAGCCACTCCCGACATGTGTGTGTGTGTGTGAGTGTGAGTATGTGTTTGTGTGTTTATGTGTGTGTGTGTGAGTGTGTGAGCGTGTGAGTGTGACTGTGTGAGTGTGTGTTTGTGGGTGTGTGTGGGTGTTTGCGTGTGTGTGAGTGTATGTGAGTGTGCATGTGAGTTTGTGTGTGTGTGTGTGTGTGTGTGTGTGCATGTGTGCGTGCGCGTGTGTCTGTGTGTGTGTTTGTGTGTGAGAGAGATAGGGAAGGTTTGTTGGTGTGGGTTTCGTGGGTATACTCATGTGTGGATGGAAAATCAAATTGTTTAGTTTTGTAGTAGCTTATTTATTTGACAATTCACTTTAAAAGGACAGACAGGACTTCTTTCCATGGTGGTCCTTGTTGGATAGACGTTGTAGAGCCTGTGTGTGTGTGTGTGTGTGTGTGTGTGTGTGTGTGTGTGTGTGTGTGTGTGTGTGTGTGTGTGTGTGTGTGTGTGTGTGTGTGTGTGTGTGTGTGTGTGTGTGTGTGTGTGTGTGTGTGTGTGTGCGTACGCAAGATAGGGGAGGACGGCATGAGTGGCATATAAATGTACAGAAAAACATAAATACACAGACACTATTCATATTGGGATTTTACTGGCTTTATTCTGTAAACAGCCTTTTACATAATAGACCTAGTAAACCCTAACCCTTACCCTGGTTCAAACTAAATCTTTATTAAAACTGGTCCACAATAAAATCTTATCTTAAACTGGTCCATACTAAAACCTTTTTCTAATACTGGTCCATACTAAAATCTTATCTTAAACTGGTCCATACTAAAACCTTTTCTAAAACTGGTGCAAACTAAAACCTTATCTTAAACTGGTCCATATTAAAACCTTATCTTATACTGGTCCATACTAAAACCTTATCTTAAACTGGATACTAAAACGTTATCTTAAACTGGTCCATACTAAAACCTTATCTTAAACTGGTCCATACTAAAACCTTATCTTAAACTGGTCCATACTTATTGCTTATCTAAAACTGGTTCAAAATAAAACCTTTATTAAAGCTGGTACATTAGAAAAGCCTTTATTTAACACACATGCACGCGTGTGTGTGTGTGCGTGCATGTGTGTGTACGGGGAGCCCAGTGCTTGGGGGTCCTGGGGGAAGCAGCCCTCTTGGAGGCGTGTGTAATCACAACAATAAAGCAGGGATTAGAGATGCAACGCCTGTCACATAAACAGGGATTAGGATGGTCAGTGTGTTTCCTGTTCTTCATCACTGTTTATGTCTGTTGGCCTCCCTGCTGCGTCCCTGAGCCACGACCGGGAACAACACAGCCAGAATCCTTCATCTCTGCATAGCTCTAAAGTCGAGCTGTTTGGATTGCAAAACCTTTTTTTCGTTTTCCATTTTAAAATACCATTTCCTGATCTGCAGGAAACATCAAGCGAACGACCAGTCGTGTATTGATGGATCCAGGTGGTGGTTATATATTAAGTGCGGTGTGTTTGTTGTTTGAATGGGAACGCGGTGATAAGAAGATTCTCCTGCTGTTCGAACGTAAAACACCCAGCAGGATGTTTGCTTCAACACCTTCATTATCTTCATCATCATTCAATCAATAAGATGGTGTTTGAAAAGCAGGCAGAATTGCAGCATAAAACACATGGCAGGCAAAACAACGCAACAAAAACTACAAACCAAACCAGTTTTAAATTAACAATACAAAATCAACGAATGGCAGGGCTGCATTTGAGAGGCAGAGCTAAAATAAGAGATGGCAAACAGGGGTGTTGTGTACCAGTACCGACAGCGGTCGGCGGCTGATGGCTGCTGCGCGTTACCTTGGAAAGCCAGGATGTCCTCCAGGGCGTTGGGCAGGGCGTCCTCCCCTTGGTGGTCCGCGGGGCTCCTCTGCTGAGGGGGGAGGCGCCGGCCACGGCAGTCATAGCGAGCCAGGAGCCTCTCGAGGTGGGCCAGCTGGGCTCCGAGCGTCTCCACCTGCAGCGTCCGGCGCCCAGCAGAGAGGGACGGAGAGGGGGTCAGCGGAGAGAGAGGGGGGGGGATCTGGTTCTTCTTGACCCTGTCTGATCTTATCCGTGTTGTATTTATTGTATCCTGTACAGCTGTGTTTAGTGTTTACGCATCTTCACTCCGGCAAGACATACAAACAGACACGTTGTCCTTGTATATATTGAGGCTTACTGTGCATTGAAACACAGATTCGGACTGAAAATAGCGTCTAGAGATGTTTCTCAATACATTTAAGAGGACACACATTAAGGCCTGTGGGAAACACCATCCTATCGGAATCTGGCATAGAGAGAAAGTCCATATGTGGAACACGATGATGACAAATACATTGGTATTGTTAATCTGAAGATGGTATTTCCATGAATTAGTTACCTAATTTACCTAATTACACTTAATTTCTGTTGACTTACTTTAGATGGCTCTAACCCTTTAATCAACCTGTTGCTCTAAATTAGAGTGAAATTCCAAGTGTTTACATCATCCATTTCCTTGAACGGATAACAAGAATCCTTTTTATACGATCAGCTCTGCTGCTTTATCCTAATCATTCACTCACAGCTCCGGACAGTATGGGAGTCTGTTCTGTTACGTTGTAAGGTACAACAGGAAACTAAGTGTATTGTATTCCACGAGTAAATCCATCGCTTTTTGGTAAAAAACCAAGAACATGGAACCAGAAGCCCTATGCGCTTGTTTGGCTCTAGGCATCATTCTCTTTCTTTTTTCCTCTCAACTCTTGGTTAGCCATCCTGTGTTGCTTCCCAATGGGGAGAATGGCCCCCCAACTTATATACAGCCCCGGTGTGGTGAGCAGAAAAGGAAAAGCAGTGAATGGAAGAGAGAGAGAAGGGTACAGCGAGGGAGGGACACTCTCAGAGAGTAATTGCGAGTGCTCCCAGCAGACAGTGGTGGTGGCTTTGCTAAATTGCTAACACAAAATATTACAGCATGCAGTAACAACGCAGGTACAAGCTGCAAAACAAAGAGAGAGAGAGAGAGAGAGAGAGAGAGAGAGAGAGAGAGAGAGAGAGAGAGAGAGAGAGAGAGAGAGAGAGAGAGAGAGAGAGAGAGAGAGAAGAGAGAGAGAGAGAGAGAGAGAGAGAGAGAGAGAGAGAGAGAGAGAGAGAGAGAGAGAGAGAGAGAGGTCTGGGAGAGCACTGAGCTACAGCACCCATTCATGTGTGGTCGAAGTATGGGCATCACTTATGCACCTTTACAAATTCCACACAAATTCAATCACAACACTCTACACACGTACACACACCTACACCAACACACACACAACCACACACACCAACACACACACAAACACACACACTCACACACACTCACACACACCCACACTCACACAGACACACAGACACACACGCACGCACGCACGCACGCACGCACGCACGCACGCACGCACGCACGCACGCACGCACGCACGCACGCACGCACGCACGCACGCACGCACGCACGCACGCACGCACGCACGCACGCACGCACGCACGCACGCACGCACGCACGCACGCACGCACGCACACACACACACACACACACACACACACACACACACACACACACACACACACACACACACACACAGACCTCACCTTGTCCTTGACCAGGCCGTAACAGATTGGACATGCCTCACAGTGGTGTGTTTCTCTGTTGTGGTAGAAGTTCAACTGACATTTGTCACACTTATAACCCATGAAACCTTGGCGACAGTGGCAGGTCCCGTTGCCATGGCATTGCATGGACACGGAACCCATGGGGTCACAGTTACAGGCTGGAAGAAGAGCACAATTCATATGTTTTATCACGTGCCAGTATCGAAAGCAATTACAATGGACATATTTTATACATGCCATTGATAACTATTTATTATTATTAGCAGTAATGAACATTGACTACAGGTTATTAACAGATTACTAATGGTGTAGTACTAATTTACTAAGTTCAGGTAAACTAAGGGATTCATTTATTAATTTAATAGGGACAGGGTTAGCTTACCTTAACCCAAAAACCCTTACCCTAAACATTATGCTATTGCTATATATATATAATATATAATGCTTATTACGGCATTAATTTAAGTTGATCATGGTTAACTAATGCAACCTTATTGTAAATGTTGCGTCATTAATACTCAAGTACACTGCGGACACTAGGGTTTGACCACAGAACCTTATGGCTGGGAGTTGATCCAACCATTCAATCCACAGTGTAGAAGACACTTGTTGGACCCCATTATCAGAACCATCTCACAACACCATGCACGCTTTCCTTTCTCATCATGGGTGAATCGAACCTCTCGCCAATGGTGCTGTGTATATCTGAGGGTCTAATGTCCAGTACCTCGACAACCGCGGGACGAGAAGCTGAAGAATCCCGCCCGACACGAGTCACACTGCCTCCCCTCAACGCCGGCACGGCACACACACATGCCTGTGATTGGATGGCAGGCGTTGGAGGAGGAGCCAATGGAATTACAGTCGCACCTGCCAAACAGCAAAGCAAATTAAATGACCAAATTAAAATAGATGCCAAATTCATTAAATGACTCGTGGCTAGATGCCACTTAATCCTACACACTGCACCCTCGATTAAAAATATACAACACAAAATGAATACATGAAGACAAACCTTACTAGCATCATCTTAAACAGTAAAGAGCAGCAGGTTTACACCACGATCCGTAACATTTTCGAATATAAATGGTGCATCATGAAGGAATGAGGTGTTACCCCTGACAGCCATGGCCGGGCTGGAGGTGGAAGAAGCCGACCTGGCAGCGGCTGCAGTCCCTCCCGCCCACGTTGGGGAGGCAGTGACAGTGTCCGGTCTGGGGGTGACACTGGCCCCCCAGGCCGGAGGTCCCGGCTGGGCTGCAGCTGCAAGCTGCACAACACACAGTGTGTCTGGTGAGACGGGTGGTGTGACAGGGTAATGCAACTGTTTACTACATTAGACCCATTTGTTTGGACGAGTGTTATGGTGGATTTAGTCCATTCTCAGGTCTCCACCTCATGAGACTTTGATTGAATTGATATAGCGCTTTTCTAGACACAGACGCTTTACAGTGAAGGGGGGGGGGGGACCTCACTCACCACTATCAGTGACGTGTTTAGCACCTACTTGGGTGACGCAAGGCAGCCAATCTGCGCCACAACACTCAACACACACCTATAGGTGTGTGTTGAGTAGGGTTAGGGTTAGTTAACAGCTAATATATTAGCTGTTCTTTACTTGTTTCCTCCATTGCTTCTTACTGGACAGTCACAGCACATTGTGCTCACTGAACCTCAACCACCGCTGTCGTTCATGACTCATCTGTTCCCTTCAGCTCCTTCTTACGGCCCAAAGCTTTGTGGGTTTATCAAAGGCATTTGTCCTCTCCTGTTACCAGAGAAGGGGGTGACCCTCAGCAGATGGCTTTGCGTCATACCACGGTCATACCTGGGCAAATAAAAAAAAAAAACTACAAAGGACAAACTGCAAACAGACCCACAGAGGCAATCCATGGAGCCCTTAACCAACCGCACTGGATTTGATTCATCCTTCATAAGAGGGATCCCACTCTACACGCGCACATGAAAGCCACCACTCCACCACTCACATTTGCATTTCGGGGTTCATGGTATCGAGATGTGAGAGGCATCGGCGAGGGGTATAAACCCCGCCACCGGACAAGGTCATTACAGCACTCTTCCTCCGTCCAGCCGACCGGCAGCTCACAGCGGTCCGTCGTGTCGGCGTGGCACTTCAGACAGCGGCCGGTCAGGTGGTGGCAGGTGCCCACTGCGTTGGGGTCCGCGTTCCCGCTGCAGTCGCACCGAGCGCAGGCTCGAACCGGTCCCGCCTGGCCCAGGGGGTCGCCGTGGGAACCGTCCTCACACTTCTGACAGCGCACACCTGCCGTGGAGAAGGGGAGGAGGAGTGAGGAGTGAGGAGGAGTGATGAAGAGAGAGGAGGAGTGAGGAGGGAGAAGGAGTGATGAAGAGAGAGGAGGAGTGAGGAGGAGTGATGAGGAGAGAGGAGGAGTGAGGAGTGAGGAGTGAGGAGTGAGGAGGAGGGAGGAGGAGTGAGGAGTGAGGAGGAGTGATGAAGAGAGAGGAGGAGTGAGGAGGAGTGATGAGGAGGAGAGGAGGAGTGAGGAGTGAGGAGGAGTGAGGAGGGAGGAGGGGTGAGGAGGAGTGAGGAGTGATGAGGAGGGAGGAGTGAGGAGGAGTGATGAGGAGAGAGGAGGAATGAGGAGGGAGGAGGAGTGATGAAGAGAGAGGAGGAGTGAGGAGTGAGGAGGGAGGAGATGTGAGGAGGAGTGAGGAGGGAGGAGGAGTGAGGAGGAGTGAGGAGTGATGCAGAGTGATAAGGAGGAGTGAGGAGTGATGAGGAGGTGAAGAGGAGTGATGAGGAGAGAGGAGGAGTGAGAAAGAGTGATGATGAGAGAGGAGTGATGAGGAGTGATGAGGAGAGAGGAGGAGTGAGGAGGGAGAAGGAGGAGTGAGGAGTGATGAGGAGGAGTTAGGAGTGATGAGGAGTGATGAGGAGAGAGGAGGAGTGAGGAAGAGGTGAGGAGGAGTGATGAGGAGAGAGGAAGAGTGAGGAGGAGTAATGAGGAGAGAAGAGGAGTGATGAGGAGGTGTGGAGGAGTGAGGAGGAGGTGAGGAGGAGTGATGAGGAGGTGAGGAGGAGTGAGGAGGAGGTGAGGAGGAGTGAGGAGGAGGTGAGGAGGAGTGAGGAGGAGGTGAGGAGGAGTGAGGAGGAGGTGAGGAGGAGTGAGGCGGGAGGTATTGGGGGTGCAGTAGAGTTGAGGTACAGGGTCGGAGGTTATCTCGCCTCCACATCAAACGGGGTTCACGGTATCGAGATGTGAGAGGCATCGGCGAGGGGTATAAACCCCGCCACCGGACAAGGTCATTACAACACTCTTCCTCCTCCAGCGGACCGGCAGCTCACCGGGCCGTCTCACAGCGTATCAGAGACCGCTCGCAGGGCCGCTCATGTCAGACGTGCAGATGGGGTTACGTTCCTTACCCGTCCGCCCCGCTGGGCAGTTGGTACAGACCACCTCCCCCGTCTGAGTGATCTGAGCGCAGCTGGTACGACCCGGGCAGGGGCAGGGCTGGCAGTCGCCCGCCGTGCCAATCCGAGCGTTACCATAGTAACCTTCAAGGCACTGCTCGCAGGTTGTCCCGGCGGTGAAATCAGAACAATCGCACATGCCTGATGGAGGAGAGGAGGTGGACAGACATCCAGCCTTTAACAGTCTTCACACAGAAACACACATACAGACAGACATGCACACTTTAGCCAATGTGCTCGCACACACATATGCAGTAACCAACACACACACACACACACACACACACACACACACATACATGCACACACACACACACACTAACACACACACACACTCAAACACACACACACACACACACACACACATACACAAATATACACACAAACACACACACTAACACACGCACACGCATACACACACACGCACGCACACCAATGTGCATGCACCCATACATTCACCCGCACACCCACAATCATGCACACAAACACACAGGCAAAACCAACGAATACACTTAAAGACACATTCATACACACTGATACACACACATGCATGCACACAGACACACACAGATGTGCACACACACCAATGTGTGTGCAAACTCCTACAAACACGGCAACACACACACATTAATTTAATCTCTCACACAAATGCACACAAACAGGAGTTGTCAGCCAGCAATACTATTTCTAAAATATTCTTTGTGCATTTCCACCAGTAGGGGACACTGTGTCTCTGGTCACAACCAGTACTGCTCCACAAACACACACAAGCTAAAGATTACATCCCCAAAGTCCACCACATATAGCAGAAGACAACTAAATTCACCCCAACTTTAATTGCTTTGGGAAATACAGGACCGACCCCCGGCCAGAAAGACAATCCTCCCCCAAGTGAGAGAGATTAACTGTTTTATTCTGTCCTAAAATGTGCATGTTTGAGCGGGTGTGCATGTGCTTATTCCAGTAGCCTTGGACTTTTTGGTGCATCGCATGTGTGGCTACATACTGTGTCTGTTTCGACATACCTCCTATTAAATGTATATACTGGACTGAAGAGAGAGTAATTTAAATGTCCTTCACATACACTTTATTACTGTAGAGATCTTGTTGGATATGGATTTTTATGTTCATTGAGGCAGATCATAGAAAACAAGATAGTCCGACTATACAAGCTAGTAAGGAAGGCTTTTATGATTCCTTTGTATAAAGTAACACATAAGCCTGAATAGATCCGATCTGTCTTTGCAAGTTCAGAAAATAGCTTTACTACATTCAAACATTTATATTGTTGCTATCTCCCCTGCTTCCACATATTCCTCAAACATTACCCATCATTACTTTCTTTAAGGAAGGTTTTTTTGTGGTGAGTCACCTGAACATGAGGCCCTTCTTTATAAACTACAATCAATGTCGAAGCCTTAAAGGGATAGACATATCTGTGAATGGGCGTTTGCCTGTCCTACCCAGATTCAACTTGCCTGTCCTACCGACGCCTGTCAACCCAGACACGACTTGTTTTGAGTTCCCATCATCATTGTGCGTCCAGAAGGCGAGTTCATTGGGTTAGCCTTGTCTTTCCATTAGCCGCTTCCATTGACCCTTAGAGTTATTGTAGCCCAGCTTGTGTTTATGTGAGGGTTCAAAACGAGTGCCAGTAACAACAAAACAACATTGTAGTTTGTCTACAAACACACAGATAATCAGCACATTGTTTTGGTGCTGGGATCATGAGGCTGACTGTGATATGCCTCTGACAGGTGAGTCTACGTGGAGACCACCCAGCCACTAGCAGATGATAATATAATTGCGCTAGCGGAACATCGCAGGCAGACTAACGACCACATGAACAGGAGCTAGGCTACAGTAACAACATGAAAAGGAAGTTCTGTAAGTCAACGGAAGTGGCTAACAGAAAGCAAATGCTTACTCAGTGATTTGCCTTCAAATAAGGCATTTGGAATTAAATAAGTCATCTGAATATGCACAAGACAGGATAAAGCCATTTACAGATATATCGGTGTATCCCTTTAAAGTCAAAATCTATGATAGAGGAACATGTTGAGTAAAATAAGAACCCACTTGTGGAATTAGCAGTGACCTGCATTATTTAAATAACAGCACATGTTGAATGTTCATTAAACGTGAGAGAGAGCCTTTCCTTTAACTTGAGACATTAAAAGTTATGTAAAGTATTAATGCCTGCGAAAATGAATGACTACCACCCTACGCCATTAGGGGAAATAATTACTCTCTTGCCAGATGAAGTGTGCGAGCAGTGGATAAAAAAAAAGAAAGAAAATCATTACAAGTTCTTTGGCGAGGTGAATAATACATGAATCCCAAGCATGTAATACCAGCAATTTAAAAAATTGTGCTTAGCGATAATGAGTGCCCCCTTGCATAAAGGAGTGAGTCTTTCGTGAATTTCATAGCACAATATGACGCCAACGATAGCCTACAAGCATCAATCGCCAATGAGCCATTCTGGGCTTAATGGTAGGCATATATGGCGGGTAATGTGTTGACTTTACTGGCTGTGAAGATGACTGAACCCCCCGAGTACTGCGGCGGGCCGAGCGGCCACACACCGGCCCGCTCGCTAACAACACAGCTAACGACGCATCCATCGCCGCTCCTCCGCTCCTCCAAGACCGCATTCTCACACAGCGTATTGACAAGGCCGTCAAACTGTGGACACGCCCGTGTCTCAGAACCAACAACAACAACTAACCGCTGGAATCATATTCTCCCCGTCTGATTATCCATAACCTTTTCATTAAACCCCGCCTCCTCGCAAAATCTCCATCAATAAATCAACAATGAGTCACTGGCTGCGAGGGGATCGGGGTATTCTAAATGGCCTGGCTATATTGCATCTGCCAAAATCAATAACTGTTAGCTGATGCTCAAATCCCCACCCTGGTTGCCTCCTCCTCCTCTCTCCTCCTCATCATCTTGCTCAATCTCTCCCTTCCTCCTCCTCCTGCTCCTCCCCCTCTCTTATCACCTCCTCCTCCTTCTCCACTGCCTCCTCTTCCTTCTCCTCCTCTCTGCTCTTCCTTCATCTCTCCCCTCCTCCCTCTCCTTCCATTCCCTCTTCCTCGATCTCTCCCCTCCTCCCCTCCTCCTCCTCCTCCTCCTCCTCCCTGCAGCACTATTAACTCCACCATCGCAGGTGTGTGTCTGTATGTGAGACACACAACGCATTGAATACTCTGGAGATGGAGCATTCCATGACCGTTCGTCATACATGCGTATCAAACCCGCCTTACTAGCGTCACTGCTGCCGGCTGCTTGCACACCCTCTCTTTCTCTCTCTCTCTCTCTCTCTCTCTCTCTCTCTCTCTCTCTCTCTCTCTCTCTCTCTCTCTCTCTCTCTCTCTCTCTCTCTCTCTCTCTCTCTCTCTCCCTCCCCTCTCCCTCTCTCTCTCTCTCTCTCTCTCTCTCTCTCTCTCTCTCTCTCCCTCCCTACCCTCCCTCCCTCCCTCCCTCCCTCTCTCTCTCTCTCTCTCTCTCTCTCTCTCTCTCTCTCTCTCTCTCTCTCTCTCTCTCTCTCTCTCTCTCTCTCTCTCTCTCTCTCTCTCTCTCTCTCTCTCTTAACCTCGCTCTGTCTACATCTGGTACTCTCTCTTTCTCCCTCTCTCTCACCGTCAAACTCTCTCTATCGCTACGTTTTTCTCTCTCAAACACAGACGCACAAACACGCATGCACACTCCTTCCTTGTCCCCCCGTCTCTCTCTATTGCTCTCATTCTTTGTCCTCCCTCCTACTTTCTCTCACCCTTTCTGTAACTCTTCCCCTCTCTCTCCCCCTCACGCATTCTTCTCTCCTCTGTACCGCATCATTCTGTGTTTCACCTTCATGAACCTCTTTCTCTATAGACACACACGCACACACACAACACAAATGCACACATAAACACACAAACACACACACACACCTTGGCCCCCCTTGTTTCCATATGTGTGTGCCCCCAATGTTGTGCGTCTGTGCAAGACATATACACAGAGAGCCAAACACACACACACACACACAACCACACGCGCACACACACACACACACACACACACACACACACACACACACACACACACACACACACACACACACACACACACACACACACACACACACACACACACACACACACACACACACACACACACACACACACACACACACAGAAGGACCCAGCCTTAACGGCTTCACTGAGCAAGCCTCTCACAAACACAACATGAATACATTGTTGTATCTTCGCTAGGAAAAAATGAAAGAATAAAGGGCCAAAGTCCCTGAAGGCTGTACTCATTACCAAATGAATAGCTAGTGGCCATGCATTGCTCCTACCTCTTAATGCATACAGGATTATTCCAGGCTTTAAAACGTCTTCTTGTTCTTTAACCGTGCCCTTCAACTAACCCACGATTAAGGTTGCCCTCAAAAGTCAAGTTAGGGGTTAAGGTGTTGAGTTTTGGCTTAGGATCGACAATCTACTTCTACTCCAATATACTCAATTCTATTCCATTATACTATACCACATTCTATTATACTCTTGTTCACTCTATTGCATCCCATTATGCTCTACTTCACTCTACTCTAGTCTAGTCTGTCGTACTGTATTCTATTCCACTATACTCTGCTGCACTCTGCACTAGTGTGACCTACTCTATTCTATTTCACCGTACTCCACTCTATTTTGCTCCATTCTTTTCTATCCCTCCTTTGTCTAACTATTTTCCAAAGATGGTTCTATGATTTACTGCTAACTCGTGGGAGGTATACAGGATAAGTTATTCTGTTTAATGATGCAGACAGGAGGATCATTATATAACACACATTTATGAGCAGGTAATACTTTGAAGAACAACTGTACAAGCCAATGCATACACTCAAGCTGTTGTTTATCCCTTTCTTCACTGTTAAGAGTAGAAAGACTCAAATCTCAATCTCTGCTAATGAACAAGTGAGGTGCTATTACAATGGCACATTTTCTTTGTGGGATCTTCATGCTTAAAATTATAACAGGGATTATGATACAGGAGGAGGGAGAGATTGGAAGAAGAGAGAGAGAGCGAGAGAGAGAGAGAGAGAGAGAGAGAGAGAGAGAGAGAGAGAGAGAGAGAGAGAGAGAGGAGAGGAGAGAGAGAGAGAGAGAGAGAGAGAGAGAGAGAGAGAGAGAGAGAGAGAGAGAGAGAGAGAGAGAGAGAGAGAGAGAGAGAGAGAGAGAGAGAGAGAGAGAGAGAGAGAGAGAGAGAGAGAGTCAGAGACAGAGAGAGAGACAGAGAGAAAGAGACAGAGACAGAGAGAGGGAGAGATTCAGCTACCCACCACCATCACCTATACAGTGTTCAGTGCATACATAAATATTCACTGAGTATGTCTTGTCAAGGCGTGGCGATGGAAGGTAAACGCATCACTCTGTGATTGATGATTGGCGAGTCGGGTCAGCTGCAGAGGCAGAGATAAACGCGTGACAGGCCCCCGGGCGTCTCGCTGCCGAAGGTTTTATCTGCGCTGAAATGCCACATTATTGGAAGGGGAAAGCCTTGTATTGTGAATCTTCCCTTTATGCTATGTGTCTCTAACCCCTCTCTGATTTATGTTTTCCTAATACCCCGATGGATTTTATAAGCATTCGTCTTGAAAGTATCGATTCACCTTTTACATGCATAGATGTTTTTAAGTGGAGTCCGTACCATAAGTTATCTCCTGGTTAGAACATTTTTAAAGGCTAATCATTATAGTTCTCTTTATGTCTTCACTTTCCCAACTTTGCTTCATGCCTCTCTGCCTTTTATTTATTCAGCTGTAGGCCTGATGGCAAGGAGTGTGAAGACTGCAAATTGGAAAAGGCTGATTTGACATGAAATTACCGAAACTACACATTTTGTAGTGTGTTAAAACCAACACCAAAGTGGCGTTTGGAATTAATGAATCCAAAAGGGAATTCATACATGTTTGCTTGTGGCTAACATGCATATTGTTATAGCATTCACAATGTTTAACTCTGTTTTTACATTTGTTACAAAGTAAGGATAACCAACCCAAATTCTTTTGGAAACGTACGATGGCACGTACAATATTTTACTATTATATGCATAAGTATATGATATAGCTATATACTATAAAATATATATAGATATACATATATATATATATATATATATATATATATATATATATATATATTATATATATATATATATATATAGACTATATATATATATATATATATAGATTATTATAATATATATATATTGATATAGTATTAGCGTTGTGCGTCGCTGTCTTCACTTTTTATTTCCGGCGTTTAGACTAGCGTTTTCGGGAGGAAATCTGCGTGCATGCGGTGACGCAAAAGTGTGTGGAATTCGATTGGGTATGCATGTCAGGCCGCTAGGTGGGGCTGTGATACACTATCACGCAACACCGCCATGTCTGAGCGCATGCGTAGAATCTTACTTCTTCTCTTACCTACGCCGCGAAAACCAAAACATAATTACAGATCCTTCTCTGTTCAGTAATACTATCTGTACATATCCTGTACATTTCGTGGAAATACTCCTGTAAGTTTATTAGAGCTGCCAGAATAGCTTGACGGTCCGACGCATGGAAATAATCTGACATGTATGTTTATTTCTTTGTACTGGCACATGTAGGCCTATGTGACATAAACACGTGCGCGACGTGAGCAGATCTGAGCAGAGTTTTGCGTCTTCGCAGTGTAGACGGAAACGCTACGGTGGAGCGTATTCAACTTTTCCACTCTAGAGGGCATTTTCAGATTTATGCGTTTTCATGCCCCAAAAACGCTGTCACCGTCTAAACGAAAGGCACTTCCGATAAATTATTTTGTCGTTTTTACCCGCAAGCGTCCTCGTGTAAATGGGGCCTCAGTTGCCATCCTTAAACCCTGTGTTACCAGACGGCATATCTACATTTCTAAAACGGAAAACTAAAAAGAGATCTCTTTGTTCCTTGTTTTGCTTTACAAATATATATGCGCTTTCCTTTCACGTTGACATTTCTGCGAGGCCAAACTTTTGAATAATTCACAGATGTCGTCGTTTTTTGATTTTTTCTCCATGGCTAAATGTCACGCCATTCGGGTAGGAAGAAAAGCGCTTGGGAAACAAGACGCTTTGTGCTGGTCTTGGAGGCTGTGATGTGTGCGTGTGTGTGTGTTAGCGCGTGCGTGAGAGTGAGGTTTAGTAAAGGGCCGGAGCTCAGAGTACCTGTCCCCCCCCCCCCCTTTTTCATCAGCCTTCACAACACAAACAGACAACACAGCGCTCAATGCACCACTTATTAGGAGAGCCGCAAACAAACGCTGTGTGAGAGTTGTGTGCGATTGGTGACACAAAAGCCTGAGTCTCAGAAGGAGATGCATGGCGGCGGCCCAATGCCAGCCCCCCCGATGCCCGCCTAAATGCCATCTTGGGCTTACGGGGGTCATTATTCAGAGAAGGCTCTGCAGAGGAAGGCACAGACAAGCTGATAAAGAGCGAGGAGGCTGCGGCTCGGGCTAATCTCTCTGGTGGGGGCTGTGTTTGTCACAGGGCCGGCTTGAAGGCGCTGGAGTTGTTCTGCTTGCGTCAGTGTTATGGGATGTGAAGAAAGAGAGAGAGAGAGGAAAAAAGCGGAGGGAGGGAGAAGGAGAGGGAATCAGGGAAGGGAAAAGACAGATGTTGGGCGAAAAGGGAATTGCTTCTCACACGGCCCGTCTCGCGTCTCGGTTGCGCGTGCGTCGCTAATCTCCTTCTAAACAAAACAGGATATTTTGCGACGTGATGAAATTAAGGCCGGAAGAAGGAAAACCAAAAGAAAATGGCAAAGTGAACCAGCCGCTCGCATGCCAACTTCTAGTGTGCGGCAGTTGGAGAAGAGAGGAGAACATTTACCAAAGCTAATGCAGTCCTCAACAACGAAAGAAATAACAATAACAGAGTTCTTCCTGACCTTGGAGAACATCAGGCTATAGGCATGATGCGGCCGGCTGTACAGCCAATAATGCCCCGCTCTTCCCTTCTGTCCAGTGCACAGAGGTCATGTTTATTCGCCGTTAATTCTGGATGCGCCCCCGGGCATTCTGCTGGGTTTAGGCGGTGTGGCCTGCCTCTGCTCATGTTGCTGTTACCATAGGTTCTCATCAACGGAGACTCGACACGCACGCCTTCTTAGGAAGACCTCGTAAAATACCAATGTCATATTGTTTACCCTGCAAGACGAACATGAAATAGGCTTTTGGTGAGGGCCGTTGTTTGAGGCATGTTGAGATGAGGACATGGCCCATATTTTAGGTATTGGGTTGATTAATGAGTCCAGCTTTACCCCGTTGAATGGATGAAAAGATAAAGAGAGAATCTTCTTAACAATCTCCCAACAACACCCATCACTTCCCTTGCATCCCTCCCTGAGCTTGTAAATTATTGGCCCCCGCCCAATTTTATGGACCCTGTGTATCCAATTGACAGACACAGTGGCACTCGGCTACACACACAGGCACACAGACCCGCACACTGTGTTACAATGTAATTCAGTTTGTTAAAATAACAAAGTAATAAAATCAGGCTCAAAAGGAATAAAACATGGACACGCACACACACACACGGACACATCCACAGATACACATACAAAGATCAACATGGGGGTACACACATATGGAGGCAAGGTGGGCCACGATGTGTGTGTGTGTTTCCAGAGGTGCTATGCTTGACTTCATTAGCCCCAACTACAGTACTGTACTGCAGGAAACGCACACAAAAATACAACCGTTCCACCACAAATATTAACCAGCAATCTGGTGTGTCGCGCTACAGCAAATACAACCGACACGACTCGGGGAACGTTAATAAATCCTGATTATGAAGCGCCATTGGCTCAGGAGCTCCCCCTCTCCAGCAGCCCAAGAATACTCCCACAAAACTCACACCACGACACACACACACACGCAGACACACACGCACGCAAACACACAGGTGCACACACACCGAACGCACGCACACACAAGCAGGCATGCACACACGCACACACGCACACACGCAAAACACCTACACAAAAGCACGGACGCACACAC